>OX328126.1:50008394-50530894 GCA_946811695.1 Gonocerus acuteangulatus
AGGAGCTAATTGTCCTCTTTAATTGAGAATTTTAACATTTCTATTCTAGAATGCTGAGAATTTAGAGCTGGTACAGCGCTCTTACCAATTTGCTATATGTACCTATGATTGCTTTTTCTAATCCGTGTTTTGCTGACAAATTAAGTATATTCACGTTTCTTAGATATACATATGTGTCGTAGGTTTTCAAAAAGAATAGTTATTGGATACATAAAATAAAGAAGAAGAAATTCATCCAGGCACACATTAGCATTTTTTAATAATACTGAACCAAAAAAACCTGTGAGAAAAGCACCATAAATAATAATACATTTATTCTAAACAAGAGGAAAAATATTCAGAAACCGAGAAAGTTCATGAACAAATAGAAAATAAATTTTACGTATTCAATTATCACCCGGAAATAGCTAACAGGATATAAAAAGAAAATTGAAAACAATTTTAGCTAAATTAAGGACCAAATAAATTAAACACCAAATTAATGTTTATAAAGACTAAGTAAAGATTGTAAATCTTGCTGCATAGGGGAATCATCGCAAATATCAAAAGTATAAGAAGAAGAAAAACAAATTTAATGGATCGGCTTCATTGTAAGCCTTACACAAATTTATCAACCATGATAACATTAAGTTAAAATAAATGAACATTTTAAACAATATTTGAAATATTAACAATAGGGACTGAATCAGCAAATTAAAATGACTGTCTCTGTTGTATAGAGTTTAGGATGTCTTGAGGCAAGCGTACATTATTATTTAAGGTGAATTATTTACACGTTATTCATTTGAATTTGATAATATAGTAATAGTAGACAAGGACAGAGATAATATTTAGCGGGAAATATTCATATTATAAAAAACAATACAAAATATTTTAAAATAACATGAGAAAGCGGGAGATGGTGGGTTCGATCCCCACCGGCGCCAGAAATATTCTCATCTCAGGGCTCGCTGAGAAAATTCCTGGCTGCACCCTGGACATGGTCGGCGCTAATGGCCAAGATTTATGTCGATGCGCCGTAAAAAAAAATAAATAAAAAATAAAAATAACATGAGAAAATAATCTATTTAAAATAATAGTAAAAAATTTATAAAACATATAATAATCAGCTGATTCTTCAGCCTCTCGAACAAATAGAGTAGCTAACCTCATCATCTGTATGGCGAGCGGACCATCTACTATATATTTGTCAAATACCACTCACTCGCTGATTCATTGACCTATCATCGCCCAGCCCAAACTACTCGACAGAAAAATTTGAAATTTTGTATGGACACTCCCTAAAGAACCTAGACACTCGCTAAGAAAGGATTTTTTTGATATTCGAATTTTTAAGTATTTTTAGTGCGGTTTAAAGTTTTAGTTGGTTAGAGCAGGCAAGCGTAGGCAGCGTGCGTTGCTAGGATGATAACAAAACAGCTGTTATTTTACTGAATCTTTTTATTAGCACTTTCCTCCGAAGGAAAGTAGCTATTGAGGTTGGACTCATGACGGAATTTTTGAAAAATTTCTTCAAATCTTTATCGATCCTACCTAGTAGACACCGAAAATGACCCCCGTTAAAATTTATATATATCTATATATATATATATATATATATGCATATATATATATGTGTCTGTTAACACGATAGCGGCCAGAGTTTTTGTTTTTTCGTCACGAAACTTAGTATATAGCATTCAATTAGCAAACGATTGAACGAGTTCGTTAACCACCAAAGTCGGTCCACCGGAAGGGGGGGTTTACCCCGAACCCAAAACACTTATTTGACTATGTCAGCCGTAATATTTGTTATATTTCAACGAAACTTGGTATTCGTAGTGTTAATATAGAGGGAAAAGTGAGATATAAAAATGAACTAAATCGGTTCATTAGAAGGGGGGGTTTACTCCGGACCCACAATACCAATTCGCCACTACCAGCCGTGATTTTTGGTATATTTCGACGAAACTCGGTATTCGTAGTGCTAATCCACAGGTAAATATGTGTTGTAAAAATAAACGAAATCGGTTCATTAGGAGGGGGGGTTTACTCCGGACCCACAATACCAATTCGCCACTACCAGCCGTGATTTTTGGTATATTTCGACGAAACTCGGTATTCGTAGTGCTAATCCACAGGTAAATATGTGTTGTAAAAATAAACGAAATCGGTTCATTAGGAGGGGGGGTTTACTCCGGACCCACAATACCAATTCGCCACTACCAGCCGTGATTTTTGGTATATTTCGACGAAACTCGGTATTCGTAGTGGTAATCTACTGGTAAATATGTGTTGTAAAAAGAAACTAAATCGGTTCATTAGAAGGGGGGGTTTACTCCGGACCCAAATTCCTAATATACTCATACCGGTCGTAATTTCTGCTGTATTGTAACGAAACGCTGTATACGTCGTGGGTAACTCGTGAGAAAGAAGTGTTGTAAAAATGAGCTGAATCGGTCAATCGGAAAGCGGGGGTTTAATTTGTAATATATTTGAATAGAAAAGCCGGCAGACGTAGGTTCACAAAGCCGCCGCAAGGAGCGCTTTCTACCAATAGAGTGACTGTATCCTGTTCCTGCGTTAGATCAAAATACGATAATATGAGGATTTTTGTATTTATTACGTAGTGTAGTAGGTACCATGTGTAAACATAACTCTGGATGCAAATTAATAATTGATCAGTTACTCATTACAAAATGAGAACTATTCACGTTTTTATTTTATTTATGTAGGATATTTTAAGCAAATTGTTCTGGAAAGCAGTCTACACTACCCAAATTCTGAGGAAAGTGCTTAGTTATGCAGCTCCTGCGTGACGGACTTTTTATTTAAATTTTAACGTCCATTTATGATTAACTACGAATTTTAGGACGGGTTATCTATAGGTTACCACCCTTTTCTAGCCAGGATAGGGGTGATGCATTTTCTTTTTTTCGAAAGAAAAGCCACCACCCCTAGTGGGAATCGAACCCACGACCTTTGACACGGAGTGTTAAGTGCTCACGCCTTAACCCTCACGGCCATCGGGTCTCCAATCCGTGCCACGATTGATTTGCTAAAACCAAAAAACCATTGAATAGTGTAAACTATATTTTACTGAATCTATTTCATAGTATTATTTTGAATTGCGGTTAATTTCAACTATGATGGCAGACCTTGAATTACTAGAAATTGATTGTGATTTTTTCCCTCATAGAGTTTACGCCCTTGTCCATCCGAGGTAATAATATCCCGAACTGCATGACACAAAAATTTGAAATTTTGCACGCGCAATCCGTTTAGAATGTAAACACTCGCTAAGAAAGTTTTTTTTTTTTTATTCAAATGTTTAAGGGGGTTTGAATTATTAAGAAGTTCCTCATCGGCTCAAAAATGGTCCGATTTTGATGACATTTGATACAAAAATCTTTCATCTCATTTGAAAGGTCAAGTTCATTAACCATCTCAATCCGTTTACTGGAACATGGTTTTGGAGCAAAATTTGCGCGAAAAAATCGGAACGCTTACATTTTCGAATCCATATGCTTGCAGGTACTCGTTATACAGGTTCCTTAACGTAGGAAAACGAATGAAACCATTTTTAAAGCGATTTCTGTAACCGTTTACGAGAAAAATTGATATAAATACTTTTCCAAACTAATTTTCTGTTTGGGTATTCAGAAACGATGATTGGTTCACTTGAAACTTATACCAGGTATTTGACATTCATCTAATCTAAGATATTTAAACTTTGGTATCGTTTGGAGGTAAGAAGTATGTGGGAAAAAAATTGTATTAATGGTGATACAAAGTTTTCGGATCTTAGTATATTTTCTAAAATATCTCGAAAACGGTTGGGAAATCGTAGTAAGTGGAAGGCGGTTATTCGAAAGGTTATTAAATTCTCTACAAAAAGGATTGTGTTGCAATCTTCGGTGGGGCGATGTCAATCGAAGAGATAAGTTGTTAAAACTTCAAAGTTGTTAGTTTAATTCTTTTTAACGTGTATTTGTCCCTATTTACCTAACTTTTTAAGTGGTTGTTGAACGATTGAACGAGTTCGTTAACCACCAAAATCGGTCCACCCGGAGGGGGGGTTTACCCCGAACCCAAAACACTAATTTGACCCTGCCAGCCGTAGTTTTTGTTATATTTCAACGAAACTCGGTATTCGCATATAATAAAAAAAAAAAAAAAAAAATGGGTTATAAAAATAAACTAAATCTGGTTATTTGGAGGGGTGGGGGTTACTCCGGACCTAAAGTACTAATATACTCATACCGGTCGTAATTTATGCTGTGTTGTAACGAAACGCGGTATACGTCATGGGTATCTCGTGAGAAAGAATTGTTGTAAAAATTAAGTAAATCGGTCGATTGGAAAGGAGGGTTTACTTTAAACTGTTTCATTGGCATTAGCCGGCCAGACGTAGGTTCCCAAAGGTGCCGCGAGGAGCGCTATCTCCCACTATGGGGACTGTATCCTGTTCCTGCGTCAGATCAAAAGACGGAAAATGAAGTTTTGTGTATTTATTAAGTAGTACAGTATCATATATTAACATAACTCTGGGAGCAAATTATTTACAAAATTAATAATTGAACAGTTCTCATAAGAAATGCAAATTAGCAGAACTATTCACGTTTTTATTTTATTTATATAGGTTATTTACAGCAAATTATTCAGTAATGTAGTCTACACTACAAAAATTCTGAGGAAAGTGCTTAGTTATGCAGCTCCTGCGTGACGGACGTTTTTGTTTACTCCCCAACGGAAACAAGCACGGTTACCTCAACATGGTGCTTCCTGGGTAACTCTTATAATAAGTCCGTGTAATAATAAGCTCTACAAAATTATGTAGTAGCGTTAATTTTCATCGTACCTTATTTTTTTTTTTTTTTTTTTTTTTGTTTCATTTTTAACGGCGCATCAACTATTTGGCTATTAGCGCCATCGTACCTTATTTAACGCAATATGAAAACTACTTATGGGCCGTGGTGAAGCACGGGTAGTCAGCTAGTTCTATATAAGTGTATAGTTCGTAGTGTAGTGTTAATACCCTCCTCTACATAAGGAGGGTATTAACACTATATTAGGAATATTAGATGTGAATTACAAAATTAGGCTTATAATAATAATGTTAAATGTTTTATTGAATTAACTAAAGTGGTGTAGTCAAAAAAGTAAAAAAAGTTTCCATGAAACAAGTAGGGGAGTTGTAAAATAAAATGGTACAAAAAGGGAGCACTATTTTTTAAAGATCTGTTTCTATAGTATAGATAAAGTAAATATGTCTAAGAAAAGTGGCTATCTTTGTTTGTATTAACATTATTGATGGTCATTGTCCTGCGCCTACGAACGAAAATTACATTATCGAATTTTGATAAAATTCTTTCCTTTGCACAAACCCAACAACTACACCCCAACTATACCCTTCGGAATTCGCTTGAAAAACTTATAAGAGAAGAATCCAATCAAAGAAAGTTAATTAACAAGTTTTACTGAACTTAAGGTAAAGTTATGCAAAGCCTGCAGGGTTCGGCGAACTCTCTAATTGCGTTCATCTATTCTTAAGTTTATTAATACAAAATGGCATTAAGCTGGATTATGTACAACCTAAGGATTGTTTTCCAAACAGATACGTACCTGAACATTAAATAAGAAGCCTTTAAGGTCCATACAATTTATATATCTTTCATCGGAAAAATCATAGCTTCAGTAAACGTAAGAACTGTAGACTTGGACATTAGCTTTAGTAGATTAACACGAATACGTGCAAAACTGAGGTTGATCTATCGAAATATTCGCCAAAATATATTAGAGCTATTTCCTTCCACGTATCAAGATTTCGTTACCCCTTTCAAAATATTTATGAAACTATTTGAAAAGTCCAAAACTTCTCATGCCTGTTAATATTTTACACTGTATTCTCATCTGAGCCGGGATAACAAAACAAAATGGCAGCACTGTGTCTCACGAACGGAAATCCTCTTTTACGGGCGAAAGTCTGCAGGCGGCAATTTTTAATCTAGACCAAAAAAACTAAAATTATTTTGAAAGAAGAAAGTTAAATCTAGAAAAGCACGTAGGATTTTTAAGAAATATTAATTTTTGTGGAAATGGTTGTCAATTCTTCATTTCTATTACAAAATCCGACGTATATCATTAGGAAATATCTAGCAATTACTAGCAAATATCATTAGGAATCTGCAGTTAAAATTTGAAGTTGATCGGGTAAATATTGATAGCGATGGCGCATCGCCCGAATTGGTAAACATAGTTTTGAGGAAATGGACATTAAAGTTCAATGTACCGGCAGTTTCATATTGATTTTTTTTCATTCATTTCTTGAAATAAAGATTAAAAAAATGGGTTTTAATTTTTAAATGGTTTTGGACCAAAAATCGAATTTTTGGCAGATATAAAAACTGTTCCAGCTTTAAACACTCTTGGATATTATTTGTGATAGCGAGTTAAGGAAGCATTTACGCCCATAAAAAATAAAACGATAAAAAAAAAAGGTTGCAAGATAGTATTACCCCATAATAGAGATTTCCTACCTGCTGGGAGCGCGGAATCAGAGTAAAACTACCACGAAAAAACACTTGGTAGTTTTATATAAATATTTTCCTTTTTCAACATTGCTAAAGATCGCCACCCCACGAGCCTAGACCTTCACCTAGAATAGCGAATGTACCCTGACCTAGTCTATCTCCTTGACAGAAACCTTCCCCCTTCTATAGAAGTAACCCTCCGGGGGGAATTAGATAACCAGTGCACATTCCTCATATAACAACTCGCTGGGGTTAAAACTTATCTCGCGACTCATACGTCTCCTATCCGTCGCCAGTTGTGTCTAATTACACGACCAAAGATGAAATATTGGTCTATCTGTACACATATGCATCTACATATATGTTTGTGTTATAAATTTCGAGTTTAGTTCCGTTGTCGAGCAAATTACCTTCTGCAAGATACGAGTCTGAAACTCGAGTATGCTTTGAAGGATTTTAGCGCATTCCACCTTCCTTCTTAATTGTAAAATGTAGTTTTATTCAACATATCAGGACCTTGGTAAGGGCGAATCACGAATTCCGGATGTTGGGAAATCGAAGTTAAAGTTCTAGAAGCGCTTCAGGATAGCAAGGGTGAATGTTTACTCTATAGGAAGCTGATTCATAAATCTGATTGAAAAAGTAAGCAATTGAAATTCAATGTTTTAATTATAATTATTACGAGTGATTAATGGGCAACAAAATGCTAGGAGGGACGTTTCAGACCCGGGATTCGGCCTTGAAATAGGACATTGAATTTTTCATGATGATGCTACTATTCACTTTAACTTAAAACTGTGAGGGAACTATAGTCGGACCAGCGAAACAAGGTGAACTGTCATGTTACCTAAATCTTTCTGAATCAGAAAATAAAATAACAAAAATGTAGATTTTTCTGATGTGCTCTTACTCTTCTAAGGTTCTGATATGATCTTTTGACAAAGAGAAATATGGCGCCAGATTCTAACCTGTTTTTGAAGTTAATTCCAAAATTAAATTCATGTTTCCAAATGACATCGTTCAGAGCAATGGAAATAGCTAAACATAATGCTGCAAATGGTCAACAATTTAATTCACCATTCAAAATCAAAGGCCAAGAAACCCGCATAAGACGTCGAACTCACAACGCAATCCGGAAGTGACGACTAGAAAATTTCGGAACTTATAGGTCACGAAAATAACAAGTAACGTTTGTTCAAATTTCTATGTGTGTCTATTTATATATATATATATATATATATATATATATATATATATATATATATATATATATATAAAAAAAGAGTGTGTGTGAGTGTCTTTTCGTGCAGTATGTAGTTCGTAAGTTCAAAAATGGTCCAATTTCGGTAAAAAAAAAAAAATAGTTTGTATCAAATAAAACGCAAACTTCGTTAAAAACCAGAATCCGCCTTCCGGAACACAATTTGTCCGACAAAACTCGCGCGAAAAAATCACACGTTTCATGAAATTGCCTACATAAGCCTTCAGGTACACTTTATATAGTTTTTTCTTTTCTTTTTTTTTTTAACACGGGGACTCATTTCTAAGGTCATAACGATAACCGTTTTTGATGAAAGTGGGAAAACTAGGTTTTTCTTAAATATCTCTTTACTTGTAAATGTACAGTATCAGATCCAAGCACAGTAAATTTCCTACAAAAATGGTTCTTATGCAATTTTTTATACAGCGATCTAGTGCGGACAAATTGGTGCTTGAATTCTGAAAATGTCGGTTTTGTTCATTTGAACGGGGTCTTTCTTGGCCTCATTTTTTTTTTTTGGCAATTGTTTGTTAATTTTTTCATTGAAGCGATTGAATAAATGTTTATAAATGAGAACCACGTTTATATTTGTTATTAGCGAAGCGATTTTTTTTTTTCTTTTTTTTTTTTTTTGCGATTTGGTAATAATAAATTTGCGTGCATAGTGTCGCGTAAATCTCGCTTTTCTTCAAAATGCTTTTATTGGGGGTGTCCGAATTTCCTACTAATTCTCAAAACAACGAATTAACTATTTCTATTCCTGATTTTCAAAATACTATTATTTCCCTTTCATCTTGAGATTTATTTTCCATTCAATTGTAGCTAAAAGTATATTTTATTGAACAAAGATTTCAACATATTTTTTTTTTTTTTGTGCGTAGTTTTAAGAATCAGCCATCAAGCCATAGGCTTGATATCTGGACAAATACAGAAGCAATATTAAACAACATAGATTCTTAGAAACTTATTTTCCGCTGTCACATGAAGAGACAGGATCAATCTACTGGCGATATTAATAGAAGTAGCCCAGGCATTCTGCCACACAACTAAACGCGGAAACAAACATAACTAAATTTATAATACTTTCATTGAACGAAATTAGAAATCTAAACTTCTAGGAGGATATCACATTTCATTTTAAATTACTTATCAATCCTCCATAGGTAAAGCAGCGAGTGTGTCGACGAATTAGTTCAGTGACAATGGCGTGATGCTTTTTATTAGCGTGTTTGATTCGCATGTATATACATATATATATATATATATGGTCAGCCAATTAGTGTGTCTGTCCCAACACAATCTATAAAAATGATGCGACAAAAAAATGCTTACTCTATAAAAAAAAGACCAAGTTCGCTAGGAAGGTGGATCCGTCCACCGGAATATTGATGTATTATGAAATTCGCACCAAAAACTAATATTGTAGACGGTTCGGAGGCGTGTAGATAAAATTTGGACAATCCAAAACGAAAATCCCAGCTTTTTTAGAGGGAATTTCATAAATAAGAGAGAAATATGATCAATTCTTAATGAGCACTCAAAATAATAAATCTTGTATTTTTATTAAGTTATCTTGAAAGAGGTATCTTTCAATTTTTTACTCCGAACTACTTATAAAATTTTAAGGATTGAGTTCACCTTTGACATCCTAAACTACTACTAAAATATATACATTTTAGGTACGTTAATAAAAGAGAGTGAATTGAAAAATATTTATTATATTAACAAACATATCCAGTTTTGGGCTTTTCGTATATCTTATTATAAGTATGGAAAACGTTTGAGATATCGTGGTAAGGAGAAAGTGACCATTTAAATAAATGTCCTATCAAACTTCTATAAGATCACGTCATCACATCGGTTTCTTACAATTATTGATATCGTTCCATTTTTTCCCCAAAACATTTTCTATTGGAAACATCCCAAATTCCACTAGGGGTAAGCTTTATACGTAAACACACTTAAACGGCTAAGCTCCTCCTACCAGTAAGATTTTCGTTGAATAGTTTAAAATAAAGATATCAATCCACTTCTCCTTGACTAGGAACCTTGTTCACTCATTCGACACGGTAAAAAATACTTGAAGCCATAAACGTTAATTGGCATCAGTCTTTAATCAGTACAATTATAATTCGGTTTAAAAATAATCTATATTTATTTAGAGATTTATAAATGGAAGGATTTAAATATATATACGTAGCACAGAGTACATTAGGCTCAATTAGGAATTCGATGCTTACAAAGAAACATATATATATTTATATACAACTCAAATAACAATAATTGAGATATACTAAAATCGAAACAATTCCGGAACATTTTTAATCGGAAAAGTGTTTACGTTACAGACCTTCCCTAGATTTTTAATGAAATTTCATATAATTTTTCATCTTTAAAATTGTTAAAATCTATTCGGTCCTTTTTTTGTATCATTTTTTGGCATTTTAAATTAATTAAGGACTAGCTTACTCCGGGGGAAAAATGTTCCTTTTTTTTTTTATTTTTAAATGTTTAAATGGGAATTTTTTGACTTACGCTTAACCCAATTATTGTTATTTGGGATGTTCCGTAAAGTAAGACCTTCAGCAGTTAGCCTTTCAGTATGAAGAAAAAAAAGCAAACCAAATTAACTTGTGCAATGCCAACTGGAAAGATGGAATGCAAACAGGAATTTCAGAGCCAACATAAACGTGAGAGACTAAACAAGATTACGCCCGCCGGCTTCGAAGGCTACATATACCCGACAGCCTCTTTCACAAACCCTCTCAAAGGTAGAGACAACCTTTAAAATATTTAAAATTATTTTATTTATTAGGCGATTTGCTCTATATAATGTTTCCAGGTACATCCAACCATAAAAATAAAAAAATATGGAATTTGAATTATAATCGCGCAATTTACATGTTATATATCGATTTATAGAGTCATTATAAATGTACTCTCTCCGTGTACCTCTTTTGCTAAAAACAGTCCAGTCAACGAACAGTTATAGATGGCAATTTTTGGAACGCAATTTTTGACTTCGTAACTTTGTTTGGGCTGGATAGGAGGTGAACATATCAAAAGTCCTCGCCCCTAGCCTTTAAGCCGGGGGGGGGGGGTTAGAAGGTCCCATTTTTCGGGTTTCACTTATACCTCGGAAACCCTGCGTCCTAGCGACATAACCATTCTAAAACAAATGAAAGCTTATTAAATTTTCTAAACGTTCTATTCAATGAAGTTTTTCGAGATATCTTTAGTTTTCAAAATATCCGCTGTTGAAAGTCTGTCATTTTGGGAAAAAACACACTTTTGTCTATTCTCGACCGGATATGTCTTCAACGATGCACACAAAAAATAAATGTCGGTCATGGGGTTGTAGAACATTCCATTCGCTTCAATAATATATATTACAATACTATTTTGTGTATTTTGTTTTAAAGTTCATTCAACGTTGAAAAGTTATCTGGTCAAAACGGGGAAAAAATATGCGGCCAAAGTGTTTTTGCCCAAAATGACAGACTTTCAAGAGCGGATATTTCGAAAACTAAAGAAATCTAGAAAAACTTTATTGAATAGAACTTGTAGGAAATTTAATCAGCTTTCATTTGTTATAGAATAGTCATGTCGCTAGGACGCAGGGTTTCCGAGATATAAGTGAAAACTCGAAAAATGGGACCTTCTAAACCCCCCCTTTCCCCCGGCTTAAAGGCTAGGGGCGAGGACTTTTGATATGTTCGCCTCCTATCCAGCCCAAACAAAGTTACGAAGTCAAAAATTGTGTTCCAAAAATTTCCACCTATAGCTGTTTTCAAGCATTCGTTGCCTGGACTGAAAGCCATTCCGCTACTGTTTGTTTGATGTAGTATTAATTTTAATTCTTTTTGTTGACATTCTGATGGAATAATTTCATTCGAATGTTCAATATTTCTTAAATGTTTAAATGATGGCCGTTTAATTTACGTAGAGTTCATACATCTCCGATCGTTTTAAGTCTTCAGAGAGTTTATAATAACACTGAATTGTTACTCCAAGAATCTTTAAATGCCTCAAATGTTATAATAAATCCGATCGTCATTATTTATATAATAAAAATAATTTATTTATCGTTGAATTGTATGATTTGATATGTGTTGTTGATTGTGTGCCAGTGGTAAGTTATTTATTTGTTGCAATGATCCCAAAAGTAAAGGATTTTTGCTAATTACTGTCTAGAAAGATCCTATGGCAAAAACATTTCACACTTACTGAATATAATCCTGGCGTAGGACGGAAGATGTCCTTAAGTCATAATGCCATCATTGTATGTACGAATTACACCAAGAAAACAATCTTGGGTCAAGTCAAAACAAAAGATTTCAAGGAAATAAAGAATTCAGATTTTTTTGTCCTTCCATAACATGGCCTCCCTAACTAAATATCCAACGGTCGGACAAGGGATGGTTCTTCCACCACCCCTCTCTCCTTGCTATAAGGGCTCCAGACAGATGGTACTAGAGTATATATTTTTCTTTTCGTTTTCTCTCCTTCGAATTCGAAGTAGTTGGCACAGTTCGATGGACTTCTGTGTGTACCAAGCTGAGCAGAAAATTTCCTTTCCAAAAAGGGTCCTGGACATTCAATATACTATCGAGAGAAAGCTCATAGTCAAACGAATAGGTGTTTCTAATTCCATTATAAACAAAAACACCATTTTTCATAACATTGTAACCTATGCTAAATTGTAACCTAAAACGGCTACGGCTGTTGTTCTTAAGAAAAGTATTGAAAAAGACCTTAAAACAATATATCAACTCAACTAATATTTTAAACACTAAAATGGTTTGTTTACTTATTATTATTTTGTTTATTTTAATTTCATCTGCCATTTATAGGTAAAACATATTTTTAGTTCGGTGTCTTCCCCTTCCTAACAAGACCCTTCCGACAAGAATCGAACCCACAACCTTCGGTCATTGGATTTCCAGATTCACTTATTTATTTATTTAAATTATTATATTAAAATAAAATATGTTACGTTATTTTCGTAAAGGAAATACGTATAGTGTCAATTTAGGGATGGAACATTTAGTGGAAAATGAAGTCTCACGACAGGGATGGATTCCAAAGAGAAATAAATTAAAAATAAACGTCTCTAGTAGTTATAAATAAAAATACTATTTGGAAGAAAAGCAAAGAAGCCTAGTATTATTGAATTATACAATTTATACAAAAAGACGCTTTGATCTGACATCGTAAAAAATGGTTTGAAGAGGTACGATTGAAGGAGTTCAACTGAAGCTAGTTACTAAGTTCGTTAACCGTATTACTGTTATTATTATTATTATTGTTACCAGCGAAAAATGAATAAAACAAACATTTTCTACCTCTTCACTGTAGATCACATTATAGTTTTCGGTTTATCAAAGAAGAATTCGATTTACTAAAAGTAATGCAATTCACCCCTGAATTGGAGCAGCGTTGTATAAAATATTAAGAATAACAGTTTAAAAAAAATAAGTAAGAGTGTAAAATATACAAAAATAAAAGTCATCTAAATAGCTGAAGAAGAATAATCTTTTGAAGCATAAGGATAAAAAGCCAAGCCCATTTCAATTTCCTTTATTTCCTTACACAAAGTTTAATCTTATTATTTACGAATAAAATATTCTTTTAAATAAATTTTAAAATTCATAGAAAGAATTGTTCGACAATCCAAAAGAATTGCTAATTCGTAATTACCGAAATCTGATCGGAGGAGTTATTTCAGCATGACTTCGATAAGAGTTTGCATCAGTGCCGAAATCTCGCCATTAGCATTAGCCCCGCGTTCAGAGCTCATTAAGTGATGGAAATTGTCGCAGAATGTCCACTAGGCTGTAACCATATATTTTCCTCCAATAAATTCTACCTGTCAAAAAAACTTACCCAACTTGCAATAATCTACTACTTCCTCGCTCCAACTTTTCAGCCTAAATATGCTTTAGCGATGACTAAACTGAAAAAAACCTTACCAAAAAGTGTCTGCTGGCGATCGCGCATGCTCGGTGGCCATGTACGAAAAAGAAGACTATGTTATAGGGGTTGTATGTTATATAGGTTTGTCGGGTGGACCTGAAGCATATTTGAGTTCCTGAATTTGCCACCCTTTTTTATAATGCCAACAGCACGTGGTCGGTCACCCATTCAGATACTGACTGGCCACACCCGCCGTTGCTTAACTTCTGTGTTCAATGGGAACCGGTGCATTCGACGTGCCTATGGCCGTTGGCTTTATTTATTTATTTTATCTTTATCATTCCCTTTATTGATCCGTTTATTATTATCAATATTATGCCAAAATTATTGAAATATTTACCCGCCTACGCTTCATGGTGGATTTTGTATAAGGTAATTATATTAATGAATTGGTTTAAATGAGGCTAGATAAAACAGTGGAATGAATTTAATTCATTAGATTTTCTCTCTAGAGAGAATTGTATCTCTCCTAATCTAAAAGTAGCCTGTTTTTCCCTTCGCTCTCCAGCAATGGCCCTTCTAAGTAGCCCAGCTGTTCAAGTGCTCAAGAATTTATTTATTTTCTAGACATTATTCCCTTTCTTATTTTATTTGAAGCTTTTACTATATTTACATTCCCCCCCCCCAAAACAATGATCTGGTTATCCGGGCGTACAAGTGTCACAAAAAGCACTTCAGTCAGGGCCGCCACATGGGGGGACAGCCGGGTACAGTTGTCCCGGGCGTCGTGGGGGCCCGGGCCGGGCTTCGCTAAGTGGAAAAAATATATAGATTATGAGCTTGTAAAAAGAATTGGGTTTAGAAATATAGACGGGCGTAGCCTATATTTACTGGAATGAGATCTTTTTTTTTTTTTTTAATGTACATAAACGACAAAACAAGTGCAGTCCCAGAATAGTATATTTCATTAGGAGTCGTAATAAAACTACAAGTACCGAAAGTGACCTTTACTGCACCGATTGTCGGCTTTTATGCTCATTTCGCTCAAAACTCAAGATGAAAATAATTTTAAAATGTCCAAAGTCCTATAGCAGAGTACTAGAATTTTCAGTCTGGCTCTGAGAAGTGGGGGCCCGGCTTTGAGAAGGGGGGCCCGTGATCTGGTCCCTGGCCCGGTTCTGAGATGAGGCGGCCCTGACTTCAGTAAACCTAGGCTAAGAAACACCACTACCAATTCGATAGAATAATTATTTTGGAAGAGAAACGAGTTTTATATTAAGGAAACCCTGAAATACAGCAACTACCTACATGTTTTTTTCAATGGGTCGCGAGAGATGTATAATTGCAATTATCTTTCTACGACAAATATTTTTTTCCTGTTACCCTGTGCTTGTGTGTCAAACGATTTTTTATTTAAGAAAATGAACGCAAGTTTCATTGAAATGTCGAGAATAATATTTTCAGAGTTAATTTACAAATCCGATGATTTCGTTACAATTTTACACACCATTAATACTAATAATCATTGTTATAATATCCGTAGACAATTTTGTGGAGAAAAGAAAGCCTATCTGCTTGAATACGTTTGCATTGGATTTTCATCTACAGATTGCATGCAACAGAAAATGTTTACTAAGAAATAGTGTATATCGCTCCGCAATACTGGGAAACCTGTGATCTTTAAGGAATATAATGTCTTCCCCACAAATTGATAAATTGAACACTGTAGAAAAGAATCGTGCAGACATCGCTTCTTATTGATAAGAAACTATAATGTTCTGTGAAATATAATCTTGAATTTGATTTTCTACAGTTTGAATATATATTGTTATTTAATCATCGTTTTCTGCCTCGTACCATCATATTGAAGCGTTTTAAGCAGAACATTGACATTCCGATTTGAAGTCCGACTTGTGGGCCAACTTCGTACGTTGGATCCGCTATCGGATTGTGAATGGCCTTGTTGGATTGTTGGACGAGTCGGAACATTTAAAGGGACGACTCGAAGGTGCGACATCGACTGGCGACGGAGCGTGAGTGGCGGGGTCGGATCGAAGTCGTCCAACTTAGCTCAGTCAGTGCTTGACCTTCGGACATCTTCGGTCTGCACTCGATACATTTTTCGGCTCGTGAGCGACGTACACAGACGTGAAAACAGGCTAGGACTAAAGTTGGCTCGCAATTCGTATAAAAAGTCAAAGCGTGACTGGAGTCGACTATCCAACTTGCTGTCTGACTACAAATCGGAACGTGGTATTCGAAAGGCGGTACCTGTTTTTTTGAAGTCATAAGCGCATTAATGGTTTTTTCCCTATTGATAAATCGTGACTTTAATTCATGAACGAACGAATTATAAAAAATACTTTTTGTATTGTATAATTGACAAATAAAGATATATAAAACCCTAATAAGCACATTACCAAAGCCTATAATGTACCTTTACATCAGGTTTCGTGTCAATAAAATTTAGTCTCGATATATTTAATTAAGTAAGCAAACTCAAAAGTGGCAATTGTTATTTAGGAAATGTCATGCTCAATCATCCACTGTCTGCAATCAGTTCGGAAACTACTAGTCTTAATGACAATCAGACGCCATATATTCGGATGTGTGAGACATAGGACGTGCCTTCATTTTGAATATAAGAAATTGTACAGACTAAAACCAGACTGAAATGACCATCAACACGTTTTGTTGTTTTTTTGAGTACTAATTGTTTGGCAATCAATGATAATTGGAATATTATGAATACCATCAGTATTAATGCATTTCAGAATTGAGGTATTCGGATGAGTACGATTACTTAAGCCGGTTACTTTGAAGGTCTTTTTCAAAAGGTCATCATAGAAATCCCTGACAGTTTCCAAAAATTGCAATGAACAACTCAATGTGGCCAGAGGTTATTACCGTAAACTGTGATTTGGGATCCTTATCAGTAAGGCTTCCATTCCCGCCCAAGGGTGCCTGTTATAAGGCTAAAGAGACCTCTCAAGGAAGATACTCCTGAACTCCAAGAAGTTGACATTAGACTTGGTTTTACATAGATTTAAACACAGGATGATTATCATTAGATTTAACTTCAATCAAGACATGCTTTTTAGCGCGGTTCCTCCCTCCCCGTTTTAAGATTGATCTCATGACGCAATGACGCAATCCGGAAGTGCCGACTAGAAAATTTTGCGTTTCATAATCCCTAGAGACCGAAAATGATGGTGGTTCAAATTTGTATATATATATATATATATATATATATATATATATTTGTCTGTTCGCGGCATAGGTCAGCAAATAATGGTCCGATTTTGATGAAATTTGGTACAAAATCTAATCAAATCGCCTAATTTGAAAGGTCAAGTTCGTTAACCAGCAGAATCCGTCCACCGGAACATGGTTTTTGGAGCGAAATTCGCGCGAAAAAAATATTTACGCTTACATCATATGCTTGTAAGTACTCGTTTCATAGGCTTCTTGGACTAGTAAAACGAATGGAACCATTTTTAAGGCGATAGCTTTGACCGTTTTCGAGAAAATTGGAAAAATAGTTGTTGAATAACGTTTTTGGTTTGGGTACTTTGAATCATGGGATTCAGTTGAAACATGTTCTGCGTGCTTGAATTTCATCAAAACTATTATGTTGAAATTTTGGTTACGTTTGGAGTTAAGGAAGGGTTAGAATAAAATATTTTATTAACAGACATGAAAAGCTTTGGGAACTTTGTATACTTTCCTTAATATCTCGAAAACGGTTGAGAATCTTGGTAAACGGAAGGTTACCATTCGAATGCTTACTAAATGCTCTACAAAAAAGGTCCTAAAGAAAGTTTTGATTATGCGATGTCAATCGGAGAAATAAGTGCTTAAACTTTGAAGTACTTGATTTCGTTTATTCGAACGGTTCTTTTTGTCTGTTTTTATTCCTTGTTATTTTTTAATTGCTTATAGTTGGAGAATGTATTTGACAATAAAACAGGTTAAGTAAAATAGAAAAACAATTTATTGTTAGAAATATAGAGAGAGATTCGAAGACCTTGTGACTTTTTCAACTGCCTGGACGAGTGGGCCTTTCCGGGGTTGGCCGACCCATCCAGGTAAGATCATAAATCAAGATCTTTCTAGAAAGGTGGAAAAAAATAATAACTGTTTCTATTTTAATCTTTCCGAATGAGACTAGGGATAAGAACGGAACCGCGCTAAGATGATACAGTTCCTGCAAGTCGGAATTTTATGCTTGTAACCATTACTCAACTATTATGGTGACTAGAACCTAAGATTAATATATGGCCTACGCAGATATTCAAAAAATAGACCGTGATGTTCTAGAGGGGCAGACTCTGTAGAAGTATCTGTTTACTGGCCATACGGCACACTAGGATGCTAATGTGGTCAGTACTATGCTCCGGCCAACAGAATACATCCTTTGTTACATTCCTTTAGATATTATCTAATCAGATCCTTGAGTGACGAGACAGGAAGAAAACTTTTGATATTTTCAACTTTTTTTTGGGGTATTTGCATGATTATTTCTATATGATTCAGATTTGAACCTCAGCTTTAATTTAATCACATTTAAGCTATATCAGATTAGAAGCCCTGTCTATGTTAGTAAAATTCTTTCAAAAGTCATGTGTACTATCATCTATCTACGTAAAATTATATTTACCAAATCATGTAAAATGATGTATCTTCTGTCTATATAATATTTTACCAGATGTAAAGCTCTTATTGCCAGAACTGCGAGGAGTTTCAATAATAAAAAAGAATTATTTATTTGTATATTTTCTTTTTAGCTTTGTAACTTTAGCGATTACCTCATCACAAAACAAGTGTTCTTAATCTAGTCAGAAAAATAAAATAAAATTAAATTAAATAAAATGAAAAAAAAGGAGACAACTGCAATAAGAATTAAATAAACTAATTTGTGTGACTTTTGTCTTTTATAAATCTAGTTGAATAGTTATTACTTATTGGTACATGTATGTATGCCTACACAAAAAATAATATGACATTTTATTGAAATTTGTGAATTATCAAAGAGGAATAACACTTTATTAAAATTAATTAATTAATAAAGTGGGATACCCAACTTTGTTGAGTTGCTGGCAACACAGAATGCTGATCCTCCTGTTCCGGTATTGATTATTTTCAAATTTCAGTTCTGTTTCTGTTCTGTGCTGAAACATTTCTTCAAAAGAAATCACATTTCTGGAACACCATTTTTTCATTTCTTTTTTCTTTAAGAGTAATAAAAAAATATGGTAAAAATGCAGTTTCCAGCCCTCCAAACCGATTTCTTTCAAACTTTGCACAATAACGTATTTTGATGCACTAAACACGAATACGATAAAAAAACCCGTCGGATTTAACTAGGAAAGAAGTTATTAAGCACTTAAGTTCACTGTTGTGCAGGTTATGAGAGCTAATTAGAAGAATGTCTAGGACGACTTTAATGGCGAGGATTAGAAAAATGTCTAGGACGACTTTAAGGGCATACATGCTATGCGTTTCCGCTCGCTCCGCTCGCTCAAGAAGATAACAAAACCCCAGTCAATCCAACTCGCTAAAATTAATAGAATTCTATTAATTTTAGCGAGTTGGATTGACTGGGGTTTTGTTATTTCCTTGAGCGAGCGGAAACGCATAGCACGTGTGCCCTTAAGCGACAGGTGACGTCGGGTGAGGATGCCCTTAAAATTAACAATATCTTTGAATAAATGGTTTCTGAACATTTCAAATGACAGTTCTCTGTTTCCCAATGTTACATATCTGCGCATGCGCGTGTTTACAAATACGCTGATGACGCCTAGTTTTATAACCTTCCTAACTTTAGTGCTTACTATTATAGTCTATTAATTTTAGCGAGTTGGATTGACTGGGGTTTTGTTATCTTTTTGAGCGAGCGTAAACGCATAGCATGTATGTCTTAAAGTCGTCATTTATGCCTTAAAGTCATGTATGCCTTAAAGTCGTCACAAATTTAGTTGTTTACATTAGCTCTCATAACCTGCACAACAGTGAACTTAAGTGCTTAATAACTTCTTTCCTAGTTAAATCCGACGTTTTCTTTTATCGTATTCGTGTTTAGTGCATCAAAATACGTTATTGTGCAAAGTTTGAAAGAAATCGGTTTGGAGGGCTGGAAACTGCATTTTTACCAAAAATATGTATATTATGTATATTATTTTCGCGAACATAGTTCTGGAAGGTCCTCCTCCTCATGTTGAGGCTTAAAGCTTTTTTTTATTTATAACATTTTTACCCGGCAAGGCACCAAAGAGGTATGAAACATGAGAGGAAAGAAATATACTTATAGTGTGAAGTGAAGTTTTAAGAACCTTTCGCCTATTTAAATTATTTTTATGTATATCTGCTTCTGATAATCCTGTCCTTTAGAATTCATATGCTTACAAGTTTTCATTTCTTTTAGTATTACACAAGTAACGTAAAAATGAAGTCATGTTTTCTTAGTACTTTGTTGTGTGTCAGATCATATGGCACCCGCTAATAATAAATATACTAGAAAGAATTCTTAGGTTACATCAAAGTAAGCGAAACGTAACATTCTTGTGGATCCCAAGATACTGTGGGTTACACCGAAAAGACCAGGTAGACATGAAGTTCCAAAACATG
This sequence comes from Gonocerus acuteangulatus, assembly GCA_946811695.1. Lineage (NCBI taxonomy): Eukaryota > Metazoa > Arthropoda > Insecta > Hemiptera > Coreidae > Gonocerus > Gonocerus acuteangulatus. Next base: position 50,028,711 of record OX328126.1, read on the forward strand.
ATATGATTGCACATTCAAGGGACTCTTCATGAGAGCATACAAGAATACAGGAAAGGAGTCGGTTTAACAAATTTCATTAGGTTTTAAAAGAACCGTATAGAAACTAGAAGAGAAGAATCTATGTTAATCCGACTATGAATAGGACATACAAAGCTCAGGCATTCCTCCCTTATGTCGAGGAATCCACCTCCAATATGCAGCTCGTGGAATGTGTAACTCACTTTAAAATATATTCTCATAGATTGCAGAGTTTAATAAGAATTGAAAGAGTAAGAGAATCATAGGTCGCCAAAGAAATAACTCAACTTTTTGGAGGCAACAAAACTAATTTACAAGATTTTATCACTCAAAGAATTTTGCAATATTACAATATTAATTTGAATGGTTAAGGGAATAATCTTTGACGATTAAAACCATAAATAAACAAAAACTGAGGGAGGGTCGGTGGCCGTGAGCACATAACTCTCCGCGTCAAGGGTTGTGGGTTCGATTCCCACTAGCTGTGGTGGCTTTTCTTTGAAGAAAACAAAAAGCATCATCCCCATCCTGGCTATAAAAGGATGGTGACCTATAGATAACCCATCCCAAAATTCGTAGTTAATAATAATGGACGTTAAAAAATAAATAAATAAATGAATGCAGCGTGAATTCGGAGGCATGTGCTTAGTAATGCAGCACCTGCGTGACGGACTTCAATAATACTTCAAGCCTCAGGTTTTCCGACAGCGTTGCACCAAGTATTGTTGTTTCGAGTGCATTTTCAAGTCGCCCTCAGACTTTTTTTTTTTTTAGTACTCCAATATATAGTAGATAATAATGAGGGCTTCCACAGTAGTAGTATAACAAGACTTACCAAGTCGTCGGCTATTATGATGACTATGTGTGGCCTGGGCGGCCTGTTGTTGAGTGCTGATATACCACCTCCAGCGAGGAGAGAGGCAGCGAGGAGGAGAAACGCTTGCATCGCCTACAATGGACTGAACTGACGGTAGGTAATGCAGGCTTCCACTACCCTCTTTGGCTACCCTCACCACCTCCTTATACACTCCAGCCGTCTGGAACAAAGACAGTTTACAATTAGCAAGTGTATGGACCTTTAAAAAAAATTAGTTTATCATTTATTGGTAATGCTGGACCGCAACGAAGGCTATATGGATATAGGTCTAATTCAAATTACATTAAACAATTAGAGATTTTTGATAATATTGTAGTGAAAAAATAAAGAACAGACGAAGAAAGAATAGCTTTACAAAACACTGCAAGTTACTTATTTATTTATTATTAGTTTTCCTGCACCGCAAAAATAGCTATTTGCAATTTTGAAGATGTAGATAGAAACGACAGTTCTCAAATCTTTAAATTTTTTAGACTAAATAATGAATACATTATAACGTATATAATGACAATTTAAAAAAAGTAGAAGTACAAAATAAATTTATATTAAAATAATAGAATCCTAATTTAATAAGAAAAAAAAGAGCTAGAAGGGGGAAAAAACAACAAGAAAAGAGTTTTTTAGGACAATTTTGTGATATGTGCCTGTATTATGTAGTTGTTTTTACATTGTGTCCATGTAATGACTAACATTGTTCAGAAGTACTTTAAGGTCGGTTGGTATGTTTAAACGTATTCGTCCTCATTCATACATTCCGTATGTCTGTAATATAATACCTAAACTAACTTGTTCATTGCATTGTTTACATGTTGGTTAGTAGACAATGGTCAATGTCTGTCTCTTCCTGTAATATTTATCCCCCTTAAAAACATAAATGAGAAATGGAGGCCAAGTTCCTCCCCCCCCCCCCCCCCCCCCCCAAATATTTGCCAATACAAGAGATGATACAAGAAAGAAATGTCCAAGTTCATTACTTGGAAGACCTCATAGTTACTTACTAAGAACAGTAAAGACATTTCAACTGACCTTTAAAAACAACAATAAAAATACTTACATCCAGTTACTAAAATATCACTTTCCTCAACCAGGTATATTCTTAAACTTGGCAATGTTTATTTTTCTCTCTAAAGATAATTTTGGCACGAAAAAAACGTTGCCAAGTTTAAGAATATACCTGGTTGAGGAAAGTGATATTTTAGTAACTCGATATAAGTATTTTTATTGTTGTTTTTAATGGTCAGTTGAAGTGTCTTTACTGTTCTTAGTAAGTAACTATGAGGTCTTCTAAGTAATGAACTTGGACATTTCTTTCTTGTATCATCTCTTGTATTGGCAAATATTTTTGGTTGAAAATATTGTACACTTAATACACCAACTCATACTACTTTTTTTTAGTGTAGGATGGTAAGGTATTTTTTGGGGGTTTTAAGAGGAGATATTTCTCACTTTTTTTTAGTAACTGGATAAAAGTATTTTTATTGTTGTTTTTAAAGGTCAGTTGAAGTGTCTTTACTGTTCTTAGTAAGTAGCTAATAGGTCTTCTAAGTAATTAACTTGGACATTTCTTTCTTGTATCATCTCTTGCATTGGCAAATATTTTGGGGGGGGGAGGAACTTGGCCTCCATTTCACATTTATGTTTTATGGGGGATCTCATTACTTTTTTCTAAATATTAAATAAAATTTAGTAGCCGCATACCTACTGGCTTTTGTACTTCATATGAAATCAGGGTCTTTGGATTCTGCATAAAGTTCTCCTTTCTACTTGATATTTGATACCAATAAGTAGCATACCTATCTACATCTAATCACTAGACTTGAAAAGTTAGAAGCTCTTCCAGATTACAGTACTCTAGAGGACAAATTGATTGCTCTCTTAACTAAACTATTACACTGTAAAACACAGGAACCTTATCCCAAGAATAAAGATCACAATATGGAAAGTGTAGAAGGCCTTCAAGAAAAAGATAAGAACAAAGACGACACGTTTTGGGTTTGTGATCCTAAACTTTGTAATTTAGATGACTCGACTTTGAAAAATTTAGTATCTGCTTTCAAGTATGTTATGCAGTTAACCCCTACGACTTTATTTACACCATTTCAGAAAGAAGTCGCACCTGTTGTTGTTAGGATGCGTCGAAATGTTTTTTAAAACATCAAATATAGGTTCTCCTTGCCAAGACGATTCATTTCATACCCCACATGATGGGTTTCAGAAGGAATGATGACTTTCCGATGGAACAAAAAGTACAAAACATCATAGGTAATATGACACTCTCCTATCAAGACCTACCTGTGTGCCAAGTTTGGTAAAAAGAGGCCAAACGGTGTGGATTTGTATAAGGAACAAACATACAAACAGACAGCTGAAAGACTTTTTGACCTAGCCTAGTGCATTCTCAGGACCAAGACCTACCTGTGTGCTATTTTTGGTCAAAATCGGTCAAATGGTGTGAATTTGTGTAAGGAACAAACATGCAGACTGACAGCTGATAGACGATTTTGACGTAGCCTATGACACTCCCCGGATAAAGACCTACGGGTGTACCATGTTTGGTCAAAATCGGTCAAACGGTGTGGATTTGTATAATGAACAAACAGACAGACAGACAGCTGATTGAAGATTTTGACCTAGTCTATGCCACTTCCCGGATCAAGACCTACCTGTTTGCCAAGTTTTGTCAAAATCGGCCAAACGGTGTGTATTTGTATAAGGACAATCAGACAGACAGACAACTGTTAGACAATTTAACCTAGCCTATGATTCTCCCCGTATCAATACCCACCTGTGTCCCAAGTTTGGTCAAAATCGGTGAAACAGTTCGGATTTGTATAAGGAACAAACATACAGACAGACAGCTGGTATAAGATTTTGACCAAGCCTATATGTGTCTAAACATCAAATATAGGTTCTTCATATCGAGACTATTCATTTGATACCCCACATCATGGGTTTCGGACGGAATGATGGGTTTCCGAAGGAAGTACAAAACTGGCACCCCTTCCGCCCCGGAAGCCGAGTCAAACGCAACTTTTCAGGTTTTTTCGATTTTTCCTTTAATAACACCCTCATATATATCATCCTGCAAAATTTCAAGTCTCTAGCAACATGGGAATTGCCTAATAATTTTGATGAGTCAGTCAGTGAGTGAGTCCTATAAATCCCGATTTTCGATCGCTTATATCTCAGAAAATATTTGATGTAGAATTGTGAAAATTTCCAGTTTGACTCACATCTAGTAGTATAATACCTGTGTAAAATTTCAAAACCTTATCTTTACCTGGTTGAAAGTTATGAGAGGGTAAAAATCGGCTCTAAGACCGTCTGTAATATACACACAGTATGCTTAGGCCGGAACTTGGCCTGGCGCACTACCGTGCGCCTAGATACGTCTATGCACTAATATTTCACATACATTTTTCATTATACATCAACAAATATGTATTAGAAATTGTTTAGATCAGTGTGCCTTTCCTAATATGAAACAATAAAACGAGGAAATCACCTCATTGTGGGATTTTAATTACATATCAAAAATATAAATATATAATATGATTGGGTAATATATATAATAATATTTTTAAGTCGGACCTATCTTGTCAGGAAGGCATGCCTTCAATAAGAGAACATAATGTTGAGAAGACTTCCTAACAAGGTGGATAACATTTTTATACACTTAATTGGAATTTAAATGTAGTATTACATATAAAGAGAAATAATTATACTTATTGAAATATTAGGCCCTTTTTACGATTGTTGGTCGTGGGTTCGATTACCACAAGGGACGGTGGCTTTTCTTTGGGAAAAAAATAATTATCCCTATCCTGGCTAGAAAATGGTAGTAACCTACAGATAACCTGTCCTAAAAGTCTGTGTACATTATAAATATACGTTAAAATTTAAATAAATATATTTGAGATATTCAATATATATATTATAAAATTGTCATCCTTTGTTCTTAATAATTTATTTGAGAAATGGCGGAAATGTCTTCCTAAGGGTGCGTTTACATGAGACACTTCTCGCAGGAAATATATCTCAGGTGTGGGAGAGATAATTATCACAATTACTATATGCTACACATGAGATATATTTCCTGAGACAAGTGTAAGATTTAAATGCACTCCTATTGCGCGGGATAGAAATATATATCTCAGGCATAATTTATTTGCAGTTTGCATTAGTCAACATTTTTGTCTGACATTAATATCCTGAAATAACTATCAGGTGTAAACGCACCCTTAGTTAAGGCTAAAGTTATTTATATATGTAGTATTCTTTAGTTTACATTAAAAAAAAAATAATAATAAAAAACATGGGGGTCTCCCGTGGTCTAATGGCTAGCGCCTTGGATTCATAAGCGGGAGATGGTGGGTTCGATCCCCAACCTCCGGCAGGGATTTTATCATCCCATGGCTCGCTGGTAAAATTCCTCGCTGCGTCCTGGATGTCGGCGCTAATGACCTAGATGTAGATGCGCCGTAAAAAAAAACATTAAGAATTGTACCACTAATAACTATTATTTAGTGGTATACTCTTAAAAATTTATTTTTTCTTACTTCTTATGGACACAAAAAATTTTGTGGAGCATAGTGCTGACCACACTACCTCCCTAGTGTGCCGTATGGTCAAGAATCAGATACCTCTACGGTATCTGCACCACTGGGCCTTTGAAGCCTGCTCCAGGACTGATATCTTATTTTTTTATTTTTTTTTTTTTATTTCCTCGTGTAATTTCATCGTTAGTAACTTCGTTAATTAATACACCGCATATGTGTATCTGATATTATAATCTAAATTCCTTTATCCATTCCGAGGGATTTAACGAATAGAAAATCACGAACCATTCGAAAGACTGGATAAAAAACTAGGGGCAAAGGAATGTAAAAAGAAACCAATTACCCTTTCTGTAGGGCTTGAACAATAATTACAGAAAGGGGATCGTTTCATTGAACATTAAAACAGAAAAAGAAGGATGAAAAGAGTCCCACAAAAAACGGATACCGTATATTTCTACAGGAAAATTAAGAAAGAAAAGTTGAACAAAGTGGTTAGAATACAATAAAGTTAAAGAAATTAGAAATTTCGATTTTAAATGTGAGATTTACGTTTGGTGTTTGTACTTATTTCATTTTTCTGTTTTATATTACATATTTATATTTAATGACACAGGAATTTACTTTATTTGCGCCATATTTAAACCACGGTTGAAACGAAAGTCTTTATGTCCTAATGCGGGGCAAGTAGATCATTATAACTCGGTAGTATTTTCCTATTTTTCGACGGAAGGAAACAAGAATATTAACGATTAGGCAAAATCAAAATTATATAATATAAAATATTGGCGCTTTTTCGATGTATTTGTAGTGTGTTTCAATTATTTCATTCACTCTCATGCTCACAAAAATACAATTTATAAATAAGCATACAGTTACACAAGTATACATATACTTTTAATATTTTTTTTTTGTGATTATTACCTAATATTCTTTTTCATATGAGTCATTTTTTTGTTGAACGTTTGGTTTTTCTTCTCCTTTTTTAAAATGTTTTATTAAATATTTATTTAATTTTATAAAATCCTACGTTTATATATTTCATAAATTAATTGATATATTTAGATATTATATTTCTTTGAAGAAATCATCTTTCGACGTGACAGCTGTCGAACAAAAATAAAGAAGTTGAATTCATTAATTTCCTGCATAGTTATTTAGTTATTTAATTTTTCTTTTTCAAATATTTTTCTATTTGTCCTAAGTCCTAATTTCCTTAATCACAATGCTAAACTCCAAACTCCTTCCTACGCAAAACTTTTCGGGAAACCTTCTATGTTATCAGTTAATCTAAATAAGACAACTGTATAATCGCAGTTTTTGTCTTTCGAACCCTGGTTGTACAATAATGGTAGTGGGTAAAAATACAGGTATCTAGAAAAATTGTAAAAGTTTTAACTAATTTTTTGGTTGTTTTAAAGTGTAATTTCAGTTTAAATTGTTCCTTTAACATTTACACAAAATTCTTTTAGTTTTAAACGAATAATAATTTAGCGTAGGAAGTAGTAGCTCGTTGAACAGTAGAAAGTATTAGGTCTATAGATAAAAGTTATATCAACAGTAAATAATTCTGATCTAAACCATTAATGCGAATTTTTAAACATAAGTAGATTATACAAATATTGGTCACAAAATTGCCTTTTACCAAAGAGAAGTCAAAAATAAAATTATAGCAGCAGTAATAAAAAGATAAAATCTTGAGAAATATAATTATTACTGCGTGCAATTGGTGTGTAGAAAGTATAATATTGACCCATTTTTCAACTACGAGAGTAATGAAATATTTAAAGGATATTTAAGGAGTCATATTTATGCCCAATAAAAATCGTCTATTACGTTTTCTCAGGCATTGCTTTCGTTATGTTGAGCCACTTGTAAGTTGGGAAGATACAAATTATTGTATCTACGCAGGAAACTATTTAGATGATCAGTTACTTATTCACCTGTAAATTGTCGGATATCTGTAACCAGAGTTAAGTTTAACTTTTTCCTCTTCTTAAGATGAGCGTTTCCTCATCCTCTTTAAAAAAAATGAAACATGCTTCGCTTCGTACTTGCGTGTTATTCATTTTGGTGTTTATTTAATTTTCCCGTGGTCTTACGAAACGGTAAGCAATATTTTTATTATTTTATAAGAAAAAAGTAGTCAATTTGTCTTCTTTTTTTAGAGGGTATTTATAACTGTTCTCCGCCTCAAAAGAAAATTCATAGCGACCATTTAACAATATTTTAAGTCATTGATTGCAAGAGTTTTGTGTTCATAATGCCATGCTACACCTACTTTCTGCATCTAGAAAACCAAAAATAAATTAGAAACCAAATATATGATATTAAGATCTAATGATGCAAATCTGTAACAGTTCGGGTTCACAGTTTCGAAAGTGTGGCCTCCGAACTGTGAGTCGTAAACGCTTTTGACCTAGCCTAAGACACTCCCTAGATCAATGCCTACCAGTGTGCCAAGTTTGATCAAAATCAGTCAAACTGTGTGGATTTGTATAAGGAACAAACATACAGACAGGCAGCTGGTAGACGTTTTTAACTTAGCCTACGTCACTCCTCAGACCAAGATCTACTGTGTGCCAAGATTGATCAAAATCGGTCAAACGGTGTGGATTTGAGGAACAAACTGACGGATAAACATGCAGACAGGTGATTTTTGTATATAAATATTCAATGCCAGTTGAAACTAGCTAATCTCTAGAAAATAAGGTCCTAAAGTAATCTTGAAAGGGGCGATGTCAATCGGTAAAATTGGTGCTTAAAGCTTAGAAAGTGTTAGTTTTGATCTGTAAAACGAGTTTTTGTCTCTGTTACTTCACTTTTTAATTTTTTTTTTTTTTTTCATTTCATTTAACAGTAAAATTATTATTTTATTAAAACAAGGCAAGAAAATAAGAAACATACTACTTATAGTGTTTCCATGAGGATGGAGTAATTTCCGTTTAGGAACTGACAGTTTCCAGTTAAAAAAAAAAAAAAAAAAAAAAATTATTGTTCAAGCCCTACAGAAAGGGTAATTGGTTTCTTTTTACATTCCTTTGCCCCTAGTTTTTTATCCAGTCTTTCGAATGGTTCGTGATTTTCTATTCGTTAAATCCCTCGGAATGGATAAAGATTCCATTTATTTATGGAGCTCCGCAACAGCAAGCTTAAGTAATGCACATATTCGGTGTATTAATTAACGAAGTTACTAACGAAGAAATAAAAAATAAAATAAAATATCAGTCCTGTATCTGATTCTTGACCATACGGCACACTGGGAGGTAGTGTGGTCAGTACTATGCTCCGGCCGCCTGATTTTCCCCTCGGCTGCTTCGACCCATTGATTGGCCTGGGGACGGTCAGGGAGGCCAAATTAAACCCTTGAACGAAGTCACTAGAAGAAAAAATCTTTAGTGCTTGCACGGTATTTGAACTCAGGTCCTCCAACTTATTAGTCCAGTGCTCTACCACTGAGCTAACCTCGCCCCCTGTTTCCAGTTATGGCACCTTAAATCTTCCTTCTCTATAAGATTTCATTTTACATTTTTCACCTAAGATCAAAACCTACTAATAACTGATTCTATTCCTTTACTAATGACACTAGGGATATATACAGAAACGCGCTAAGGTGACACAGTTCCTGCAAGTAGGGTTATTTGGGTTTTTTCTCTATTCTCGATCAATTCATTTAGAATTGCTTGTTTTAGAGAAGGTTCTAATTTTATAAATAAAAAACAGGTGTAGAGACAAAAACGCCCATATGTATGAAATATATTTATACTCTGGGCTTCTTGAATGCACAAAATTCTATTACAACTAGATTTTAACTGAGCAAGTAGGAGAGTCCGCCAACATTTCAAATCTTCTAAAATAGAAATGGCGATTTTTGTATGCTACGGAAGCCAAGAAAGTGTCTTTTGCAGCTGCATAAACTTTGTTTGGTTCAACCAACCATGGCCTTTTTACTAGAGATTCTTAATAATTGAGATTTCATTTCGAAATTTTCCATTAATTAGTCACATTTAACAATACAATACACACACACACACACACACACACACACACATATATATATATATATATATATATATATATATATATATATATATATATATATATATATATGAACAAAAAAATTCGCAAATAAATTATGAATTTTTTCGAATTAGCGATAAGATGATATTACCAAAGTTATTTTAAGGTGATTTTTTTTTCTTTGTGTCGCTTAGCGTCTAGGTGATTGCAGGTGGTATTAGGAAGAATATTGAAAATGGTATTAGGATGGATGTAAAAAGTAGCCTACCCAATCCTTCCCAATACCACCTTCTATTAAATTCCTAATTCCACCAGGTCTGGCCGCAAGATTCTTCAAAATTTAAAAAAAAAAAATCACCTTATAATAACTTTCGTAATATCATCTTATCGTTAATTCGAAAAAAATCATAATTTATTTGCGAATTTTTTGTGGATAAATTTTTATTTTATTCACAAATTATGGTTTGAATAAATTGGTATTCATATATTTTAATGTGAATATTTTTGTAATCACTTGATTTTTTGGTGAATATTCACATTTTTTGGTGAATATTCACATTTTTTGGTGAATATTCACATTTTTTGTGAATATTTACAATTTTTTTGTGAATTTATTTGTATTCGCAGAAAAATTTGCGAATAAAATTGTATTTGTATTTTTATATTTAATATACGTGAATACAAATAAATTCGTATTCACACTTATGAATACATATTTATTTGTATTCGTATTTACAAATATATGAAGTACGGATAAATTCGTATTTTTATTTATAAATAAAATTAAATTATGCCCATCTCTGCAATCAAACATATACTGACTGATTGCCATTCAAGACTGAAGCTTGATGCCCCCATTGACTTGTCAGAACTTCTCGGAAATGAAAGCCACCAAATTGACAGAATACTCAAACATTTAAAGGACATGGACATTTACAACATCTAAAACATATAATATAAGGTAAAAAAAGAAAAGTCATCATCCCTATCCATGGGCGTGTACAGAAAATAATTTCGGGAGGGGCTGGGCAAATTTCGGGGGGGGCTGAGGCCATTTCCGGGGTATGGAATACTAAAAATTTAGAGCTTGGAATAGTTTAGGCAACTAAAACGCTATTACACGTAAAATAAAATATTTTTAATGAACTAAGTGACCTTATTTAATTTATTTTTAAGGTTTTTACGACAAGTTTTAGCACTTTCCTCCGAAGGAAAGTAGCTATTGAGGTTGGACTCATGACGGAATTTTTGAAAAATTTCTTCAAATCTTTATCGATCCTACCTAGTAGACACCGAATATGACCCCCGTTAAAATTTATATATAAATACATACACACACAAATATATATATATATATATATATATATATATATATATATATATATATATATATATATATATATATGTCTGTTAACACGATAGCGGCTAGAGTTTTTGTTTTTTCGTCACGAAACTTGGTATATAGCATTCAATTAGCAAACAATTGAACGAGTTCGTTAACCACCAAAATCGGTCAACCGGAAGGGGGGGGGTTTACCCCGAACCCAAAACACTAATTTGACTATGTCAGCCGTAATATTTGTTATATTTCAACGAAACTTGGTATTCGTAGTGGTAATATAGAGAGAAAAGTGACATATAACTAAATTGGTTCATTAGAAGGGGGGGGGGGGGTTTACTCCGGACCCACAATACCAATTCGCCACTACCAGCCGTGATTTTTGGTATATTTCGACGAAACTCGGTATTCGTAGTGGTAATCCAGAGGTAAATATGTATTGTAAAAATAAACTAAATTGGTTCATTAGGAGGGGGGGTTTACTCCGGACCCACAATACCAATTCGCCACTACCAGCCTTGATTTTTGGTATATTTCGACGAAACTCGGTATTCGTAGTGGTAATCTACAGGTAAATATGTGCTGTAAAAATAAACTAAATCGGTTCATTAGAAGGGGGGGTTTACTCCGGACCCAAATTCCTAATATACTCATACCGGTCGTAATTTCTGCTGTATTGTAACGAAACGCGGTATACGTCGTGGGTAACTCATGAGAAAGAAGTGTTGTAAAAATGAGCTGAATCGGTCAATCGGAAAGCGGGGGTTTAATTTGTAATATATTTCAATAGAAAAGCCCGCCAGACGTAGGTTCACAAAGCCGCCGCAAGGAGCGCTTTCTACCACTAGAGTGACTGTATGCTGTTCCTGCGTTAGATCAAAATACGATAATATGAGATTTTTTGTATTTATTACGTAGTGTAATAGGTACCATGTGTAAACATAACTCTGGAAGCAAATTAATAATTGATCAGTTACTAAGAAGAACTATTCATGTTTTTATTTTATTTATGTAGGATATTTTAAGCAAATTGTTCTGGAAAGCAGTCTACACTACCCAAATTCTGAGGAAAGTGCTTAGTTATGCAGCTCCTGCGTGACGGACTTTTTACCATCAAATCAAAATTTCGGGGGGAGGGCTGCAGCCCCCCCCCTTATATACGCCCATGTCCCTATCCTGGCTAAAAATGCGTAGTAACTTGTAGAATGCATGTCCGAACAATTTGTATGTTATAAAATATTGGACGTTAAAAATAAAAAATAATAATACTAAATATTTATGTAGGTTATTCTAAACGAATTATTTTGGAATGCAGCGTACAGTACCTACCTTCGGAGAAATATGTGTAGCTATGCAGCTCTTGGGTGACGGAGTTTCTTTTATTTATCAAGTTTCCTTAAATGGGCGATGACTGAACTCACCAAAACGCAGTACGTTCTCTATTTCATCTGAATACGTCTTCATCATTTACGTTCTGTATACCTGTTCTTATGTACTGTCTCATTAGGTAGTAATTAGGTAATAATGAGGTGTACTATCTCGTTAGTAATATATGAACCAATAAAGATATGAGTCGTACTGGACCTACCCCAAGGAAGTTATAACCATTCAGTATCTTACTGTATGCTCAGATAACAACATATTTCAGATAAGAGGAACCCAACTGTCAATGAACATTCTTGGGAAATGTTATAGTCGAAGAGCTGGTAACGCACTTTTCATGAAGTGTTTTTTGCACCTTGAAATTTTGCTTAAGGTACCTCTTGGGTAGAGAAGAAGGTATATTTGTGTTTCTTGGACATACCTTGGAACACCAGGTACTGCGCATAGGGGAAAGGTGCAAAACAATATTGCCCAAAAACAGTGTTTTATTCAGAAGCCAACTATCATTAACGTAAAAAATTGCAAGTTAAGCCAATTTTAAAATGAATAATAAATAAGGCAGACTTTTTTTAAGGGGGTGAAAATATAAATTAAGAAAAAGAAACAAAGTACGTAGTGTTTATTTTTAATATTAAATGAAGTACTTTATTCACGCTGCGATTTAAAAAGCGTCTTCAATAAACATATTTGAAAATAATTGCAAAAGGGCAGACACTTTTATGGGGTTTAATTATCGGGATACGTAAATATAAATGTTGGCTATGATAGACTGCAATACACTGCGTGTAACCGTAAGAGTAAATGAGTGCAGCGCGCAGTTGTGGTTATTCTCTGCGCTCTCATTGGTTCTTGCTCACATGATCTTGTACAGCTGTTCCGGTTTAAATGGCAGCATGAATAAAACTCTTATTTAATATTAGAATAAAAACAATTAAGTTTTTTTTTTTTTTTTTTTTTTTTTTTTTTTTTTTTTTTTTTTTTTTTACGTGTTATTCCCCTTAAAAATGTCTGGCTTCTTAATTATTCATTGCAAAATTGTCTTAATTTTACATCAAAGATAGTTGGCTTCTGAATATAACTTTAATTTTGGGAAATATGTTTTTGCACCTTTCCTCTATGCGCAGTACCTGGTGTTCCACTGTAAGTCTAGCCAACACATATATATTTTCTTATAAATCCAAGAGGTACATTATAGCAAAATTTCAAGGCGCATAAAACACTTCATGAAACGTGCGGTTACTGGCTCTCGGACTACAATAACAGTATTCAATAGTTGTACGTAGTGCGAAACGCTTTAGAAAGCCTAAATCTTTCCTATAAGAATACTAAGAACATGGCAAAAATTTGGGAGAAAGACCCTTTGAAATTGAGTTATTGCAGGCAATGGAATCTTGCCAAAACTCTAGTAGAGAACCTATTTTTTATAAGATCTTTATTTACCACCTCTTCCTCTCCCTGTCCGCTATCCTCAGGGCCTCCCTACAACAATCCCACGCCCTGTTACCTCTAGCTCGGTATCTTTACGACACCCATTAACAGAAAAAAAACTCGCTGAACTTCATCACCTTACCGAGTTTCCCTTCTTATCCATTGGGTTATTATTATTATTTATTTATTAGAGCACCGCAACAAGGGCTATATGCTCCCACAACGAAGGGTTTAAATGGAAAAATGCTTCTCGTGTTTATATTACACACAAAACTTTCGTAGTACTGGGTGTCTCCCGAAATTAGGGGGACAATATAATAAATTGTATAAATAGTAGTACTAAAAACATTGATATTAGAAAATAGGCACCGACATGATAGGAACTGCGCTATCTTAGTGTGCTTACCCCTGGTGAGTTTTCGAAAGCGTGGAATTAAAACTCTTTAAAGTGACAATGCCAACTCTTCCGAATTTTTCCTCCGATTATTTATTTTTTTAATTTTATTTTACTAATCTCTTGATATATTTCCTGGCCTCCTTGCCACCTCTTCAAGGGCCATTCTAAGCAGTCTAGCATATATTTATTTAATTAAAATTGTTCTTGTTTAACATATTACTGCTCATCAAATTTTGCAACCTAAAATGAACATGTTCGACAGTAGGTATATCAAATTGTGAGCGTGCACTGCATGAGGTATGCTAGAAAAAAAAACAGGATATTATTATTATTACTTAAAATCATGAAATTGTTAACATCAAATGAATGTCTATTTTTGAACTCAGAGCTGTTTTATTCAGGTTTTCATGGATATTTTTGGCGACAATTTCCCTGTACACCAACGTTTACTCTAGTTACAATTGATTTTATAAACGTTATATACCGTAAAATGGGGTCACATTAATACAGTGTGATGAAATTGGTACAAACCTATACTGCTTATTTATGCTTATATACTTGTCTGAGGGCGAAAACACAAATATATAGATATACATTTGTCTTTTCGCATTCTTAGGGAAGAGTTCGGCCCTTTGGTTTTGGTTAAATGAAAATCTCCTAGCAGTATAGGTTTGTACCAATTTCATCACACCGTACTAATGTGACCAAATTTTAAGTTATGGAATTCATTATCTTTATATTGTCTTCAATGTTGCTAAAATCGTTTTGAATTTTGTCACTGTATTTCCAATCTATTCAAGTTTCAATTTGTTTCAAATCGCAGGGTGTATGTTTAATACATAAAATGCTATGAATTGAAGAAAGAAGAGCGATCTTAATAACTAAGTCAGTCAAACGATCGATTTTATGTTTTTGATTTGTAAAATTGTTTGCAATTTGTTTCTCATTTAGTAATGAAAAATTGAGGAGTCACGATACTATTAAAAATTATTAAACTTGATTTTAAATAAAAAATAAATCTTTTCACTATTGTTTACAAGACTAAAGGCGGTCATTTAAATAATTAATAGCTCTTGGAAAAACAAGTGACCTGATATTGAAGTTCTATCGAGAATTCTTTCTTTTTCAAGAAATACAAATCGATTGCGTTCACGCACTACCGAATTAAACATTTGGCGGAGTCGCGTGTTCCTCTCAAATTACAAATAAACAAACAAAAATCTTTTATTTTTTAAACATTGTACCTTCTTGTTATTCAAAATGCCATTCATAAGTGCTATTCATTTTAAAATTATTATGCTAATGTTCTACTTACTTAAATTAAAAAAAAAAAAAAAAAAACGCCTTAATCACAGGAAATCATAAATATACGCAAAAAAAAATCATTAAATTATCACAACGAAATTCCGACTCACAAGAACTGCGTCATCTTAGCGCGGTTCCGTACTTATTCCTAGTGAAATTTGGAAATCTTAGAATAGAAGTGAACAGTTTTTTTTTTTTTATTATTATTATTTCGTGAAAATTTCAACAACATCTCGAAGAGGGGTCTCCCGTGGTCTAAAGGCTAGCGCCTTGGACTCATGGTGGGTTCGATTCCCAACCTCCGGCAGGAATTTTATCATCCCACGGCTCGCTGGTGAAATTCCTCGCTACACCCTGGATGTCGGCGCTAATGACCTAGATGTAGATGTGCCGTAAAAAAAGAAAAAAAAAAAAAAAAAAAAAAAACATCTCGAAGAAATGGAATAGATTCGGCATCACAAAGCACAGGAAACTGACAATAGCCAACTTATTCAGAAGTGGATAATTCTTAATCCTCATTCTTGAGGAAGGCTGTATAAGTCAATACAATTATGTACTGAAAACTTACTCTCTCTTCGACTACTGCTCAGAAGGCTATATTCCAAACAACCAAAAATTCGTTGTCATTTTAAGTATCTGTTTTTACTAGCAAATTCATTTAACTGTTAAAATCAATTGTAAATATGTGCTTCATGGCGAATAAAATTCCATTCTCTCGTGGGTTAAATCTTTGCTATAAAATAAGAAATAATGAAAACTTCAGTTGTAGCAATGTGAGGATGGTTATTTAGATAAGAGAATTAAAAACAAACGTATGTGTATGCCATCACGATTGGCCACAGCCAATCCAAACTTATTACCAATCCGTTTTACATTTTCTTGCCTTCTTTTAATAAAATACTAATTTTACTGATAAATGCAATTTAAATAAAAAACAAACATATAAAAAGTGAGTTAAACAAAGACTAAAACCGGTTCAAAAGAACAAAACAAACACTTAAAGTTTTAGCACTTATTTCTCCGATTGCCATTGCCCCATCAAAAATTGCTTCAAAATCTTTTTTAATCTTAGTAAGCATTCGAATGTTAACCTTCCACTAACCACTATTTCCCAACCGTTATCGAGATATTTACGAAAATAAACGAAGATCTGAAAACTAATCATGTCCACTAATAATTTTTTTTTCGAATACTTTTTTAACTCCAAAAGTAACCAAAATTTAAACATCTTAGTTGAGATGAATTTCAAAGATCTAGAAAATATTTCAATTGAATTCCATGATTCTAAGTACCCACAAAAATCGCATTAAAAATGTAGCCCATAAAAGTGTGTATACACACAATATTTAACCTATTATTAGGTCAAGAAAGTTCTAGTAAGGCATAGAGTAGAGGAAGAGTAGAAAAAGCTTCGCGCTTTAGAGTGTTATCTTGAGCAGAAAAACTCAACCTCTAAGATAAGTGCAAGACCCCCCCCCCCTGTCAAAAGAAAAACATGATGGAGCTTCTCAGATATTTTAAAACATTTTTCCTCTTAGAAAAATAAAAATAAAAAAAATTATTTTTTCGATATCGTAGATTTATAGAAATAAATTCCGATACGAAATCCGGAAACTCCACATGCTATGGGTAATATTAACAAAACGTCTGTCCCGTAGGATATACAGTAAACTTCCTCTATTCCGGCATCCTATGGTCTGGCAGGCTTAATAATCCGGCACGACAGGGGTGGCAAAGACAAACATTAAATGTGCGCCTCTTGAGATCTTATGCATCAATTCCGCGAAATCGGCACATTAAGAACGCAGTGGTGACCGACGAGGTCGTAGAAAAAATCCCGGAAATCTTCCGGAATCTAATTTCCATATGCATCCGATAATCCGGAATATTTGATAATCCGGTATGCTTCAGGTCTCGAACGGATTGAAGGAATTTTACTGTATATTGTTTAGGAGAAAAACGCAACTTCTGATGCATTGATTTCGTTTCTAGCGCGGTTCCTTCCTCCCTCCATAGGAACCGTATGAGGCAATCCAAAAGTGCCGACTAGAAAATTTTACATTTCAGAACCCATAGATCTAAAAAATAGCGGTGTTTCAAATGTGTATGTGTGTGTGTGTGTATATATATATATATATATATATATATATATATATATATATATATAATATTCCAAATCCAACAGTGTAAGCCCGTAAAAGGTTTATTTAATCTAACGGGCTGTTAATTTTATAAAAGTGCCCAATCAATAAAATTGTATAAACACCCCAAATTGCCGTCCACTTAAATACGTCAAACAATGTCATTTGAAAATGTCATTAATTTAACCCTTGCAACTGGACACAAGTAAAAGTTAGATTTTAAAATGAATTTCACACAGGCGAAAACCTCCTGAAATTAGTTTGTTTATATATATATATATATATATATATATATATATATATATATACATATATATATATATATATATAAACTAATCTATCGTAAATATTAAAAGGATAAACATTTGCAAGGCCTAGGCACAATAGTTGTACAAAAACAAAGTTGTTAGAAAATGTGTTTTTTTCATGTCAATAAAAATAAAAACATTTATATCCACGAGATGAATTCAACCTTTCTGCCGTCTGATCCACTGTTAGTTGTGGCTCTAACTCCAAAAGTGCTTTGAAAATATTAAAAAAATATAATACTAGACAGAAAAGAAATACACCGACTTGTAGATGAAACAGATCTCTTAACTGTCAAACATATACTGACTGACTGTAGGCAACTTCAATATTTGTCAATTCCACACAAAATACATGAATTACCGACAGAGGGTAGCCCCTAATATCGACATATATCTTTCACGTCTCAAATTAACACACTGTTATTAGAAGATATAACTATATGTACTTTTCCATAAAAATATTTAATTTTATTCTATTGCACGACTCCGAATTGGCCACACAAGAGCAACACACGAATATCTCATGACAGGACTTAACAAACCAACCTGTAATATATGCAATAGAGACTTTGCCGTAAAACACCTAATTACGGAATGCAGATGACGACACAAACTAAATATTCCACATGACATGAACGAATTTATGAGAGACAGCAGCCAACACATAAACACAATATTCTCCTACTTACACAACAATAAACTATACAGTCTCATTTGAAGACATCTGCTGAATAACCATTGGCTTTCTGGCATATTACAGACATTTCCATACCTCTGGTTATAAGTGAATCAAATTTCTAATCCCGGTGCTAATTCGTTCATTGGACCATACAGGTACCACCTGGAAAGAGTGAAGTCGCCATAGTAGCGATCAAATATTATTAATAATAATAATATTTTATTGGTGCTAATGACCTCAGCAGTAGATGCACCAAAAGAAAAGGAAAAAAAAATAATAATAATATTTTATTCTAGTTTTATTGTATATAACCATTGTTATTGTTTAATGCTTTTTGTTGGTCCTATTTTTTTTCTTGTGTCTTATTGTATTTTAGTTTTGTCTTTTTATTATTACAATTTGACTACTATTTTGACCGACATTGATTTTGCTGCTCTGTTGAATACATTTCCTCCGTGGCGAACCTCATAATAAATTTTATAAATTAAAAACATTAACTGTAAGTGCTGAACGAAGTTCATCATAACTGATCCATTCTTCCTCATTATTTTTTTTTTTACCTATTTCTGGACAATACTCACACTAATAGTTGGTTAACGGTGTACACTATTAAATTTGAGCGCTGCTGATCTGGCAGATTCACAGAATATTCCTATTGAATATTGTTATCGCTTTTTATTTTTCTATGGGTGGTTCATATGACTAATATATTAGTCAAGCTAAGGTAAGCGTTGAACGGATCAAAATCATATTGGCCTAGTAGTAAGTCATAGTGAATCCCATGCATGCTACTAATGCGCACATATTGACCTAATATAATGGCACGTTCGAAAATAGTTTTATTTGCAGCTTCATGATGATGTGAGGTTCATGAGGTACTTGGGGAATCCACCGAAAGGATGTTCATATCTGCCCTCAATTTGTGAGGTAAAATTAGAAAGTTGGCATTATTAGAACAATTGGCGGATCTGAGATAATATCTATGATACCTTATCACTTTCTCGTTTGTTGTAAGTATGGGCTTAATCGAGCCAATATTTACTGATATATCAACATCTAACAAAATGCCTAGTAAGGAAATAGATAATAGTTATGAACTCATTAACAACATCACTTCTCTAAAATCTTGGATAATTATCACAGTCACCTCTACAGGAGGAGTATCTTCATATATTTCAAGCTATGAGTCTTCTTACCTATAAGTCTCAGCTTATCCAACTAGGGTATATAGAAAAGAATTTCCGGGGGGGGCTAGGAGGACCTAAGCATTTGGGTTGTAGGGAAAATTTTAAATATTTTAGTGTTAAAAGGTGAGTTTTAAGGTCCTCTGGTCACCTAGTAGACCAGGGTAAATGTAGAAGACGTTTTTCGTTGTTATTGCCTTTTTTTATATGAAATGTTCTCAATAAAACAAAATTTCGGGGGGGGGGGGCTGCGACCCCCAGTTGTACCCGTCTTTGTCGTTGTACCCACATACCAAACTCAAAATATTAGATTGTAGCAAAGCTAATGGTTTCGGGGCATTCCCTTAAATACAAAATTATGACGGGAAAAATGTTTTCCCGATTAAGTATACAAACTATTCCAATAAAAAAAGTATGAGTCTGGACTTTGCTCTAACTGAGGATGGTCTTTAATAGATAGAATTAAAATGATATGAAAATGCATATCATTAAAAACAGGAAAAAGACAGTTAATAAAAAAAATGCCATTAAATATCTTGATACATTTTTTTTTTTTTCTTTTTTTTTTTTTTTTTTTTTTTTTTTTTTTTTTTTTTTTTTTCATAAACATGAAGACATACAATAACTTATTTAGCCAACGGCCATAGCCACGTTGAATACACCGGTTCCCATAGATCACCGAAGTTAAGCAAGGTCGGGCGTGGTCAGTACCTGAATGGGTGACCGACCACGTGCTGTTGGCATTATAAAAGGGCGGCAACCTATAGACAGCCCGGCGCTAATGGCCAAGATGTAGATGCGCCGTAAAAAAAAAAAAAATAAAAAAAAAAAAAAAAAAAATAACTTATTTAATAAAATGACTATGACATTTTTTTAAATCGACGTTTACCGTAAAACTATCGATTTTAAATAGCTCATCTGCAGTAGACATTATTGATCTTGTCAGGCTAGACGTGACCCTGCCTGCGGAAGGTTCTGGAAGGTGATGGCTGTACTGATTTATTATTTTATGTGGTCCTAAAGAGGGTTCAAAAATACTAGAAACATTTAGAGCAAAATAATGAAATTGCGTGGAAAGTTATATAGTTTGACCATTTGCAACATTAAGAAAATTTACCTTTTGTCATATTAAATCCATAGTGAAAAATTGGGTCAGCATCTTATAATAATAATAAGTTTTTTTAAGCAAATTATTCAGAAATGCACCGTACACGAACACCTTACTGAGAAATATTCTTAGCAAGGCAGCCTGTGTGACGGAACGTTTTCCTAAATCAATTAAATACTTTAGAAGGAAACTAAAAATAAAGTAAAGTAAGGCAAAGAAAGAACTGCATTTGCGTACCCAAACAATGGATATGCACACAATATTATATATGGTTGGAAAAATAGATATTGTACTGCTGTCCTAAAAACACATTTAAAGTAGAGTAACCAATAAAATACGGTGTCACATCAGCGGTAATAGTACCTTGTGTGATCAAAATCAATGTCATTTTCTCCAATTTATGAATAACAAATAAATCAATATTTTTTAATTATTTATGCCATAAGTTTTATATGGGATGTTAAAATATCCGGAAAAAATAGGTTTTAATTCGAAAATCGACTTTAATTTAATATACTCAAATGGTTTTTTTTTTTTTTTTTTTTTTTTTTTGCTCTTTATTTTTTTTTATATATAATTTCTTGTAATAAAGATTTAAAAAAATGGTATCTTTCGGAATGTTTCGGGACTAAAAATGTTTCGGGAAAAATGTTATTTTTGGCACATTTCAAAACTGTTCCGCCACATAGACACTCTTGGATATGATTTTTGATTAGTTAGGGAAGCACCTAAGCCTATAAAAAAGAAAATGGTAAAAAAAAAAAAAAAAAAAAAAAAAAAAGTATTTAGTATTACACCTTAAACCAGCTGAAACTGGTGGTTGGCCTTACTAACGACTGGTAAATGAATAGATGTATAGAATTCAATCTTCTAGCTCTATTTAACATTTTTATGCTTACTGCTCAGTTATGAGGGATCGTGGCAGAGGGTACAGCAAAAACTCTCAACAGCAAGCTAAATGACAATGAATGAAGAAAGCTTGAGGAGTAGCGAAGTCCTCCCTTTCAGAAGGCAAGAAGTTAGTGGAGAGTCTTGAAGTTTTCCGAGGCTGTAACTTTTTTTTTTTTTGACTTGAAGACACGTGACAATGTCATTAATTTAGGGTACTGCTTTGGCAGTTTTAAAGGGATGAAAAATTACACACCAATTGGCACGTCTTCAACTTTTCTTCGATCAATCAAAGTTAGTGAACTTCAGGCGGGGCCATTCCCAGTCATCTCAATATTTCTGTATATATTCATTTTGCTCTCTTATAGGAAATCGAAAAAAATAAAAAATACTTATAACAAAAATATTCGCGCTAACATTTTAAGATCAAGTTATCCTAATAAAAAGTATTATTTTCAAAATTAGTAGCAAGTCAAAAGTCTAAAAACTATTCAACATTCTAAACAGAACAATAAAGTAAATACGGTCGTTGGTAATCAGATTTGGTATTCTGGACTTAGTGCTACTTGTGAAAGGCCATTTATGATTAAGATTTATGGCTTCTCAATGTATTAAAGTTTCTCTTAAGTGGGTTAATACAGGCAATTAGTGAAGAGGTAAATTATTTTTAAATATATGACCGTCTGCCAATATTGAAAATAAAGTTTTGAGAAAAACATTAAACCGTTGTGTTCCTAGACCTCTTGGTCGTTAGTTCAAGACGAAGAAAAAGTTCTAGTATTGTAATCAGGATATGAAACATGTCACCAATAAAGTGGATAAACTTAAAATATTAGTTACTACTCTCCTGGGAACATCTCGAACAAAAGAATCGAAAATAGATAAACGGGGGGGGGGGGGGTCCCGTGGTCTAGTGGCTAGCGCCTTGGGTTCATAAGCGGGAGATAGTGGATTCGATTCCCACCGGCGGCAGGAATTTTCTTCAGGGTTCGCTGGGAAAATTCCTCGCTGCACCCTGGATGTCGGTGATAATGACCTAGATGTAGATGCGCCGTTTAAAAAAAAATATAAAAAATAAAAAAAAAATAAATAAATAAAAATAGATAAATGGACTCACCATTACAACACTTACAGTCCTTGACAACAAGATCCGGAAAATCAGGCAGTAGTGGAACCACCAATGTTAAAACCATCAAAAGCTTGGACCTAAGATGATTTGAGTCAAGTATATATGATAGTGGATTGGCAGAGGCAATATGTCTAAGAACAAAATACTAAATGAATAATTTAAATATATGTGATCTAATAATGACTCTCAATCAAGATGATTAAACATCTATCTTTTCTACCAATTCGATGAAAAACTATTTTGGAAGATAATCGGGTTTTATATTATGAAAACCCTGAAAACAAGTTGTATTCAATTTAAAAAAAGTCATATTTTACTCGATGGATCAGGAGATGTAAAATTCCAAATATCAAGAGATGTATTTTTCTGTGCTGAATCGAATAAAGTAACAACCAATGTGATACTGTTAACTCTGATCAACATATTCCTAAAAATTTAACAGTTTCGCTCGATCTATTAGGTTGATATCAGTGTTAATATTCACTTACTTGCTAGATTATCTCTTTACAGGAAATAATTATAGGAAAGTAGTTTTTCGTAAAATGTTTACAAGAAGCCTATCTCATCAATCGCATAGTTAATTGACGCATTTATTGTAGGCTGGGTACAAATACGGCCGAATAAGGCGATGCAATTTATCGGACAGCAACTTCAATCACAATAATAAAACTTTTGCATTAAACCATTTTATTTTATATATTTAAATTTGATAGGCCTTAGAACAGTTTGATCTTTTACATCGTCCTTAGAAGGTGAGAGTAAATAGTACAAACCACTTATGACGTGATGCATTCATAAAATAAAAATATAAATAATCGAGTAATAAAAGTACAATATAATAATTGTGCAATTAGTAATAAATAATCTAAAAAATATATAGAAATTCAAATGATTCAGCAAGAAATACTTCAAATTATTTACAATACTAATGTCTAAAAATAAACTTGGCCCACTGGTTAAAAGTTGCCTTTTAGCCTCTAAGGCACTCACTATCTGTGTGAGCCAAGTTATTCATGTATCGAATGATATTCATAATCATCGTTGACATTAAACTATTCAGTACCTAATTTATTATCTTTGAAATTGGCAAAAATATCATCGGAATATGTATTTTATTATTTGTTTTCTTTATTTTTAAAATATTATTTAAATTTCCTAGTTGTTATTATTTAATTTAAACTTTGATTGATTAAAGATTGATGACGATTTTTTCATGAATATAATCGAAACAAGTTTTTTCTTTGGATTTTTTGTCTCAGTCGAAAAACACAAAACAGTTAAAACAACCAGAGATACCTTGAGTATACCTGCTGTACTTTTAATAAAGCATTCTACCAACATTTTGGATAAGTCAAGTTAGCCAAATTATTCCAACCCCAAAGATGGGTCAGCGACCGAATTTGTACAGCAACGCACTTCTGTGTTTCAAAAATATATAAAAAATAATAAATGGAAATGTCAATGCGTTATTTTATAGGTAGTAGAACTTACAATGTAAATATGTAGTATGATTGCATCTAGTTAGTACATAGAACTCTATATAAAGTTGTATGTAGGTAGTAAGAATGCTTGTAGATAGTTCTTACTTAAAGTAGGTAAGTAAGTAGTTGAAATATTTTCTGCATGCTCGAAATTCATCCCAACTAAATTGATTAAATTTTGGTTACATTTGGAGATAAGGAAGGATTAGAATCAAATAATTTATAAATAGACATGGAAGGTTTTTGGAACTTCGTATATTTTCCTTAATATCTCGAAAACGGTTGGGTAATCGTGGTATGTGAAGGCAACCATTCGAAAGCTTACTAAATTTTCTACTTCTATATGTTCCCTAGTAATTTGTCAATCGAGAAATAAGTGCTTAAAACTTCAAATGTGTTTGTTTTATTCTTTTGAACGGGTTTTGTAGTAGTTTAGCTCACTTTTTAATTGGTGGTTTTTGTTTTAAATTGCATTTATTTGTAGAATAAGTCTTATAGTAGAAAATGAGAAATATTTTTCAATGCATTGAACTGTGAAATAAGTATTTCTAGTTTGTATTATCGTGGGTGGTGGGGGCTGTAGGGTGTATTTCCAGATAGGGGTACACTGGTCCTCTGTCACGTATCTGGGGCCATAAAGGTATTTCACGAAACGTCGAACCAAAATAATAACTGTTTCTATTTCAATCTTTCCAAATGATACTAGGGATAAAAACGGAACCGCGCTAAGATGGCGCAGTTCCCGTGAGTCGGACGTTTTACCGATGTTCCCTGGTCCAGTTGTGGTGAGTGTATTAGCTTGTCTACCTTGGCAAAGAATGGTTCGTTATTAGCAAAACGTGGAGTCGTGACTTGCTTATCTATTGCCGTGAATTGGAAAAGCAGATAACAGCTGCTACTTTTAAGGAAGTCCTTATCAATGGACTTTTATAAGCTCCAAGAATAATGAGATTCTTATACTGACAACATTGTCTTGTGCATTTTAGAGGATAACATATTCAGGGGGTCTCCCGTGGTCTGGTGGCTAGCGCGCTAGATTCATAAGCGGGAGATGGTGGGTTCGATCCCCACCTGCGACAGGAATTTTCTCATCTCAGGGCTCGCTGAGAAAATTCCTGACTGCACCCTCGACGTCGGCGCTAATGGCCACGATTTGTCGATGCGCCGTAAAAAAAAAAAAAAAAAAAAAAAAAAAAAAAAAAAAAAAAAAAAAAAAAAAAAAACATATCCAGACGAAAATGATTACAAATCTGTATAATTAACAAATAGTACTTGGCCGTATTAATAATTTGTGTGGTCATTAAATAACTTAGATAATGAAAGTTAACTCATGACATTAAACTTCCTTTCAAAGGGAAGTTCATTTGCGATTTTAGCCTAAGCAAATTTCTCAGCAAGGTTGGGGGTACTTGAGTATTTCGGATTCAAAATTCATAAAAATCCAAATTGGGCGAGCTCAATTGTGCCAAAAAAAATACCTCTACAGTAGTTAGCCTTCGGCCGACCTAAATTTAAAAAAAAATATTATTCCTCAAATCCGATAAAAACAATCCATAAAAATTTCCAAAACAAAATATGGTTAAAACCCTCCAAAAAATAAAAATTATAATTTATGAAAATAAAGATAAATAATAATTCAATATCTAGGCGCACAGTAGTGCGCCAGGCCAAGTTCCGGCCTAAGTATACTGTGTGTATATTACAGGCGGTCTTAGAGCCGATTTTTACCCTCTCATAACTTTCATCCAGGTAAAGATAAAGTTATGAAATTTTACACAGGTATTATACTACTAGATGTGAGTAAAACTGGAAAATTTCATAATTCTACATCGAATAGTTTCTGAGATAGAAGCGATCGAAAATCGGGATTTATAGGACTCACTCACTCACTCATTATCACTAAAATATCACTTTCCTCAACCAGGTATATTCTTAAACTTGGCAATGTTTTTTTTTTGTGCCGAAATTATCTTTAGAGAAAAACTAAACATTGCCAAGTTTAAGATTATACCTGGTTGAGGAAAGTGATATTTTAGTAACTGGATATAAGTATTTTTATTGTTGTTTTTAAAGGTCAGTTGAAGTGTCTTTACTGTTCTTAGTAAGTAACTATGAGGTCTTCCAAGTAATGAACTTGGACATTTCTTTCTTGTATCATCTCTTGTATAGGCAAATATTTTTGGTTGCATTAATACACCAACTCATACTACTTTTTTGGACTGTAGAATGGTAAGGCGTTTTTGGGGGGTTTTAGGAGGGGATATTTTTGAGGAAGGGAGTGTTTCTTTGTGGGGCAGGAACTTGGCCTCTATTTCACATTTATGTTTTTTTTTGGGATTATTTATTTCTTTTACGTACTTCGTTCCGTGGACGATAAGCACACTAAGGTAAGTCTTTAAGAAACCAGGGAGAAATTGAAAATTGTATTTATTTATTTCAAATTAAGATATTATTAAAAGTAAAATAAATTTCAACTTTCAACCATAATGATTAAGAAAGTATTCAAGGGATAAAAATGTAGTTTAACCGGGGGCCTTCATATGAGATCATATAATGCTGTACTTTGTAGATATGCTAACATACTGCCTATGTTCTGGCTACCTTCGGCGAGAAGTTCACACATGTTAGGCCAAGACTTACCAGTTCCTTGATGAAAAGACAAGAGAAACCATCGTGTGAAATTTGTAATACTGAACAGACAATAAAACATATTCTAACAGACTGCATAAAAAGGGAAGACTTAAACATCTCAAAGAACTTGTGTAAACTTCTCGCCGAAGGTAGACAGAACGTAGACAGTATGTTAGCATATTTACAAAATACAGGATTATACGATCTCATATGAAACTACATTTTGATCCCGGGGTTCTTAATTCCGGGTGGCCGGAGTGTAGTTCTGACCACACCATCTTTATAGTGTGCCATATGGACAAGAATCAGACACAGCTAAAATCTGCCTCTCAGGGCCTGATTTTTTGTTTTTTAATTGGCAAAAAAGATATTTTCAAGAAGAAAGGATTTATTGGTATTCCACGTAATGTAAGGCAAGAAATAGAAATTTTCTATTTACAAGAAGTTCAGGATTATTAACTTCCACATTTATTAGAGAAGATATTTTTAAAATCCTGGAAGATTTTCCTGTAGTAGCAAAACGCTCCTCATTCAATTTAGGATTTCCAGAGTGCTTCCGAATTGCACCAGATGTACCCCTATAGGAGTGTGTAGTGTTCGTAGGTCGCAACACTGGGGGCGTGTATACATATATTTATCGGTGGAGATTTATTGTCGACCATCCAAATCACCGGAACTATCGAATATGCAAAATCTTGCTCTTGGATTGTCGACGATAGGGCTTGTCGCAAATTGCCCCAACTCTAACCCCTTTATAATAGCCTTTAATCCCTTAAATAAAGTATCGAATAAGACCATTTTCAATATATTTCTTCGACAATGGATAGAATATGTTCGTTCTCTATTTTGCTCCGATTTGCATATTCGATACTTTGACACGCACGTAGGGACGATATATCCTAGGTGCTGATGTTGACGTATAACCTCAGAAATCCGTAGTGTTGAGGTTGAAGATGTTTTTATTCATCTATTATCATTCTACGCGTCTTAATCATCTATTGTAATCAACTATTATTTTGTTTTCTATTATGATCTGAAGGTGCTTTCAAAATATAATTCATCAATTCACAACGTAAGCATGTCATCCTCGTGATAATAAGACGTGAACATTGAGTAGAAAACGTAAATTCTTTTACATTCTTCCAGATATTTTGCACATCTTCATCATCAGAACTATCGTTATCTAGTCTTGGTGTGAAGTAAGGAATTTATAATTTTTGGCAGAATTTAATTGTCCTGTCCTGGCAGGAAAACAGAAGTTATTTCTGAATTAAGAGATGGAAAGATGTGCCAAGTAACCAGGAGCTTTACTTTGATCCTTTATTAACATTTTTAGTAAAGTGGTAAATAGAACGTAACAAAACGTACTGTAAGTTCAAAGCGTAGTTAATAGTAAATCACCAAGTAAATAAATATCTCATCGTACATTATATTTAAGTATTCTATGACTACTAATTATTGCAAACCATTAAAAATATTGTAATAACCACTTAAATGTTATAGAACACTTGACTTTTACGTTGTAGTCTATACCTTTTTAATGACATTCTTATTTAAACAGGGCAATTATTGATAAGCTATCTAAAACTGTATTGTCCGTTTTTAAATTTAATAGCTCATTATTTATATAATTCAATATTATTCACTAATGAAACGCACATTTAAAATTATACCCCTAATTACCATGTCTAATACGCACAATTACTTTTTAATTCCTGCCATCCCCAAACTGCATCGCGGGCACAGAGAATACGGATTTCAGCCAATCCCTAAGAATTAATTAATATATAAGCACAAAAGTTAGTCAAAATAATAAATTAAAATGCCATATTTTAGCACTTTCCTCCGAAGGAAAGTAGCTATTGAGGTTGCTCTCATGACGGAATTTTTGAAAAATGTCTTCAAATCTTTATCGATCCTACCTAGTAGACACCGAAAATGACACCCGTTAAAATTTATATATAAATACATACATATATATATATATATATATATATATATATATATGTATATATATATATATATATATATATATATATATATATATGTCTGTTAACACGATAGCGGCCAGAGTTTTTGTTTTTTCTTCACTAAACGTGGTATATAGCGTTCAATTAGCAAACGATTGAACAAGTTCGTTAACCACCAAAATCGGTCCACCGTGAGGGGGGGTTTACCCCGGACCCAAAACACTAATTTGACCATGCCAGCCGTAGTTTTCGTTATATTTCAACGAAACTCGGTATTCGTTATGTTGATCTAAAGAGGGAAATACGTTGTAAAAATAAACT
This sequence comes from Gonocerus acuteangulatus, assembly GCA_946811695.1. Taxonomy (NCBI): domain Eukaryota; kingdom Metazoa; phylum Arthropoda; class Insecta; order Hemiptera; family Coreidae; genus Gonocerus; species Gonocerus acuteangulatus. The sequence goes on from OX328126.1 coordinate 50,057,874, forward strand.
AAATCGGTTTATTGGGAGGGGGGGTGTACTCCGGACCCACATTACCAATTTGCCACTACCAGCCGTAATTTTTGTTACATTTCAACGAAACTCGGTATTCGTGGTTGTAATCAACAGAGAAAAATGGGCTGTAAAAATAAACTAAATCGGGTTATTTGAAGGGGGGGTTTACTCCGGACCTAAAGTACTAATATACTTATACCGGTCGTAATTTCTGCTGTATTGTAACGAAACGCAGTGTACGTCGTGGGTATCTCATGAGAAAGAAGTGTTGTAAAAATGAAGTAAATCGGTCTATTGGAAAGGAAGGTTTACTTTAAACTCTGTTTCATTAGATTTAGCCCGCCAGACGTAGGTTCCCAAAGGCGCCGCGAGGAGCGCTATCTCCCACTAGGGGGGCTGTATCCTGTTCCTGCGTCAGATCAAAAGACGGAAAATGAAGTTTTTGTGTATTTATTAAGTAGTACAATACCATCTATTAACATAAGTCTGGAAGCATATTATTTACAAAATTAATAATTGAACAGTTCTCATAAGAAATGTAAATGAGCAGAACTATTCACGTTTTTATTTTATTTATATAGGTTATTTACAGCAAATTATTCAGTAATGTAGTCTACACTACAAAAATTCTGAGGAAAGTGCTTAGTATGCAGCTCCTGCGTGACGGACTTTATTTAATATTTTGTGTACAAAAGTAAGCACTAGACATTTTAATTAGTACTATTTTCCCCTCTTCTACCCTCTCTCGCATAAATGAATTTTATAGGAAATTAAGGGAGTGTTTTGACTGATTTAGAAGAGTTTCACTTAGAAGAAACACATTACAGTCATAAAAAATGTAGCAAACTTGATTCTTTTTGATGGGAAAGGATGTAATGATGTAATTTTTAAGATCCCCAGCCTAATGCAAAAACTACAACCCGAAAGATGAAATAATGTTTGAATTAAAAAATAAAAATAATGTTTAAAATAATTCTCTTTAAATTAAATTGTTTAAAATTAATTCAAATACTAAGTTATTTTATATCACCAAATATATTGATTCTCTTTACTTTTATTAAGCGGGTTTCCTCTCCATAGGGAGGAAACCCGCTTATCAAATTGACCTCATGACGCAATCCGGAAGTGACACTAGAACCAAAAGATCACGAAAATAACGGTCGTTCAAATAAATATACAAAGTGTACCGTAAATAGATGACGATATTCGAGGGGATGAAAGTAGACCAAAACTATAGTTAAATGCTGCCAACCTCGCGTTTCTATCTGTTTTTGTACCAGACATATGCCGTTCTAAAGGTTATTCAGAGAAAAAAAAACTGTTTTTTGTATAAAACAAAATCTACAATTCTCTCTAATGTAAGCGTTCAACGTTACTTCACTTCTGTCAAATCAGCGTTGAATTTTCTTTTGGCCTAATGCACTTTAAATGTTCAAAAGTTTCTTTTTCAAACCGAAAAACTGATCAACTATTGATAGTAATAAAGAAAAGTCTAGTTAGCGACAAGTTTTAGAGAATCACTACTCTTCGAAAAAATTAAAAAAAAAGCTTAATTAATTAATTGAATTACCTTTCCAACGGTATACTCAGTTACTTTTTTATTTTTACTTACATTTAAAACTGAAATGAGTGAAACAAGGTAAGAAAATGAGATATGTATTGGTGATAGTGTTTTCCTAGAGCGTATTTTGACTAAGAGGATAGAGTAATTTCCGCTGAGGATATTGTCAGTTTCCTGTCTGGTGCCTAAATTCTTCCTTTTTTTTTTTTTTTTTTTTTTTTTTTTGTCACGAATAATCAAAAACTACCAATAACTGCTTCTATTCATTTACTAATGACAGCGCAGATATTCCTATGAACGAAGATGATGTAGGTCCTGCGACTTTTCTATTATAACGTCAATAAAATTGACGTCGAAAGTTATAAGTGCTGAAGGGGAAGATGAGGCTCGAAAAAATTATTAGTTCGCCCTTAAATGCTACACGAGTACTTTTACAATTTTCAGTAAGTCCGAAGCCACTTTATCAAAGACTAGTTAAGGCTTTAATTTGATTAATTACACATCATTACTCTATTCCAAATGTTATTCTGGACTGCTCAGTAAAAATTTATCTTAAATTGTCACAAATCGCAAAATATACGTTTCAACTCATGGCAATGAAAGCTTTTGCCAGATTAATACCTAAAACCATGAAATTGTTTCATGAATTCCAGAAATATAGTAATGTTTGAACCTTATAGATAGGAAAAACCACAACGATACCCTTGACTAGTCAAGTATTGTGTAGGCATTTCAGCTCTCCTAATCCGATTCGACCAATTTCCGTTCTTATTGCCGAAAAGGGTGCTATTCTCTTCTCCATTGATCCATATCGGGTAACGTGCTAACTACGCTTCTACTTGCTCTTTTAGTATTCTCTCATGAATCAAGTGTCAAACATGTATAAAACAGGCAATTATTCAATTTTCTTGGTTTCATTTTTTCTTATGGAGTGAATTAACGACTCAACCTCCAGCTTTCTTGACTCCTGAATATGAATTTTTAGGTTGCTTTCGTGAACAATTTTTGTAAATACATACCTAAAGTTTGTCTGTTTATGTTTCACAGTGAATGTTTCGTTTCTCTTTTCCCAAACTGTTCCGATCTATTCATTCATTCCTTGATTAAGGTAGACATAACCGATAAGAAGGCTCTCTATATGTACCTTAAGAACACCCCCCCCCCCCCTGGCCTTGATGTTCATCTCGCTACAGTTGTTTAAATCTCTCTTAGTTTGTTACCATATTACTCACTCAAAGGTTAAATATTGTTAAATCGTTCGTTTTCTGAGCGCACGTGTTTACTCGGGCTATATTTGATTAATTCTTTACTTCGGAGTAACTTATTTTCTTCAGTACAATTTCTTTCATTACTTCCTTTTCTTTTGAAAAAAATGTTACTTGAGTGCCCTGAAATAAGGTACACTTTGTTTCCGTGGGGAAACAAAGTGTACCTTATTCTCCTTCGTGCTTCTTTCCGCTACATCTTTCAAACCGTTTTTTTTTTCTCGCAATTCTCCGCATGGTGGTTGAGAATGTAGCATCGGTTGCACAATAAAAGTTGCGGGATTTATTTCCTTAACGACACTGCCGTGTAATCTATGTAAAATTTCCTTGGAAGTGAGGGATATTTATATTATATACAAACAGAGGAGAGTTTATAAATCCTAGTTCTGATGAACATGAAACTTGTAAAACATTTGTCAACTTTATCTCTAATGTCTGAAACAAAAATATCAGCCTCTGATTGGTAGTCAGGTGTTTGTTAGAGGGCTCTAAGAATGCATTTATTCTACTTGTTGCTAAACCTTGACTCCCGTCCATTGCTAAACCCCCTATTAAAGGTTTTAAAGGGAATTTCGAATTTCACTTATCCGTGGTAAATTCTGAAAATGATGGCACCCCATTTATAAAGTTGCACTTTGTACTATAGAAGAAAAGGTTATATGGTTGAAATCTTTGGTGCTTGTCTGAGAGAACCAAGAAAATACTACTTTCTTATTATATATTATTAGTATTTTAACCTTTTTTTTTTTTTTGTTGTTGTTTGTTCAAAGCCTTCATCAACACTCGGGCTATCAATGCTGGGCTATCTATAGGTTGCCGCCCTTTTAAAATACCAACATCACGTGGTTGGTCACCCATTCAGGTACTAGCCACGCCCGACGTTTCTTAACTTCGGTAATCAACGTTCAACATGCCTATGGCCGTTGGCCTTGTAACCTCTCAATTAATTTTCTCATTGATTGAATTTACAGTAAATGGTACACCACATGTGCATTGTTTATATCCTATATTTAAAGTAATGAAAAGTCCACGCTTGTATTCGGCATGTTGTGTTACGTCGGGTCGACATCGTGGCGGATTTCTTCCCCTAAAGTAAGACAAGCGATGAACAGAATTGGTAATAACGAAAACTCTGAAATTAAAGCTATTTTACATTGCATATTTTGTTTTAGTTAAGGCTACCATTGTCCGATTTCAAACACTTAGTACAAGAAAACAATGATATCTTTACATCGTGGTTAAACATGTAAAAACTAAGTGATATTCCTTCCATGGTTCAGGCACCTGATGCTGTGATAAATATATCGATATTCGAGTTCGAATCGATATCTAAACAAATAATACCATCAGGAATAATTCTTATTTTAGAAGCCAAGCCTACATGATCACAGGAGATGTCTACACGTTGTTCTTATGATTTCATACTATGTAGGTGATCCCAAGAAAAATGGGATTAGAGGTTGATGGAATATATTTCTGTACCATTTTCTGACTCAGCACAATTTATTGGCTAAAGTTCAAATATATCATGAAGAATGATTTAAAAATAGAAACGGTAGTTCATCATAAATATATTTTTAATGAATTATTCAGATCTCTAGCGCTCTCCAAGAAAATAATGAAAAAGATATATATATATATATATATATATATATGTGTGTGTGTGTGTGTGTGTGTCTGTGTACTATATAATATATTCTTTCTTGCTAGATAAATAACATCTAGAAGCTATTAGACTAACAAGATATATATATATATATATATATATATATATATATATATATATATATATATCAAACAATTAAATATATAATAATAATTTTACTGGGTTAAAACAGTAAAATTATTAAAACATTAATTTTTTTTAAGAGTAAATGATTAAAAAGGAACAATGGGCCCTAAGTAAAGGTAATATTTCTTTCTTTACAATTTAGTTTTTAAACTATCGAAATCATTTTTACAGTAAGCCTTTTATTAAATTTATTATTTTAAGACCCCATATTCTTAACAATTAGTTTTATAGGGTGAATATCAATAAAACTGATTTGAAAAGGTTAATTCATTCATTATATCAGCCATATATATTTCAATTGTTAGTATTCCTCTTCGGAAGATAAATAACTTTATTTCATTATAAATGCATTATGTCATTATATAGATACAACCTATTTCCAATTAGACGAAACTCTCGCTGTATGGGCCACGTTCTAACACTAGATAATGAGGATGGCTCAGTCGAATGTAAAGTGGGGGATTTATACTTTTATTAGACATCTTTTATAAAGATTTATACAAATATATATAATCTGTCGTTAATGATTTTAAAGGTTGACCCGCCTTAAAACAACAAAAAATAAAATATGTATCTATGCTAATTTATTTATATAATTTTAATGTCCACTTAGACATGACAACGATTTCTGGGGCGGATTTTCTACAGTTTACCATCTTTTCTAGTCAAGATAGGGTTGACACTTATTAATTTTTCGAACGAAAAGCCATTATTACTCCTAGTGGCAATCGAACTCACGACCTTAGGCATGGAGTGCACCCGGCTTAGCACTCACACCGCACAGTGGGGCCAAACGATATTTCGTGTTTCAAAAAAAAGCTTACAGCCTCCAATTCTTAACCGATTTTTATGCGTTTGTTTGACATGGATATGCCTTATCTGTGTGACGCTAAAACTGTAACGCTTCGGCTACGTACGGACGATGGTACACGAGGGTTACGTTGCTATGGCGACTAACCCAAGTGGTTAGCGTAATATCGAAACCATCAAACTTTCATAGGTTATGACGTAAAATCATTGGAGATTAAATCAGTTACAGCGTAATATTAAGCATTACTAATGGGCAATAAATAATGGACCCTCTTCCAGATGAATAAGATATTGTGTGGATAACTCATTATGCATTCTTTATACATATCCATGATATAAGCTAATTCCCACAGGGAAATTGACCTAGCCTATGACACTCCCCTTATCTCATATACCTTTATCTCATATATATATATATATATATATATATATATATATATTGTTTTTTTTTTTTTATCGTTCTGAATGGTGTATTCAACCGCGGGAGGTCATGGGCACCCAACAAAAGGAAGGAACCTTTTAAATAAATCTTAAATACATTTTTTAATTTTATTATATAGAAAATGAATAATTGAAATAAAGAATAAAGAGAAAAAAATTTAAAAAAAAAAAAAAAAAAAAAAAAAAAAAAAAAAAAAAAAAAAATCTATAAGCCTCCAGCATCTATAAGCCTCCAGCCCACACCGCGGAAAGGGCACCGTCCGAGCCCAGAACCACCGCAACACCGCTGCACTGCTCTCCTTGTAAAAATGCTTTAACAGGGGAAACTTAATCATGCAAGGCTCTACTGGGAGTTGTGCTCGCCCCCTCCCCCGGGAGGGCGTCCACAATCTCCAGAGCCCGGGACTGTGACAGTCCAGAGAGTACAGCGATGTCACGGCAGGACCGAACCCGGCGGAACCCAGGTCACGGATAGGGAGAGAAGCTACACCTCACCAAAGATACATTGCAAATATTGCTGTTTCACATTTATAGAACTAGATTATTAAATATATTGTTTTTAATTGAAAGGTAATAAAATTTAGAACAACTTTGTCTAACCAGATTGAACATAGGATAATTTTTCTTTTCTTTTTTTTTACTAATTAAATATCAATACTGATATCATTGAAATTAAACATTTAAATCCTGATTAGAAAAAAAGCAGGCTGACATCTTCAAGACGTAATTTTATCCTAGTTCAACAGTGATATTAATTGGAATAATATGATTTTTGAATGCTTTCTAAATAGATTTTGATATTTTGCATGTCTAATCAGGATTTAATTGTTTAATTTCAAAGATACCAGTGTTGATATTAAGTTAGATGAAAAATTAAATATTATTTCATGTTCAGTTGTGTTCGTCAACTATTTACAAGCAATTTAATAAATGGGGAAAACAAAAATCTGGCTAGACAAAGTTGTTCTAAATTTTATTACCTTTCATTAAAAAAAAATGAAATCTGTATTGAAATCTGTTAAGATTTAGACGGTTTAGCCTTTGTATATTTATGTATATGTTTATATTTATATATATATATATAATATATATATATATATATATATATATATATATATATATATATATATATATATATATATATATATACATATATATGCACTTTTTATAGTTCTAACGTCGAAATCATTTTTAATGCGTTATCTGTAACCGTTTACGAGAAACGTTAATGCAAGTAGTTTTCCTAACTTTTCGGTTGGGTATTCAGAAACGATTTTTATACTTATTGCTGACATCTGAGGAATATGCTCAGGAATATTACAGACTTTTTTTTTTTTGCCTAGAGATTCTGTCAAAAAACAATCATGTTGAAACTCCATCTTAGTTGTACTTATACTTATAAATAGACTTCCAATTAATGATTGGTATATACAATGGAAGAAAAGATGGTGCGAAGTGTACAGGACTATTGGCCAACAGCTTAATTAAGCTGAAGGCAAAATATTTGTAACTAATTGATCTTGTGCAATTAGTACCTGACCATTTACTTCCTGATTATAAAATATTCATTCCATTATAAATTTGACTGATCGTTTAAGGACGAATTTATTCAAGAATGACCATTTTGTATTCTGTAGACAAAAGGTCAGATGATAATTTCAGTAATTGTTTGGCGATTATTTTGCCTTCAGCTGAATTAATAGGATAAAGTTATGAAATAGTCCCTAACAATTCATGAATTCAAATATAATTGAAGAATGTAACAAATAAATAATATCCTAATATATTTTAAGCATTTAAAATTTATACAAGGCTAAACTAAAAATACAGATCAGTAAATTGTATTATGTGACGTTTCTTGACTAAGTATGTATCCTGAAAGAAGGGGACTTGGGGCACGACCTTCTTTAGGACTTTGATAAGTTTTGTATAATCTATAGGTGGAGAAACTCCAATAAAAACTGAATAACCGAATTGTTAACATAAAAACTGAATTATTAGTTACACTCTTATTTGGACTAGTTCACGCAATTCTTTTACTCTTGAAAAATAATTTATTCTAGGAATGTTAATTTAATCATTCGAAAGCCTACGAAATTTTCTATAAAAACGGTTGAGATGTTAATTTCGAAAGGGGCGTCTCAGACAGAGAAAACTTGAGAACTTGTGCCATAAGTTTTAAAAAGTGTTTGTTTTGTTATATTGTAAGCTGCCCAAATCACATCATGCTCATTCGCATAATACCTCATAAATCTAAAGTTTTCGTTCTGTACATGAGTAGTGAACATTGTTATGTTCAACATAAGATTAATTACTGCCACTTAATATTTTACTAATCAGTGAATTATAAACTCACCTGCACGTTGTGACCTCACTGAAAACTGATTTCTTCGCCAGTTCTGAACAGGAAAAATAAGCACTTAAATGTCACAAAGTCACAAATGATCACAGCCAAGATATCGAACACTCTATACGACTTCAATAGAAAACGAGGCGACGAAAGCAGACGACGTACCGTTTTATTTTATTTATTTTAATCAGCCACAATTGAGGATAAGGTAAGGAAACCGGAGAGGTGGGATGACTAGGAGAGAGACGACACACGAATGCCTAATGCAGTTCGTATTAAGTTCTAACTATAGTCTTACGAAAATAGTGTTCTAGCGGCGAGGTCTGGGACTAGGGAGACTGACCTAGAGTCGCCTACTAGTGTGGCCTAGTAGTTCTTGCTGGCTATCACACATTCCCAACCACATCCAAATATTTCAGCACCGGAAAGGCATTCCTTCCATATCCGAAACTCTAAGGGTGCTCTGAAGAATATAATGCGCAATCCAAATCTTGAGATACTCCTCACCGTGTATAAAACAGCCTTGAGGCCAGAGCCGAACTGTAAAGTCCATCGAAATAGTGTGGAAAACCCTATTAGATTAACTGTACAGTCCAATAAGGCCGGGTCTGTGCAGACCTGGCCTGACGTGTGTTGACAAGAGGATATTTGCATCACATACACTGGGTCTACTATAACTGGACTGTGCAGTCCAGGCCTTCAGGTTTATTAACTTATCGTGTGTATGCTAGATCCGTACAGTCCAAACCTTCAGAACAATGTCGTCCTTGAGATTTGAACTGAACGTGTATGGCCACCTTAACCTTTCTGCTCCAAAAAGTCAAGTACAAACTTCCGACTCTTAGGAACTGTGGCATCTTTGCACCTTTCCAAAGAATGCCCAAAACTGGTAATTTGAAAATCTAAGAATAGGAACTCAAAATAGGTTGCCTTCAATAGGAGCACAATTCAAGCATTGTTTTCTCCGACTCAGGGAGTCCAATGGAAATTTACGCATGAACTTGTTTTGTAGGAAATGTCCCCTTTCTAACTTTCAAACTTAACTATCCATTGAGACACTAAAATGCCTTTTGTCCATGATCTAGCTAAATCCCGATTCCTGACATTTTGCTCTTTCCCAGATAATTCTCCACGAGAATTTATAACAGATTAACTAGCTAGCCTCCTGAAATAGTTCAATCGCCGAAGTGACCGAGTTTGCATTAAAATAAGAAAAGACCAGAACTTTCATTGGGTTTAGCAGTAATGTGTGCCTTCTCCCCTCATCTCAAGAAGTGGATTGCTATGGTTTGACTAAATTTACGTATTATACATATCTAAAGATATTCTAAATTATCAATAAATAAAATAAAAAAGTTCTCTGAAAGCTGTTGAAAGGGATGAGTTTAGTACGAGTTAAAGTGCTAAGGAACAAAGACTTGAATGATTATGGTTGCAGCATTACGCAATCCAAACGGTTTCTTGTTTTTTCAACAAAAAGACTCTGAAAGCGCTTGCCTAAGTGTTCACATATCTTCCTTTCTTGTTTAATGATCACAGGTGGACCAAATAACAGAAAATTAAAAATAATCGTGAGCGGTTTTAACGTGGTTTAATTTTGGTAGTTAGTAAATGAAATCGACGAAGAGATTTTCAAGAATTCTTTCAAGGATGAAACCTCAAAAGCTTACTACGAAATGTGCTAAACGAGAACCATTCGGGGAAGCGGTGGCTCTGAAGTCAATGATGACACATCTATAATAGATGTAGCGATTGAACGACCTAATTTTAGTAGTTGGGTATGATCATAAATAAACGAGTATATCTGACTGAATTGTAAAAATACTCGGAAGTCAGTGTGCCCCCAGCTGTCGCTGAGGAATCATTCGACGCCATTCCTTCGGGTATTGATTGCTTCAAAGCACTTGGACGATTTACAATGAATTGTTCAGTTTGTAAAAAGCGTACATGGGAAGCGAAGGACGCAGTGGTCTGTGACACATGTAAAAATGTATTTCACCTCAAGTGCGTTAACGTTCACGAGTCCTACCTTCAGGCCCTGACGGAAAGTTCGATCTTGTGGAGTTGCGAGCAATGCGTCAAGAGAAAGCGGCTCGGCAGATCGGTGACGACTATTTCCGAGGGATATACGCCAACTCAGCAAGATCAGCTCGGAGACTTTAAACACTTCTTAGAAAAGTTTCGGAACGACATAACCAACGAGATAAGTAAGATCTCGGAAGAGCAGAAGCAATTAGAGATAGACTTAGGAAGATCGATTGAGACTTGCCACCAGAAGTTGGACGAGAATCTCTGCCTCCTCAGGGAACAGGCTAAGGCCCTCAACAAACAGCAATCCTTCATAGACGAACTAAAATTCGAAAATATAACTCTTAAAGAGAAAATAAAGGAATTAACAGGTGATAGTTCTCAAGGACCGCCATTAGACATCAGAGAGAACGTGAAAAAGTAGATAAACATGTAAGCTTTTGTAGATCATAAAAATAAACATTTAAAACATTTCCTCTGCTTAACTGAAAATCCCTTTATAAATCATTAGATGCACTATCGGCCGATTAGTAATGTACACTGACCCAAAATCATACACCTCAGGTCTTAAGAGATGGATTTGACCAAAAAAATCAACGTGGTTTCAAAGTTTGAACCATATTCTTTGAAATAATTGGTGCTGTAGTCTAGTATGGTTTATGATAATACTAGTAAAATATTTTGTGTTTTGTAACTTTTAACTGCCAGTGAAAGCCCTATATATTCGACTGGTTAGAGGATGTTTTTTTTTTTTTTTTTTTTTTTTTGGAAAATAATATATTCATTTCTTTATCATATTTGATAACTTTATCATTGGCTTTTAACCCTCTGTGGATATAAGTACTTATATTAAGAAAGACCTTCACGCAGGCGCTCTATTACTAAGCATTGTTGGGTAACTAACCAGTTTGCTGAGATATTTACCGATAAAGTAAATATAAAACTTTTAGCACTTTTAAATGTTTTCTAATCAGCTGACTGAATGTCCTAAAAAATCTGTTGTATACATACTTTTACTTCCTAGTTTCCAATGGTACATAGCTTGTTTCTTTTAGAAAGTAATTCAGATATAGCCGATCATTAAGCTTCCTCTCTCTCCGCTACATTTCCTAACATCCAATCCAGTGCTAGCTACTGAATATTTCTATTTCCTAGCAATAAACGAGACTGTTTTCTGACAAAATGTAAACGCATTAGCTTGTTTGCTAAGGAAATGTATTAGTTTTTTTAACACCCTTACACACTCAAATAGGTATGCATCGAGACAAAAACTTGACACTGTTGTATCAGGGATTGAGAATGCCAAGTGGTAAAAGTAAGAATGTCTGCACCCACTCAAGAACGGAGTGCTTTAAGCAATTTATGCTTCGTATGCATAAATTGCCGACAGATGGAATATTTAAGCACACCAAACAAAGGAATCCGTATAAATCAAAAAGTGCAAGTCAGTCTCTAAATGCTGCACTTTTTGTTATAGGCTCCGGCGTTAGATGTTGTTATTTTAATATTATACTAACTAGCAGTTTCTGAAAATCTTTAATAAAATTTACTGTTGAATGTTGTATTTTATTCATTATAATTCATTCTTCTATTCAAGCTAAAATTTTACATGCTTTTCTCACGTCTCAATGTATAGAAATAGAATATAAAATGTGGAAAAATGTTAATGTTAGCACAGTAGTTTTTAGGAGAGTAGTAGAGTTTTTACATTTATTTAACACCTAAAATGTCGTTCACTCTTAATGTTCTAAATTTTTCATTTACGATAACCTGAGAATAGTTTCTACCACCAACATTAACAAAGAGCAAGTCGCTACGTGTGCGAGCTCTCAAAATCAATAAATAATAAAAATAATAAAATCTTGTACAGCATTGATGGCAGTGTTGATTCATTCAGTTTTCATATATAAACCTAATATTTTAGCAAAAATAAAATAAATAATTTTACTTAATTAAAAATAAGTAAAATAATAATTATATAATTATTAAAAATAATTTTACTTACACAACTTGCATTTTCAATCCCTCTGAAATAGTCACTGGTATCTAGTAACCACGTAACGAATAGAGTAGAAGGTGTCTGGAAATTAAAGGAACCCATCCTGTTCAAATTGTTCATATTATAGAGTAGTTATTACCCCTAGTAAACACAAATAGGTGAATTATTAACTAGAATAATCTACCTATCAATCTTATTAATTACTTATTTTTTTATTTCGATTATTTATTTCTTGGTTGTTTTGGCAACATATTTTATGCTTTTAGCGCGGTTCCTCCCTCCCCCATAGGGAGGGACCCCGCTTATAAGGTTGATCGCATGAAACAATACGGAAGTGCCGACTAGAAAATTTCGCGTTTCAGAACCCCTAGAGACCGAAAATAACGGTGGTTCAAATTTGTATATATATATATATATATATATATATATATATATATATATGTGTGTACATATTTATTTATATACATATATATATTTGTCTGTTCGCTCATTTCTGGCTTCCCTAATGGTCCGATTGTGATGAAATTTGGTACAAAAATCCGTCTTCCAATTTGAAAGGTCAAGTTCGTTAACCAGCAGAATCCGCCCACTGGAAGATGGCGTGGGGGCAAAATTCGCGCAAAAAAAATCGTAACGCTTACGTTTTTGATTTCATAAGCTTGTAAGTACTTGTTTTATAAGCTTCTTGGGCTAGGAAAACGAATGAAACCATTTTCAAGGCGATAGCTCTAACCGTTTTCGAGAAAATTGGAAAAATAGTTTTTGAATACCATTTTTGGTTTGGGTACTTAGAATCATGGGATTCAGTTGAAACTTTATCTGCATGTTCTACTTTCATTAAAACTAATATGTTGAAAGTTTTGTTACGTTTGGAGTTAAGGAAGGGTTAGAATAAAATATTTTATGAACAGACATGAAAAGTTTTGGGAAGTTCGTATACTTTCATTAATATCTCGAACTCGGTTGGGAAATCGTGGTAAGTGGATAGAAACTATTTGAAAGCTTACTAAATTCTCTACAAAAAAGATTCTAAAACTATTTTTGATTAGGTTATGTCAATCGGAGAAATAAGTGCTTAAAACTTCAAATACGTCTGTTTTGTTCTTAAGAACGGGTTTTTGTCGTTCTTTTTGTATTTTTTGTCTCTTTCCCTTTGTTTTTTATTGCTTTTTATTTTTGTAATTTCTTATGTTGGGAAAATTTTGTGTGTAAAACAGGATATGAAAAATGAGACCAATTTTCTGTTGCTAGAAATAATGTAAATTTTGGGAACTTTCATTAATATCTCGAAAACGGTTGAAAATCTTGGTAAACGGAAGAATACCATTAGAAAGCTTATTAAATGCTCTACATAAAAGGTTCTAATGAAAGTTTTGATTAGGCGATGACAATCGGAGAAATAAGAGCTTAAAGCTTTAAAGTAATTGATTTCGCTTATTCGAACTGTTCTTTTTGTCTGTTTTTTATTCCTTGTTATTTTTTAATTGCTTATAGTTGGATAATGTATTCGAAAATAAAACAGGTTTAGTAAAATAACAAAAACAATTTATTGTTAGAAATATAGAGTTCCAAGATTCCAAGACCTTGTGACTAGCGGGAATGTTTCTAGTGATGCCGACCCTTCCAGGTAAGATTGTAAATCCTACCTTTCAAGACTGTTGGAACCAAAACAATAACTGTCGGGGTTCGGCCACTGCTACTTTTATCGTAAAAATGGTTTTATTGTGCCGACGTTTCGGCTTGAACTTCAAGCCTTCATCAGGGCTGTAAATACAAGTAGGACATATTTAACACTAATATATGCACATATCTATGTAAATATACCTGACATATATATATATATATATATATATATATATACATATAATATATATATATATATATATATATATATATATATATATGCATATACACATACACATATACACGCACACATATGTACATATATATGCCCACATACATACACATATGGGGTATGTATTATTAAGTAGCAGTGACCGAACCCGGACAATCCCTACCTTGCATCATCAACGGTCAACGATCTCCTCTCAACAAAATAATAACTGCTTCTATTTTAATCTTTCGAAATTAGACTAGGGATAAGAACGGAACCGCGGTAAGATGAGGCAGTTCCTGCGAGTCGGACTTTTTTGTCTTTGATTTTGGTACTTAGAATTATGGGATTCAGTTGAAACATTTTCTGCATGTTCGAATTTCATCAACACTAATATGTTGAAATTTTGGTTATGTTTGGAGTAAAGAAAGGGTTAGAATAAAATATTTTATTAACAGACAAGAAAAGTTTTGGTAACTTTGTATACTTTCGTTAGTATCTCGAAAACCGTTGACAATCTTGGGAAGCAGAAGGTTACCATTCGAAAGATTACTAAATGCTCTACAAAAAAGGTTCTAAAGAAAGTTTTAATTAGGCGATGTCAATCGGAGAAATAAGTGCTTAAAACTTTAAAGTAATTGATTTCGTTTATTCGAGCGGTTCTTTTTGACTGTTTTATTCCTTGTTATTTTTAAATTGCTTATAGTCGGATAATGTATTTGACAATAAAACAGATTAAGTAAAATAAGAAGATCAATTTACTGTTAAAAATGTAGCGTTCAAAGAGAGAGATCCCAAGGCTTTCCAAATGCCTCAGAGCGGAGGCCTTTCTTCCCGACTTATGGGATAGCTGACCCATACAGGTAAGATTGTAAATCAAGACCTTTCAAGAACCGGTGTGAACTTGGCGCCGAACATTAAGTAATCCAAAAATCAAACATATGTACGGATTGTTCTTCGTTTGTACCTGTTTGTACCACATATGCTTTTGTTTGTACCTCCGCCAATAAAAAAATATAAACACTTAAAAAAATGGTCAGCGCCCGACATTAAAATATTTAAATTTTCTTTACGCCATTCGATAGACAATCGTTTGTACCCGTTTGTACCACTTTTCATTTCGTTTGTACCTCAAAGGGTACGCGAGTACGAATTATTTAAACTTTTAACTTACGCGAAAACGCTAAATCCGTTATTTTTGGAGATATCGAAAAACGGCCAACAGGATTCGATAGACAATCGTTTGTACCCGTTTGTACCACTTTTCATTTCGTTTGTACCTCAAAGGGTACGCGAGTACGAATTATTTAAACTTTTAACTTACGCGAAAACGCTAAATCCGTTATTTTTGGAGATATCGAAAAACGGCCAACGGGATTCGATAGACAATCGTTTGTACCCGTTTGTACCACTTTTCATTTCGTTTGTACCTCAAAGGGTACGCGAGTACGAATTATTTAAACTTTTAACTTACGCGAAAACGCTAAATCCGTTATTTTTGGAGATATCGAAAAACGGCCAACGGGATTCGATAGACAATCGTTTGTACCCGTTTGTACCACTTTTCATTTCGTTTGTACCTCAAAGGGTACGCGAGTACGAATTATTTAAACTTTTAACTTACGCGAAAACGCTAAATCCGTTATTTTTGGAGATATCGAAAAACGGCCAACAGGATTCGATAGACAATCGTTTGTACCCGTTTGTACCACTTTTCATTTCGTTTGTACCTCAAAGGGTACGCGAGTACGAATTATTTAAACTTTTAACTTACGCGAAAACGCTAAATCCGTTATTTTTGGAGATATCGAAAAACGGCCAACGGGATTCAAAAGACAATCGTTTGTACCCGTATGTACCACTTTTTATTTCGTTTGTACCTCAAAGGGTACGCGAGTACGAATTATTTAAACTTTTAACTTACGCGAAAACGCTAAATCCGTTATTTTTGGAGATATCGAAAAACGGCCAACGGGATTCGATAGACAATCGTTTGTACCCGTTTGTACCACTTTTCATTTCGTTTGTACCTCAAAGGGTACGCGAGTACGAATTATTTAAACTTTTAACTTACGCGAAAACGCTAAATCCGTTATTTTTGGAGATATCGAAAAACGGCCAACGGGATTCGATAGACAATCGTTTGTACCCGTTTGTACCACTTTTCATTTCGTTTGTACCTCAAAGGGTACGCGAGTACGAATTATTTAAACTTTTAACTTACGCGAAAACGCTAAATCCGTTATTTTTGGAGATATCGAAAAACGGCCAACGGGATTCGATAGACAATCGTTTGTACCCGATTGTACCACTTTTCATTTCGTTTGTACCTCAAAGGGTACGCGAGTACGAATTATTTAAACTTTTGACGTACGCGAAAACGCTAAATCCGTTATTCTTGGAGATATCGAAAAACGGCCAACGGGATTCGATAGACAATCGTTTGTACCTGTTTGTACCACTTTTCATTTCGTTTGTACCTCAAAGGGTACGCGAGTACGAATTATTTAAACTTTTAACTTACGCGAAAACGCTAAATCCGTTATTTTTGGAGATATCGAAAAACGGCGAACAGGATTCGATAGACAATCGTTTGTACCCGTTTGTACCACTTTTCATTTCGTTTGTACCTCAAAGGGTACGCGAGTACGAATTATTTAAACTTTTAACTTACGCGAAAACGCTAAATCCGTTATTTTTGGAGATATCGAAAAACGGCCAACGGGATTCGATAGACAATCGTTTGTACCCGTTTGTACCACTTTTCATTTCGTTTGTACCTCAAAGGGTACGCGAGTACGAATTATTTAAACTTTTAACTTACGCGAAAACGCTAAATCCGTTATTTTTGGAGATATCGAAAAACGGCCAACGGGATTCAAAAGACAATCGTTTGTACCCGTTTGTACCACTTTTCATTTCGTTTGTACCTCAAAGGGTACGCGAGTACGAATTATTTAAACTTTTAACTTACGCGAAAACGCTAAATCCGTTATTTTTGGAGATATCGAAAAACGGCCAACGGGATTCGATAGACAATCGTTTGTACCCGTTTGTACCACTTTTCATTTCGTTTGTACCTCAAAGGGTACGCGAGTACGAATTATTTAAACTTTTAACTTACGCGAAAACGCTAAATCCGTTATTTTTGGAGATATCGAAAAACGGCCAACGGTATTCGATAGACAATCGTTTGTACCCGTTTGTACCACTTTTCATTTCGTTTGTACCTCAAAGGGTACGCGAGTACGAATTATTTAAACTTTTAACTTACGCGAAAACGCTAAATCCGTTATTTTTGGAGATATCGAAAAACGGCCAACGGGATTCGATAGACAATCGTTTGTACCCGATTGTACCACTTTTCATTTCGTTTGTACCTCAAAGGGTACGCGAGTACGAATTATTTAAACTTTTGACGTACGCGAAAACGCTAAATCCGTTATTCTTGGAGATATCGAAAAACGGCCAACGGGATTCGATAGACAATCGTTTGTACCTGTTTGTACCACTTTTCATTTCGTTTGTACCTCAAAGGGTACGCGAGTACGAATTATTTAAACTTTTAACTTACGCGAAAACGCTAAATCCGTTATTTTTGGAGATATCGAAAAACGGCGAACAGGATTCGATAGACAATCGTTTGTACCCGTTTGTACCACTTTTCATTTCGTTTGTACCTCAAAAGGTACGCGAGCACGAATTATTTAAACTTTTAACTTACGCGAAAACGCTAAATCCGTTATTTTTGGAGATATCGAAAAACGGCCAACGGAATTCGATAGACAATCGTTTGTACCCGTTTGTACCACTTTTCATTTCGTTTGTACCTCAAAGGGTACGCGAGTACGAATTATTTAAACTTTTAACTTACGCGAAAACGCTAAATCCGTTATTTTTGGAGATATCGAAAAACGGCCAACGGGATTCGATAGACAATCGTTTGTACCCGTTTGTACCACTTTTCATTTCGTTTGTACCTCAAAGGGTACGCGAGTACGAATTATTTAAACTTTTAACTTACGCGAAAACGCTAAATCCGTTATTTTTGGAGATATCGAAAAACGGCCAACAGGATTCGATAGACAATCGTTTGTACCCGTTTGTACCACTTTTCATTTCGTTTGTACCTCAAAGGGTACGCGAGTACGAATTATTTAAACTTTTAACTTACGCGAAAACGCTAAATCCGTTATTTTTGGAGATATCGAAAAACGGCCAACGGGATTCAAAAGACAATCGTTTGTACCCGTTTGTACCACTTTTCATTTCGTTTGTACCTCAAAGGGTACGCGAGTACGAATTATTTAAACTTTTAACTTACGCGAAAACGCTAAATCCGTTATTTTTGGAGATATCGAAAAACGGCCAACGGGATTCGATAGACAATCGTTTGTACCCGTTTGTACCACTTTTCATTTCGTTTGTACCTCAAAGGGTACGCGAGTACGAATTATTTAAACTTTTAACTTACGCGAAAACGCTAAATCCGTTATTTTTGGAGTTATCGAAAAACGGCCAACGGTATTCGATAGACAATCGTTTGTACCCGTTTGTACCACTTTTCATTTCGTTTGTACCTCAAAGGGTACGCGAGTACGAATTATTTAAACTTTTAAATTACGCGAAAACGCTAAATCCGTTATTTTTGGAGATATCAAAAAACGGCCAACGGGATTCGATAGACAATCGTTTGTACCCGATTGTACCACTTTTCATTTCGTTTGTACCTCAAAGGGTACGCGAGTACGAATTATTTAAACTTTTGACGTACGCGAAAACGCTAAATCCGTTATTCTTGGAGATATCGAAAAACGGCCAACGGGATTCGATAGACAATCGTTTGTACCTGTTTGTACCACTTTTCATTTCGTTTGTACCTCAAAGGGTACGCGAGTACGAATTATTTAAACTTTTAACTTACGCGAAAACGCTAAATCCGTTATTTTTGGAGATATCGAAAAACGGCGAACAGGATTCGATAGACAATCGTTTGTACCCGTTTGTACCACTTTTCATTTCGTTTGTACCTCAAAGGGTAAGCGAGTACGAATTATTTAAACTTTTAACTTACGCGAAAACGCTAAATCCGTTATTTTTGGAGATATCGAAAAACGGCCAACGGGATTCAAAAGACAATCGTTTGTACCCGTTTGTACCACTTTTCATTTCGTTTGTACCTCAAAGGGTACGCGAGTACGAATTATTTAAACTTTTAACTTACGCGAAAACGCTAAATCCGTTATTTTTGGAGATATCGAAAAACGGCCAACGGGATTCGATAGACAATCGTTTGTACCCGTTTGTACCACTTTTCATTTCGTTTGTACCTCAAAGGGTACGCGAGTACGAATTATTTAAACTTTTAACTTACGCGAAAACGCTAAATCCGTTATTTTTGGAGATATCGAAAAACGGCCAACGGTATTCGATAGACAATCGTTTGTACCCGTTTGTACCACTTTTCATTTCGTTTGTACCTCAAAGGGTACGCGAGTACGAATTATTTAAACTTTTAACTTACGCGAAAACGCTAAATCCGTTATTTTTGGAGATATCGAAAAACGGCCAACGGGATTCGATAGACAATCGTTTGTACCCGATTGTACCACTTTTCATTTCGTTTGTACCTCAAAGGGTACGCGAGTACGAATTATTTAAACTTTTGACGTACGCGAAAACGCTAAATCCGTTATTCTTGGAGATATCGAAAAACGGCCAACGGGATTCGATAGACAATCGTTTGTACCTGTTTGTACCACTTTTCATTTCGTTTGTACCTCAAAGGGTACGCGAGTACGAATTATTTAAACTTTTAACTTACGCGAAAACGCTAAATCCGTTATTTTTGGAGATATCGAAAAACGGCGAACAGGATTCGATAGACAATCGTTTGTACCCGTTTGTACCACTTTTCATTTCGTTTGTACCTCAAAAGGTACGCGAGCACGAATTATTTAAACTTTTAACTTACGCGAAAACGCTAAATCCGTTATTTTTGGAGATATCGAAAAACGGCCAACGGAATTCGATAGACAATCGTTTGTACCCGTTTGTACCACTTTTCATTTCGTTTGTACCTCAAAGGGTACGCGAGTACGAATTATTTAAACTTTTAACTTACGCGAAAACGCTAAATCCGTTATTTTTGGAGATATCGAAAAACGGCCAACGGGATTCGATAGACAATCGTTTGTACCCGTTTGTACCACTTTTCATTTCGTTTGTACCTCAAAGGGTACGCGAGTACGAATTATTTAAACTTTTAACTTACGCGAAAACGCTAAATCCGTTATTTTTGGAGATATCGAAAAACGGCCAACAGGATTCGATAGACAATCGTTTGTACCCGTTTGTACCACTTTTCATTTCGTTTGTACCTCAAAGGGTACGCGAGTACGAATTATTTAAACTTTTAACTTACGCGAAAACGCTAAATCCGTTATTTTTGGAGATATCGAAAAACGGCCAACGGGATTCAAAAGACAATCGTTTGTACCCGTTTGTACCACTTTTCATTTCGTTTGTACCTCAAAGGGTACGTGAGTACGAATTATTTAAACTTTTAACTTACGCGAAAACGCTAAATCCGTTATTTTTGGAGATATCGAAAAACGGCCAACGGGATTCGATAGACAATCGTTTGTACCCGTTTGTACCACTTTTCATTTCGTTTGTACCTCAAAGGGTACGCGAGTACGAATTATTTAAACTTTTGACGTACGCGAAAACGCTAAATCAGTTATTTTTGGAGGTATCGAAAAACGGCCAACGGGATTCGATAGACAATCGTTTGTACCCGTTTGTACCACTTTTCATTTCGTTTGTACCTCAAAGGGTACGCGAGTACGAATTATTCAAACTTTTGACGTACGCGAAAACGCTAAATCCGTTATTTCTGGAGATATCGTAAAACGTCCAGTTGTGTGTAACGATTTTTTTTAAACTTTTGACGCCATGATGATCAGGCACCGCCATCTTGATTACCACAGCCACTCCAAACTTATTACCAATACCTTTTATAGTTTCTGAGTTTATTTGACTATAATACTAATTGCATTTATCAGTAATGCAATTTAAAACAAAAAGAACCTATTAAAAAGTGAGTTAAACAAAGACAACATTTGGTTTAAAATAACAAAACAAATTTTGATTGTTTTAAGCGTTTATATCTCTGATTTACATTGCTTCATCGAAAATTGCTTTAATACCTTTTTTGCAGAGAATTTAGCAAGCTTTTGGATGGTCACCTTCCACTTATCACGATTGACGGATTTTGAGATATTTACGAAGATCCGAAAACGTTTTCTCTATTTATTTATTTTTAATTTTTTTTTATTTTTTTTTTCACGGCGCATCTACAACTTGGTCATTAGCGCCGCTGTTCTCTACTAATACATTGGTTTTCTCTATAAATTCATTTTCTCTACAGTTTTCTCTATTAATACATTTTTTTCCGCATACATACTTTCTTTACTCCAAATATAACCAAAATTTATGCATCTTAGTTGAGATGAATTTGCAACTTGTAGTAAATATTTCAATTCAATCCCGCGATTCTATGTACCCACAAAAAAATAATGACTTACAAATACATTTGTTACACGTTTCTCAAAAATGGTAACAGATATCGCCTTGAAAATGGTTTCATTCGTTTTCCTATGTTAAGAAACCTATAAAACAAGTACCTGTAAGCATATGAACTCAAAAACGTAAGTGTTAGGTTTTTTTTTGGCGCGAATTTCGTCCCAAACGCCATCTTCCAGTGTGCGGATTAGCTGGTTAACGAACTTGACCTTTAAATTAGACGATAGGATTTTTGTATCAAATTTCATCAGGATCGGACCAATTTTGAGCTTGCCAGAGAGCGAACAGACACACACACACACACACACACACACATATATATATATATATATATATATATATATATATATAAACACACACAAATTTGAACCACCTATATTTTCCTGATCTATGGTCTGAAACGAGAAAGTTTCTAGTCGGCACTTCGGATTGCGTCGTGAGGTCAACCTCATGAGCGGGTTCTCCTTATGGAGGTAGGAAGGAACCGCGCCAAAACGGCAAATTTGAAGGTTTTTCGATTTGTGCGCAGTCAGCTGAGGTGTTTCGAAACTGACAAATTGGTTACACACTACTGGGATGGCCCCAAACAACACCCCGAAAAATCAGCGTGTCGAACTTAGTTCCCTTTTTTTTTGGCTTAGGTGTCTTTACGGGAATGAGTTTCTAACTGTTGATCTGAGTAGTCCCAAGTTCACACCGGTGAGTCTATGGAGATGATAGACCGATGATTCACTTCCTTGCTGTACTTTTCCTATCCTATCCAGTAGCATTGTTTCTTTTGCTCGGTTGTGATCTCACACTTCTGTCTGATATTGCTGCTTTAGTAGGATATAAATGCTAGGACTTTACTCGTCTAACCAACACTTGTGAATTTGATTTATTCACATATATTTCTTGGAGTATAAAATCTTACTCGCTTGTTGCTTTGACAAGTTTCGAAATTAATTTATTTCTGAAAGCAAATTTGGAATTAAAACTTGCAAGATGCCACGGCAACCAAAAAAGAATGTTGACAAAATTTGCATGTTAATAAAAGACTTAAATTTTTTCGATGATAATGGTCAAATTCTCCGTTTGTCCAATCCAATCTGGAAAAATGCAGCAAGTATTTTGAATAAAGAGCTCTCTGTGAAACATTTATATTTATACCTTTCGCAAAATAGAAACGGAATTCTTGATCGCCTCCGTCAAATATACAATATTTCGATTCAAGTTGCTTCACTGGAATCAAGTAATTGTTCTATGAGTTGCTAATCAAATGGTTCGAACTGGTCAATGTCTCCGTCATGTGTTCTTAAACCATGGCGTACTATTTATACAATTATTATTATTATACAATATATCTCAATTTATACAATTATAATGTCTTTGATCACTCCACAAATAATTGTTTTTGTTCATTCCACGACACTTCACTGATTAAGTAAGTGTCGGGGCCACTTCCTGTTAAGGCGTCTTGGTGGAGAGGAAGGATGGTTGGTGCTGGATAAGGATTGGGCTATAGGATTAGGATGATTGATTAATTTGCTATGGAAAGATGAGAAGCGGATTGGGATTATATCTTGGACAAAAGGGATATTTAGGTCATTATGGAGGGTGCGATTTGTAACATAATAAGGAGCATTGATTATGGTACGTAGGACTTTAGATTGGAATGTTTGGATTCGGCGGATGTTGGAATGCTTGGCTGTCCCCCAAAGTTCTATTCCGTAAGTCCATATAGGTTTTATTAGTGAGTTGTAGATAGTTAGTTTGTTATGTAAGGTTAATTGTGATGAGCGGTTTAGTAGTCTGTATAGTTGTCCGAATCGTCGATTGAGTTCTTGCCGTTTGAGTTTAATGTGTGCGTTCCAAGTCAATCGAGAGTCAAGATAAAACCCAAGGTATCGGATGGTATTGGTTATGGGTAAGGGATTGTTGTTGAAGGAGACAGTAGGACAGGTTTCACGTCGAAGGGTAAAAGTTATTTGGTGACATTTTTCGGCGTTTATCTTGATGCGCCATTTCTTAAACCACTGTTCAATTTCAGTTATATGGGTTTGTAGGTTTTGTGAGGCAGTGTCCGGATTTGTGTGGGGCGAAAGGATGGCCGTATCATCTGCATACGTCGCCAGGAGGATGTCGGGATGTGTTGGAATATCAGCTGTATAAATGGTATAAAGGATAGGACCAAGGACGATACCCTGAGGAACTCCCGCTTCCACAGGGAAGTAATCTTAGTAGGCTGTTCCATGCCGGACTCGGAAAAAACTGTCTGAGAGATAGGAGCGAAGGATTAGGTAAAGGGTGCTAGGAAGGTGAGTTTTGAGTTTGAAGAGTAAGCCTGAATGCCAGACTCGGTCGAATGCCTGGGCAACGTCCAAGAAGGCAGACGTGCAATACTCTTTTCGCTCAAGGGATGAGGAGATGAGATCAACAACATGAAGCCCTTGCTGCACTGTGGAGTGTTGGGAGCGGAAGCCGAATTGATGGGATGGGATGAGATTTTGGGTATTAAGGATAGCAATTAAGCGCTTTAATAAAACCTTTTCAAATAATTTGGAAAATATAGGGAGAAGACTTATGGGTCGGTAGGAGGAAGGATTGTTAGGAGGTTTACCAGGTTTAGGAAACAGAACTACAATTGAGAATTTCCAGAGTATGGGATTATGGGTTGTTCGGAGGATGCAATTGTAGATGTAGGTGAGGAATACTATGGCCTTGGTTGGGAGCTGTTTAAGGATTCTGGAGGTGATGAGATCGTAACCAGGGGATTTTCGGGATGGTAATCGGGATATTAGAAATTTAACTTCAGATGGATTAACTGCATTTGGTGGTAGGGAGAGAGGAAGTGGAGATTGTAGGAAATCATCTAATTCCGGTAAATGGGAGTCAGGTTCAGGAGGAGGGTGAGGGGTAAATGTTCTTTTGAGATGATTAGCAAACAATTCGGATTTCTCTTCGTCGGAGGCGGCCCATGTGCCGTTCTCTCGACGAAGGGGGGGGGAGATACAGGATGGTATTTCAGGATATTACGGGTGGCATTCCAAAGGGATTTGTCAGTGGTTGATAGAGATGAAAGGTAGGAATTAAAGGATTCGGAACGATGAAGGATTAATTGTCGCTTTACTAATCGGCATAATCGATTGTAAGAGCGACGGTCGGAGGGATGGCGAGTTCTCTGCCACAGAGCTCGTGCTTGGCGTTTGGTTTTTATTAGGTCTTTTAGGGGTTGGGGTAGAGGACTTTCAGCTGGGATTGGGTGATGATGGTGTTTAGTAACGCAGGATTTCCATGCGCATTGTTGAATGGAGGTTGTGAATTGTTGGACAGCTATATCTAGGTCTTCAGGGGTTTTGAGGGAAATATTAAGGTTGATGGTATCTTCAAGGAGGGATCGGAAGATGCTCCAATCAATAGGTCCAGTGACCAAGGAAGGAGGTTGAGGCTTTGGAATAGGTTGTAGAGAGAGTGTAAGTATTAGAGGACTGTGGTCAGAGGATAAGTCATCTAGGGAATCTATTGAGGTGAAGACGGATGTAAGGCCAAAGGAAACGAAGAAGTCTATTAGATCGGGAATACGGTTTGGGTCGGTAGGCCAGTATGTTGGGGAATTCGGGGAAATGGTTGAGCAGTGCTTTGAGGAGAGTGCAGAGAGTAGGGTACGACCACGGGAGTTGGTTACCCTTGACCCCCACTGAAGATGCTTGGCGTTGAAATCTCCTCCTAGAAGGAATTTGGTACCAAGGGATTCCAGAAGATCTAGGATTTCTGATTCTATTAGAGGTTTGTTAGGAGGACAGTAAACAGCTGACAGGGAAATTGGAAAGGAAAATGTGGAGATAGTGATGGCGGTGGCTTGGAGTGAATCTGTGGGATTGTTAGGACAAGGGTGATGGGATAAGGCTCTTCGTATAATGATGGCAGATCCTCCATGGGCTTTACCGTCTGGGTGGTCAGTGCGGTAAGTGTTGTAGTCCTGAATTCGTAAATGCTTCTTTTTGGTAAGTCGTGTTTCTGTGATGAGTGCTACATCTATACGTTTGTCTTGTAGTAATGTAGTCAGTTCATTTGTGTGATTTGTTATGCCATTAGCATTCCAAAGTAGGATGGACAAGGATTTGTGTGTGGGAGAGGGAATCCTTTTGAAAGGGTCGGGAGCAGGTGAGTGACTATGGTATTAAGGAGGGTAATGAGAGGGCTAGTAGGGGAGTTAGTACTATAAGTTACTGATAATTGTGAACATATAAATTTGTATTTTTTACTGTATCTTAAAAAAAAAAAAAAAAAAAAAAAAAAAAAAAAAAAAGAGCAAGTCGCCGTCGTTGCGAAGCTCGTAAAATAAATAAATTAAAAAAAAATTATTCTCCAATATCGTCTCGATATGACCCCTGTAGAAACACCGTCAGTGGATCCTCCTGTTCGTCGTCATCATCAGAATCAACTGGAGGAACACCATTCAGGCAGTTCCCCTGGCAATTCGGGCATGCTGGGGAACATTTGAGGCTTGCTTTTTTACATCCACACTTCGCGCTGGCACAGCCTTTCATGCATTGGCAGAAAATCATTTTGAGGATATCCTCCGGTGCAGCCGCTAATTCACTGTGCACTGGGACCAGACAGTTGTTCTCAATCCTCCACCCATAAATCTGAGGAGGCAAGTTATTTCCTAGCCACAGCTGAACTTGGTGGAATGTTCGGAGGGAATGCTATTTTACTGCTCCCTCGGTGGGAGGAAGAGAAGATATATCAGGCGTGATGTTGGCCACCGATTTTAAGAATGACTTGTACCTGTAGCCAATGAGGGAGACCTCTTTCGCTGGAGCCCCATACCACTTCAAGATGCACGTTTCACCTGCCTCTTTTACTTGGGTAATGGTGGAAGAAGGGTCTAAAAAGACTGCTGCAGCTTTCTGGACCTCTGGCGACTTCAGATACAACTTCGCAAATGCGACTTTGCTTTTTCGAAATGCGGAAGATGTAGTGTCACATCCAGTAAAGGCGTGTAAAAACAAAACGTCCTTGAAACCTTGTTGCTGAAGGTCTTGGGACGAGAAGAAGGAATCCCTTATCTTCCCACGTCCAGGTTTGATAAAAATAATGTCCTTACGCATATTAGCTTAAGCCATCAAAAAGACTATGAGGTCGACATCTTCACCCACAATGCCAACATCTGTTGTTTACGACACTTCCACAGCCGTATCCTAGTTGGCTGATTTTCCCATCACCTCTCTCTTTACTGGCTTTTTTAAGGCAAACTATACCTTTTCTACCCACTTTGGAAACATCAGGACTGGATGGACTGGATGCAGTAATTTCCCCATCACAAACATAACACTTGTTACTCATTTTGACGAAGGAACACTTACGACATCGTTAAATATTTATCACTCAGCCCCCACCTTATAAACGCCCATTATAACAGAGAAAATTTTAATAAACTTTTAAAACCTACACTCTACTCGCGATGACTGCTTGAACTAGACTGGCTATGATCAGGCGATCTAACCGCAACTGCCTTAGGAGAAACATTTATTTTCTTAGTAAAAACACAAGTTCCTCCCTCTAAAAGGAAATATGAATGTCCTCATTGCGTTCCATTCAGTGAAATACCACAAAAAATGCCACGAAACAAATGTGTTTCGGCCTAGGAAGGGAAGGTTTTCTAGAAACCCTCCAGCAGTTGTAACTCTAGCGAGTTCCGAGATTCGTCACTCGTTCCTCTCGGAGACCGCCTGATAAGAGAACGCCACATTAGGGAGAGTCTACTGTAAATGTAAACTATTTTATAAGCACAAAATGTGTCAAAAATGCGTTATACTGAAAAATAAACTCACTTGCCATATGGATACTATGCTAAGACGAAAAACAATACACATTTTTTAAAATTTGGGGGGGGGGGCTGCAGCCTCCTCCACATTTATGAATAATTAGTTGTAAGCTATTTACACGTCGAGTGCTCACTATGTTTACATAATAGAGCTTATTTTGAAAAATAGGTCGACTGGAAAGGGTGAGAAATTGAAAAATTCATTAGTCGCAAAACTTCAGATTCCTCGGTGAAAAATTGAAATTGTGTTAGCATTTGACAGGAAATATATAAATTGATAATGTGATATATATTATTGAAGGGACATTAATGCTCTACAACCCTGTAACCGGCATTTATTTTTTGGGTCTACCGTTGAAATGTTATCCGGTCAAAAAGAGCAGAAAGTGAGTGTCAAAAATGTTTTTCCCAAAATTACAGACTTTCAAGAGCGGATATCTCAAAAACTAAAGCTTTCTCGGAAAACTTGATTGAATAGAACTTGTAGCAAATTTAATCAGCTTTAATTTGTTTTATAATAATCATGTCGCTTGGACGCATGGTTTCCGAGATATAAGTTAAAACCTGAAAATAGGACCTTCTGACCCCCCCCCCTCCACCGGCGCACACTGGGCAAAATGACTGTTTTACGGCGACAAAAGTCGAAAATGTGATGTCGTCGTATAAAGTCAATTCACGTGTCAAAACGTACTCAAGTCTTCCATTCATTAAAAACCTAACAATTTTTTTATCTATTTTACCCAAACCTGTTTAAAACAATAAGGAATGCAACCATTGCTAGTCTCTTCCACTTCCTCGGTTTAGTCTTCTTCCAACTATGGTCCTTTTAAGTTGTGTTTTAAAAATTGTGTGCAAATTTTAAAAATTCTTTTAACGATGGATTTATTACATAGAGGTATGTTCTTTATAAATATATAATATATACCTAATAACAGAAAGGCATATCGAAGAAAAAAAAATATTAATGAAATTATTACTAGATTGTTCATATTTTGTTGATTACTCAAGTTTGAGTAAGGTTTTAAAAAATGTTCCACAAAGTTCCACTCCCAAATATTTTTTTTCGATAAGCCTTAAGCTTCTACTTTACTGTCTTGAGACTTTCATCTCCCCCTTCTTCCCCCTTTTAATGCAAATTTAAATTTAGTTTAGGCAGTCAGATAGAAGCTGAAGAATCCGCGGCGCACAGTGGGCGAAAATCACATTTTAGGTGGACAAAATTCAAAAACAAAATTTTACAAATCACTTACTAAATACTGTCTAGTATTAGTAGGATTAAGGTAAAATGTAAATATTTACTTTCTTGGATCATGAACGAGCGCGGAAGGGAATATTAATCGGACTCTAAGAAAGGGAACATATTTACAGTGTTTATTGCAGTTTTGTTCTTGTAATTACTTTTCCATTTTTTGAACAGAAACTATACATGATTATTTAAATTTCGTGTTACCGATGTATATGTAATCAGCCAAAGTAAGTGTAGTTTACCACATGATCCACTTCAAGAACTGTCATTAGAAAATGAGGCTGACGATACTGACTCGTCAAAAGAAAATGCTGAAGGATGTAAATCAGACGATGATTGATGGATAATTCGTTTTTTGTGCATAATATAATTGTCTATATTTGTTAAAGTTAAAAAAAAAAAAAAAAAAAAAAAAAAAAAAAAAAAAAAAAAAAGTCAGTACAATTACTTTTTTCTTCAAGTTGTTAGTCTATTTTTATTATTTATTTTCGAATTATAGCGTATGTATGTACTTTTTATGAATATATGTATTCTGTTTATGTAAATAATAGATGTAAAAAGGTAGTACTTATATAGATTTAGAAAATGTTTTCCCAATTAAAATCTATTATGTCAAAGAATTTGTGTGTCTAAAACGTTTGTTTTACCATACTAAAAACTATGGGTCGACGATTTTTTTAAATATCGCGTAAGTTAAAAGTTTAAATAATTCGTACTCGCGTACCCTTTGAGGTACAAACGAAATGAAAAGTGGTACAAACGGGTACAAACGATTGTCTATCGAATCCCGTTGGCCGTTTTTCGATATCTCCAAAAATAACGGATTTAGCGTTTTCGCGTAAGTTAAAAGTTTAAATAATTCGTACTCGCGTACCCTTTGAGGTACAAACGAAATGAAAAGTGGTACAAACGGGTACAAACGATTGTCTTTTGAATCCCGTTGGCCGTTTTTCGATATCTCCAAAAATAACGGATTTAGCGTTTTCGCGTAAGTTAAAAGTTTAAATAATTCGTACTCGCGTACCCTTTGAGGTACAAACGAAATGAAAAGTGGTACAAACGGGTACAAACGATTGTCTATCGAATCCCGTTGGCCGTTTTTCGATATCTCCAAAAATAACGGATTTAGCGTTTTCGCGTGAGTTAAATGTTTAAATAATTCGTACTCGCGTACCCTTTGAGGTACAAACGAAATGAAAAGTGGTACAAACGGGTACAAACGATTGTCTATCGAATCCCGTTGACCGTTTTTCGATATCTCCAAAAATAACGGATTTAGCGTTTTCGCGTAAGTTAAAAATTTAAATAATTCGTACTCGCGTACCCTTTGAGGTACAAACGAAATGAAAAGTGGTACAAACGGGTACAAACGATTGTCTATCGAATCCCGTTGGCCGTTTTTCGATATCTCCAAAAATAACGGATTTAGCGTTTTCGCGTGAGTTAAATGTTTAAATAATTCGTACTCGCGTACCCTTTGAGGTCAAACGATATGAAAAGTGGTACAAACGGGTACAAACGATTGTCTATCGAATCCCGTTGACCGTTTTTCGATATCTCCAAAAATAACGGATTTAGCGTTTTCGCGTAAGTTAAAAGTTTAAATAATTCGTACTCGCGTACCCTTTGAGGTACAAACGAAATGAAAAGTGGTACAAACGGGTACAAACGATTGTCTTTTGAATCCCGTTGGCCGTTTTTCGATATCTCCAAAAATAACGGATTTAGCGTTTTCGCGTAAGTTAAAAGTTTAAATAATTCGTACTCGCGTACCCTTTGAGGTACAAACGAAATGAAAAGTGGTACAAACGGGTACAAACGATTGTCTTTTGAATCCCGTTGGCCGTTTTTCGATATCTCCAAAAATAACGGATTTAGCGTTTTCGCGTAAGTTAAAAGTTTAAATAATTCGTACTCGCGTACCCTTTGAGGTACAAACGAAATGAAAAGTGGTACAAACGGGTACAAACGATTGTCTATCGAATCCCGTTGGCCGTTTTTCGATATCTCCAAAAATAACGGATTTAGCGTTTTCGCGTGAGTTAAATGTTTAAATAATTCGTACTCGCGTACCCTTTGAGGTACAAACGAAATGAAAAGTGGTACAAACGGGTACAAACGATTGTCTATCGAATCCCGTTGACCGTTTTTCGATATCTCCAAAAATAACGGATTTAGCGTTTTCGCGTAAGTTAAAAATTTAAATAATTCGTACTCGCGTACCCTTTGAGGTACAAACGAAATGAAAAGTGGTACAAACGGGTACAAACGATTGTCTATCGAATCCCGTTGGCCGTTTTTCGATATCTCCAAAAATAACGGATTTAGCGTTTTCGCGTGAGTTAAATGTTTAAATAATTCGTACTCGCGTACCCTTTGAGGTCAAACGATATGAAAAGTGGTACAAACGGGTACAAACGATTGTCTATCGAATCCCGTTGACCGTTTTTCGATATCTCCAAAAATAACGGATTTAGCGTTTTCGCGTAAGTTAAAAGTTTAAATAATTCGTACTCGCGTACCCTTTGAGGTACAAACGAAATGAAAAGTGGTACAAACGGGTACAAACGATTGTCTATCGAATCCCGTTGGCCGTTTTTCGATATCTCCAAAAATAACGGATTTAGCGTTTTCGCGTAAGTTAAAAGTTTAAATAATTCGTACTCGCGTACCCTTTGAGGTACAAACGAAATGAAAAGTGGTACAAACGGGTACAAACGATTGTCTTTTGAATCCCGTTGGCCGTTTTTCGATATCTCCAAAAATAACGGATTTAGCGTTTTCGCGTAAGTTAAAAGTTTAAATAATTCGTACTCGCGTACCCTTTGAGGTACAAACGAAATGAAAAGTGGTACAAACGGGTACAAACGATTGTCTATCGAATCCCGTTGGCCGTTTTTCGATATCTCCAAAAATAACGGATTTAGCGTTTTCGCGTGAGTTAAATGTTTAAATAATTCGTACTCGCGTACCCTTTGAGGTACAAACGAAATGAAAAGTGGTACAAACGGGTACAAACGATTGTCTATCGAATCCCGTTGACCGTTTTTCGATATCTCCAAAAATAACGGATTTAGCGTTTTCGCGTAAGTTAAAAATTTAAATAATTCGTACTCGCGTACCCTTTGAGGTACAAACGAAATGAAAAGTGGTACAAACGGGTACAAACGATTGTCTATCGAATCCCGTTGGCCGTTTTTCGATATCTCCAAAAATAACGGATTTAGCGTTTTCGCGTGAGTTAAATGTTTAAATAATTCGTACTCGCGTACCCTTTGAGGTCAAACGATATGAAAAGTGGTACAAACGGGTACAAACGATTGTCTATCGAATCCCGTTGACCGTTTTTCGATATCTCCAAAAATAACGGATTTAGCGTTTTCGCGTAAGTTAAAAGTTTAAATAATTCGTACTCGCGTACCCTTTGAGGTACAAACGAAATGAAAAGTGGTACAAACGGGTACAAACGATTGTCTATCGAATCCCGTTGGCCGTTTTTCGATATCTCCAAAAATAACGGATTTAGCGTTTTCGCGTAAGTTAAAAGTTTAAATAATTCGTACTCGCGTACCCTTTGAGGTACAAACGAAATGAAAAGTGGTACAAACGGGTACAAACGATTGTCTTTTGAATCCCGTTGGCCGTTTTTCGATATCTCCAAAAATAACGGATTTAGCGTTTTCGCGTAAGTTAAAAGTTTAAATAATTCGTACTCGCGTACCCTTTGAGGTACAAACGAAATGAAATGTGGTACAAACGGGTACAAACGATTGTCTATCGAATCCTGTTGGCCGTTTTTCGATATCTCCGAAAATAACGGATTTAGCGTTTTCGCGTAAGTTAAGAGTTTAAATAATTCGTACTCGCGTACCCTTTGAGGTACAAACGAAATGAAAAGTGGTACAAACGGGTACAAACGATTGTCTATCGAATCCCGTTGGCCGTTTTTCGATATCTCCAAAAATAACGGATTTAGCGTTTTCGCGTGAGTTAAATGTTTAAATAATTCGTACTCGCGTACCCTTTGAGGTACAAACGAAATGAAAAGTGGTACAAACGGGTACAAACGATTGTCTATCGAATCCTGTTGGCCGTTTTTCGATATCTCCGAAAATAACGGATTTAGCGTTTTCGCGTAAGTTAAGAGTTTAAATAATTCGTACTCGCGTACCCTTTGAGGTACAAACGAAATGAAAAGTGGTACAAACGGGTACAAACGATTGTCTATCGAATCCCGTTGGCCGTTTTTCGATATCTCCAAAAATAACGGATTTAGCGTTTTCGCGTGAGTTAAATGTTTAAATAATTCGTACTCGCGTACCCTTTGAGGTACAAACGAAATGAAAAGTGGTACAAACGGGTACAAACGATTGTCTTTTGAATCCCGTTGGCCGTTTTTCGATATCTCCAAAAATAACGGATTTAGCGTTTTCGCGTTAGTTAAAAGTTTAAATAATTCGTACTCGCGTACCCTTTGAGGTACAAACGAAATGAAAAGAGGTACAAACGGGTACAAACGATTGTCTATCGAATCCCGTTGGCTGTTTTTCGATATCTCCAAAAATAACGGATTTAGCGTTTTCGCGTAAGTTAAAAGTTTTAATAATTCGTACTCGCGTACCCTTTGAGGTACAAACGAAATGAAAAGTGGTACAAACGGGTACAAACGATTGTCTATCGAATCCCGTTGGCCGTTTTTTGATATCTCCAAAAATAACGGATTTAGCGTTTTCGCGTGAGTTAAATGTTTAAATAATTCGTACTCGCGTACCCTTTGATGTACAAACGAAATGAAAAGTGGTACAAACGGGTACAAACGATTGTCTATCGAATCCCGTTGGCCGTTTTTCGATATCTCCAAAAATAACGGATTTAGCGTTTTCGCGTGAGTTAAATGTTTAAATAATTCGTACTCGCGTACCCTTTGAGGTCAAACGATATGAAAAGTGGTACAAACGGGTACAAACGATTGTCTATCGAATCCCGTTGACCGTTTTTCGATATCTCCAAAAATAACGGATTTAGCGTTTTCGCGTAAGTTAAAAGTTTAAATAATTCGTACTCGCGTACCCTTTGAGGTACAAACGAAATGAAAAGTGGTACAAACGGGTACAAACGATTGTCTATCGAATCCCGTTGGCCGTTTTTCGATATCTCCAAAAATAACGGATTTAGCGTTTTCGCGTAAGTTAAAAGTTTAAATAATTCGTACTCGCGTACCCTTTGAGGTACAAACGAAATGAAAAGTGGTACAAACGGGTACAAACGATTGTCTTTTGAATCCCGTTGGCCGTTTTTCGATATCTCCAAAAATAACGGATTTAGCGTTTTCGCGTAAGTTAAAAGTTTAAATAATTCGTACTCGCGTACCCTTTGAGGTACAAACGAAATGAAATGTGGTACAAACGGGTACAAACGATTGTCTTTTGAATCCCGTTGGCCGTTTTTCGATATCTCCAAAAATAACGGATTTAGCGTTTTCGCGTAAGTTAAAAGTTTAAATAATTCGTACTCGCGTACCCTTTGAGGTACAAACGAAATGAAAAGTGGTACAAACGGGTACAAACGATTGTCTTTTGAATCCCGTTGGCCGTTTTTCGATATCTCCAAAAATAACGGATTTAGCGTTTTCGCGTAAGTTAAAAGTTTAAATAATTCGTACTCGCGTACCCTTTGAGGTACAAACGAAATGAAATGTGGTACAAACGGGTACAAACGATTGTCTATCGAATGGCGTAAAGAAAATTTAAATATTTTAATGTCGGGCGCTGACCATTTTTTTAAGTGTTTATATTTTTTTATTGGCGGAGGTACAAACAAAAGCATATGTGGTACAAACAGGTACAAACGAATTACAATCCGTACATATGTTTGATTTTTGGATTACTTAATGTTCGGCGCCAAGTTCACACCGGTCTTTCAAGACTGGTTTATTTGAGATTTCATTTGGATAGGTGTTTCGCTATTGATCTAAACAAAGTAATAACTGTTTCTATTCGATGCCTTCATAAACACTAGAGATAAGAACGGAACCGCACTAAGATGACGCAGTTCCTGCGAATCGGACTTTTTTACATGACGTTACTGAAGGGCTGCTCGTAGTGAAGTTGTAAAATGCAAAATTATTAAATTAGGAAACAACAAAAAATAACTAATAAATATATAAATTAGTGAAAAAATAAATAAAAAGCATTCCATATGTTCTTATTCTTAGTTAAAATAGGTTACAAAAACAAGTAAATAAGATAATTTTCGAAATAATAAACATATTTAATTATTTAAAGAAAACATATAAAATAAGATAAAAGATTTTGTAAGTTAAAAAATAGCAAACAAAATAAGGAATATTTTAAGAATTATTAACAGTAAATTTTAAGAGTTTTTAAATTTTAAAAGTATTGTAGAATTTCATCAATGCGAGAATTTTCCTGCGTAACTATACATTTAAAAATGATTTTAAATGTTTAGAAACATGCGTTTTCCCAGCAATGAAAAATTAGTTTGCAAATAACTCCCAATAATTTTTATTAAATAATAACACAAAAAATATAAATAATTCTATAACTTATTTAATTTTTGACGATTCATAGAATTCGTTATTGATTATAACAGCTTATACAATGAAATTAATAAAAAATGACATTTGAGTGTAGAGCAAAATGGTTAAATGTTTAAAATATAGGTTTAGGTCTGTCAACTATCTTGATTAAAATTCATGGGAGGTGAAAAGACGGGATGAATTTTGAGGAGAATTACTGGAATGAAATCACGTAGTAAAATTAGGTTTCTAGTTAAGGCTAACAAATGTATATCTCGGGAAAATTGAGCATTTCCTTAGCACAATATTTAAAATATTTATTCAATATTTATTTAAATGATTAATAAAGTTTTATTATAAGTCTCAAATTAATTTATTTTACGTGCTGCGTTTCGTGGATGTTAAGCACACTAAAATGGTAAGTCTCATGGGCGTATATAAGAGGGGGCTGCAGCCCCCCCCCCCCGAGATTTTCATTTGATGGTAAAAATGTGTCTTAAAAATAAATTCAATAAGATCGCTTAGTTAATAAAAAAAAATATAGTTGCCTAAAACTATTTTAAATTCTAAATTTTTCATATTCCATGCCCCGGAAATGGTCTCAGCCCCCCCCCCCCCGAAATTTTCCCAGCTCCCGAAATTATTTCCTATATACGCCCATGGTAAGTCTTCCAAGACCTTCTTGAAGACTTACTTCAAGAAGTAAGTCTTCCAATTTAATTTAATATTAAAGCAAGGTAGGGATTGTCGGTGGTGACCGAACCCCGACAATCCCTACCTTGCATTATCAACGGTCAACGATCTCCTCTCAATTTAATATTAAAGTAAATAATGACCCAAAATCTCAATACGGGAATAGATTTGCATTTCAAAAGAAACCAACACGTTACTATTTGTTGCATTTCTAGCCACAACGACATAAGAGGCGTCGAAAACCCGGAATTAACAGCTAAAATTGTACATCCTACCTTCTGATGCTGTAACACATATAAAATATCTGACCTTCTCAACGTAGCTGTATGAATGGCTTAAAAATTGAGAAAACAAGTTAATGTAGAAGAAATCCACTACCTTGGCATGGAAAACCTCATCTCAAGACACAAGGCGAGATGAGGTGGTTCTGTCGAGAGTAAGAATTGGTCACACTAATCCCAACCGTGCTTACTTATTTAATGAGAGTCTAAGGCTTGAATGCAAGGTTTCTGGTAGAAAATATTTCTTTTAAACATATTTTCAGAGAATGCAGAGCCTACAAAGTCGTTTGAAACCAAATGGTCATTCGTGGTCCTCCCTGAGGTACACGTGATTGGTTTGGATTGGATTTCAAGGCAAACAACTTCGTGGTTATCATTAGGTACACTTTAAGACGACCATGAGTTGTACCAGAGAGCTTCTTGAAAGCAACAGATATCTTTTATAAAATATAATTAACTTAATTGAAGTTAACCCTGGTTTTGTGGGTGTGTGAGAGAGATAGAAAATATATATATGTCTTATAATTGTAGTTATAGACATATATATTCTCTCTTTTTAGCGCGGTTCCTCCCTCCCCCATAGGGAGGAACCCCGCTTATAAGGTTGATACAATGAAACAATCCGGAAGTGCCGACAAGAAAATTTCGCGTTTCAGAATCCCTAGAGACCGAAAATAACGGTGGTTCAAATTTGTATATATATATATATATATATATATATATATATGTACATATTTATATATATATATATATATATATATATATATATATATTTGTCTATTCGCTCATTTCTGGCTTTCCTGATGGTCCGATTTTGATGAAATTTGGTACAAAATTCAGTCGTCCAATTTGAAAGGTCAAGTTCGTTAACCAGCAAAATCCGCCCACTGGAAGATGGCGTTTGGGGCGAAATTCGCGCAGAAAAAATCGTTTTTGAGTTCATAAGCTTGTAAGTACTCTTTTTATAGGCTTCTTGGGCTAGGAAAACGAATGAACCCATTTTCAAGGCGATAGCTTCAACCGTTTTCGAGAAAATTGGAAAAATAGTTTTTGAATACCGTTTTTGGTTTGGGTACTTAGAATCACGGGATTCAGTTGAAACATTATCTGCATGATCTACTTTCATTAAAACTAATATGTTGAAAGTTATGTTACGTTTGGAGTTAAGGAAGGGTTAGAATAAAATATTTTATGAACAGACATGAAAAGTTTTGGTAACTTTGTATACTTTCCTTAATATCTCGAAAAAGGTTGAGAATCTTGGTAAACAAAAGATTACCATTAGAATTCTTACTAAATGCTCTACAAAAAAGGTTCTAATGAAAGTTTTGATTAGGCGATGTCAATCGGAGAAATAAGTGCTTAAAACATTAAAGTAATTGATTTCGCTTATTCGAACTGTTCTTTTTGTCTTTGATTTTGGTACTTAGAATCATGGGCTTCAGTTGAAACATTTTCTGCATGTTTGAATTTTATCAAAACTAATATGTTGAAAATTTGGTTACGTTTGGAGTAAAGGAAGGATTAAAATAAAATATTTCATTTTTAGACATGAAAAGTTTTGGGAACTTCGTATATTTTCATTAATATCACGAAAACGGTTTGGAATCTTGGCAAGCAAAAGATTACCATTCGAAAGGTTACTAAATTTTCTACAAAAAATGTTTTGAAGACATTTGCGATGGTCATATTTGGAGAAATAAGTGCTTAAAACATAGGTAATTTCGTTCATTTGAACGAATCTTTTAGTGTGTTTCCTACAGTTTTTTTTCAGCAAATGGGCAATGTCAGTCGGAGAAGTAAGTGCTTAAAACTACGAAAGTGTTAGTTTTGTTATTTTTAACGGGTTTTGTCACTGTTTACCTCACTTTTGTTTTTTAAGTTTATTTAGTATTTCATTAAAACTGAGAAAATAAGAATCATATTGGTAATAGAGTTTTCCTAGAGTGAGCGTCGCGATGACGGGAGAGTCCCATCCGCTTAGAAAACTGCCAGTTTCCATATGTGGCGCTTTAAGCTTCCTTCTTTTTGAGATTTTATTTTATATTTTTAACGAAAGATCAAAACCTACCGATAGCTGCTACTATTCCTTTACTAATCGCACTTCGGATAAGAACGGAACCGCGCTAAGATGATGCAGTTCCTGCGAGTCGGACTTTTTTTTAAATTATATAGATATTTTTATCCATTGTATTCTCTCATTGTATCTTTCAGTTTAGGAGTTTGTATAGTTTTCTAGTTATTAGGTTCCAGTAAATTAAAATAATTTCTCTTTGTGTTGGCAGGTCAATGAAAAATCAAATTAACATAAACGTCAATTTATTAAAATTGGCTCTGCATCCTTGGATGCCTCTTCAGGAGCCTAAAAACTAGATACAGCCACATAGGACGAAGGTGAACCTTCTGCTCGTACGACCATTTCATTACTGAAGATCATTTAAATAGCAACCTTCAGTAGTTTTTAGTCAGCCGTTTAAATCTATAAAATCTATAGATTCCAAACATAAAATTCGATTACCCGAAGCAAGATTAAAAAAAAAGACACAAAATTAAAAAAAAAAGTAATATTTTTTATATACATATATAGAAATGTTCATTCATTTCTCAATATATTAAAAAATATATTATGTAAATATTTTATTTCAGTATTCTTATTCACCACTTCCTTATTCACCTTCGTTCCATTTGGGTGTATTTAGTTTCCAGGCTCCTGAAGAGGCAGCCAAGGAGCAGAGCCAATTTTAATAAATTGACGTTTATGTTAATTTGATTTTTTCATCACAAAGAAAAATTGTTGAGATATTAGTCACTATTTTCTTAATATAAATTCAAATAGGCAACAAGGACCCTCTTGATTGAATTAACATTAATAAAAAGAAAAAATAAATTAATACATGATCAATTCGCATTAAATTCATGGAAACTTGCTAGTTTCAGCAATAAATACATTCCTTCATCCATGAATAGCAATATCCTATGCAAGAAGTGCGGATTTTCATCGTATTTTATGGGCAGGCTCATAACATTTTATTTAATGGACGTATACATGTAAAAATTAATTATTTCTTTGGTAAAAGTTAAAAAAAAATTAATACAGTAATTTAATTTTTTGAAAATTTCATCAGTATATGTTCAAAGAATTAAGATGGTTTCAAAATCATGCGATGCCTCCAAAAACTATTCACCTGAGCGTCCAACTATTCAAGTTATTAAAATTTACAAATAACAACACGAATAATAGACTTATTAGACCAGAGAGTGTTGGAGTTAGTAAATAATAATACATTTTCTTTCCGGATAAATAAAGATAGTGGTATTGATTGATAGCCCTGGAAGGAGGTATAATTCTGTCAAAATGACATCATTAACTAGGATTCGAGAGGGTGCTTATAGAGTTGGATTTAGTTCAGGTCATCATCATTAGTGCTTATCTATGGGGTACAGGTATAGGAAGCAATTCTAAAGTAGAACCATAATCACTTCCTCCTCGACTTTAGGTTTTTTTTTTCCACCAATGCCATAAAATCAATTGAATTTTTAATATGAAAAAAATGTTATTATTCCTAGGAATAAGCATATTATTCTTGTTGTGCCCATAATATTGTGGCTATTGATATTGCACTTTTGAGAACTTCCGTCAAATCTTTATTTATCTACCTACTCGATATCAAAAATGGCTGGTCCTGAAAGCTCCTGTGACAAGCCTGAGTCCTGTGTTGTGTACTGTGTCGAGAAGTCTTAAAGTGGTTGCACTGGCTGATGAATATGCTATAAATCCATAATCCAGAAGAGACCTGGTGAAAGATCGATAGAATGTAAGCATGGTGCATTTGACAGCACCCCATTTTGTATTGCTAAGGATTCTTAACAAATTTAACGACTTTTTGCATTTGGTAAGAAGCCCTTTCAGTTAGTCAGTTTTGTCAATTATTGTCTGATGTAATGTTAGGTGGGCTATTTGATCTGCTCTTTATATATATATATATATATATATATATATATATATATATATATATATATATGTATGTGTGTGTGTATATGTATATGTATATGTATTAAAACTACACATCTGTTCTTTACAACCATATCACTGACTGACACAAGGCATATTAAACAATAACATACATATTGTCACAAAAATTCACAACACAAAACTCGAAAAGTTAAAATCTGTTAAATTGTTAATTTGTATAATTTGTTCGTATATCCGACTATTTGTATGATTAAAGAAATAAGTAGAATAGTATTCTCCTATGTCTAGAAGTAGAATAAACTATATAAATATAATGTAATGTATATTTGTATACTTTGATGTATATATATATATATATATATATATATATATATATATATATATATATATAATGTGTTTGTATGCACATATGTAATAATCTAATTGTACCTATGCAGGGATGTATGTATATGTGTATGCATGTGTGTATGTATATATATATATGTAATGATTGTTCTGAGCAAGTCGCTATACCTGCGAAAAGCTCATAAAATAAACATAAAAAAATAAAAAATATATTTAGTCTTGTCTCTAGAAAATTGAAAACCAGTTACGGAGCACTACTTGTCTAATTCCTGTAATGTGTTCTGTACCTGTTCTTTACCTGTATCGATATGGGTGTATGTGGTGTAGATGAGGAGGTCATCAGCATACAGGCAATAAGACACTCCTTGAGTTATACATATAGTAACGGAATTTATTGCGATATTAAAGAGAGTCGTACTCAGGACACCTCCTTGAGGCACTCCATTCTCCTGTAAAAACTTATCTGAAATAGCAGTACCTATTCTCACTCTGAATGATGTTCGGGAAAGGTAGCTCTTCAAGTAAAGCATGTCTTGGCCTTGTACACCCCCTTCTAGCAACTGAGACAGTATACCATAGTCGTCTCCATATACTCTGTCGTAGACTTGTCCGATTTAGATGCGGTTTTCGCTAATATGTAGTGGCAAGCTTCACTTAACATTTAGTGTTTGTTTCATGTCAACTGGTTAATAAATAAACAAGTTATGCCAATGTAAAGAATCACGTCGAACATTTGATGAACTGTAGTATCGATAGTCGTACCTGGAAGGTCATTGCTGTTATTTGCTTTGTTTTTCTGTCTCCACAAAATTCTTAAATATGGCCTTAAATTAAATATCTATTACATATTTGTACATTATTACATATTTGACATCTCGGCCATTAGCGCGAGATCAACAAGCCGTGCGAAGAGAAAATTCCTGTCGTAGGTTTGAATCGAACCCACCATCTCCCGCGTGAGAATCTAAGGCGTTAGCCACTAGACCACGGGTATACCCCTTCTGGTATAGTTATACATAACTAAAAGTAGAACAAATAATTCATATAGTTGTATGTGTGGCCTTATATATACGTCAATAATATTTTACATAAACAGGTTGCTGGACGAAAAATAGTCAGCTATTTTCACTGTAAATCGATTCCACTCTAAATTCCAAAATTTCAAGAATTGCCATAAAAATTCACCTGAATAAAAAATGAACTACCAAAAACATTTAAATACGTTAATTTAATGTACTACTAAAACACTGTTAATAGTGATTATTATATAGGAATATTTGAAAGTTGTCTTATTTTCAATCCGGGTCGGCGTTGTTAGGAAAGCTCGTCGAAAAGAGAAAGAAAATGCGTTGGAGGGGATTTGGGAAGGAATGAGTCTTGTAAAAAACTCCTGAATTTTCACTCAGGACTGTCAGGTTTAGACAACATGGCGTAAATCCGACAAGATTATCTCTTCTAGGTCTGTACGTTTGGATATATATAGGGGGAGATCTCCTGGCATTTTTGAGGACTAAAATCAAACGACTTCTTCATAAAAACATTGAAAAGATTTCATGTAACATTCATTTTTAATGCCAGATTATTTATCAATATTTTCTTAATGAGATAACATATTAATTCATAAAGAATGAAATGAAAACAAAAAGCGGGAAGATCTAATATGGATGCACCAGTTAGGAAAAAGTCCGACTCGCAGGAACTGCATCATCTTAGCGCGGTTCCGTTCTTATCTCTAGACTCATTTAAAATGATTAAAATAGAAGATGTTATTATTTTGGGTCCACATTTCTAGAAAGCATGAAGATTAGATAGTTAGCCGTCGAGGTGATAAGTAAAGATGGAATGGTTGGGATTCGGCTAAATAAACCTCAATACGATTTTTGTTAAAAAATCTATATTTAGGACGTTTTGGCTAGTCAGTGGTAGCCTTCGTCAGCAATGAAAGTGCCGGGAGGTAGAGGAGGACCAAAGTTGACAGTTCCATCTTTACTCTCAAGAAAGGTGTTATTTACGATCTTACCTGGGTGGGTCCCTGCCCTAGGAAGGACCTATATAAAGCTATATTATCTTGGAAATCCATATCTCTAAGATTAAATTGTTTTTCTTAGTTTTCTTAACCTGATTTGTTATCAAATACATTATCCAACTATAAGCAGTTAAAAAATAACAAGGAATAAAAACAGACAAAAAGAACAGTTCGAATAAGGGAAATCAATTACTTTAAAGTTTTAAGCACTTATTTCTCTGATTGACATCGTCTAATCAAAACTTTCAGCAGAACCTTTTTTGTAGAGCATTTAGTAAGCTTTTTAATGGTATTCTTCCGTTTCCCAAGATACTCAACCTTTTTCGAGATATTAAGGAAAGTATACAAAGTTACCAAAACTTTTTATTTCTGTTAATAAAATATTTTATTCTAACCCTTCCTTTACTCTAAACGTAACAAAAATTTCAACATATTAGTGTTGATGAAACTCCAACATGCAGAAAACGTTTCAACTGTATCCCATAATTCTAAGTACCAAAATCAAAGACAAAGAACCCTCCCTAAGAAGGACGCTAGGCAGTTGAAAAGCTATATATCTTGGAAATCCATATCTCTAACATTAAATTGTTTTTCTTATTTTTCTTAACCTATTTTATTTTCAAATACATTATCCAACAATAAGCAATTAAAAAATAACAAGGAATAAAAAACAGACAAAAAGAACAGTTCGAATAAGCGAAATCAATTACTTTAAAGTTTTAAGCTCTTATTTCTCCGATTGACATCGCCTAATTAAAACTTTCATTAGAACC
Organism: Gonocerus acuteangulatus; assembly: GCA_946811695.1. Taxonomy (NCBI): domain Eukaryota; kingdom Metazoa; phylum Arthropoda; class Insecta; order Hemiptera; family Coreidae; genus Gonocerus; species Gonocerus acuteangulatus. The sequence continues at coordinate 50,101,228 of OX328126.1, forward strand.
TTTTTTTTAGAGCATTTAATAAGCTTTCTAATGGTATTCTTCAGTTTACCAAGATTCTCAACCTTTTTCGAGATATTAAGGAAAGTAAACAAAGTTACTAAAACTTTTTATGTCTGTTAATAAAATATTTTATTCTAACCCTTCCTTAACTCCAAACGTAACCAAAATTTCAACATATTAGTTTTGATGAAAGTAGAACATGCAGAAAATGTTTCAACTGAATCCCATGATTCTAAGTACCCAAACCAAAAACGGTATTCAAAAAATATTTTTCCAATTTTATCGAAAACGGTTAAAGCTATCGCCTTGAAAATGGTTTCATTCGTTTTCCTAGCCCAGGAATCATATAAAACGAGTACTTAGAAGCTTATGAACTCAAAAACGTAAGCGTTACGATTTTTTTTGCGCGAATTTCGCCCCAAACGCCATCTTCCAGTAGGCGGATTTTGCTGGTTAACGAACTTGACCTTTCAAATTGGACGACTGATTTTTGTACCAAATTTCATCAAAATCGGACAATCAGGGAAGCCAGAAATGAGCGAACAGACAAATATATATATATATATATATATATATATATATATATATATATATATATAAATAAATATATACATATATATATATACAAATTTGAACCACCGTTATTTTCGGTCTCTAGGGGTTCTGAAACGCGAAATTTTCTTGTCGGCACTTCCGGATTGTTTCATTGTATCAACCCTATAAGCGGGGTTCCTCCCTATGGGGGAGGGAGGAACCGCGCTAAAACGAATTTTTGCAATTGTCATCTGAAGAAAAGGCAAATGACTATGGTTTATGGTTGAACAGTGTTTATGTCGAAGGACGTAGGAAGTAAGTCCCAAGTAAGACATAAAAAGTCCGACTCGCAGGAACTGCATCATCTTAGCGCGGTTCCGTCCTTATCTCTAGACTCGTTTAAAATGATTAAAATAGAAGCTGTTATTATTTTGGGTCCACATTTCTAGAAAGCATGAAGATTAGATAGTTAGCTGTCGAGGTGATAAGCAAAGATGGAATGGTTGGGATTCGGCTAAAGAAACCTCAATACGAATTTTGTTAAAAAAATCTATATTTAGGACGTTTCAGCTACTCATTGGTAGCCTTCGTCAGCATTGAAAGTGCCGGGAGACAGAGGAGGACCAAAGTTGACAGTTCCATCTTTACTTTCAAGAAAGGTCTTATTTACGATCTTACCTGGATAGGCCAACCCGCCCTAGGAAGGACCCCGCTAGGCAGTTGAAAAGCTATATCTTGGAAATCCATATCTCTGAGATAAAATTGTTTTTCTTATTTTCCTCAACCTGATTTATTATCAAATACATTATCAACTATAAGCAGTTAAAAAATAACAAGGAATAAAAACAGACAAAAAGAACAGTTCGAATAAGCGAAATCAATTACTTTAAAGATTTAAGCACTTATTTCTCCGATTGACATCGTCTAATCAAAACTTTCATCAGAACCTTTTTTGTAGAGCATTTAGTAAGCTTTCTAATGGTATTCTTCCGTTTGCCAAGATTCTCCACCTTTTTCGAGATATTAAGGAAGGTATACAAAGTTACCAAAACTTTTTATGTCTGTTAATAATATATTTTATTCTAACCCTTCCTTAACTCCAAACGTAACACAAATTTCAACATATTAGTTTTAATGAAAGTAGAACATGCAGATAATGTTTCAACTGAATCCCATGATTCTAAGTACCCAAACCAAAAACGGTATCCAAAAACTATTTTTCCAATTTTCTCGAATACGGTTAAAGCTATCGCCTTGAAAATGGTTTCATTCGTTTTCCTAGCCCAAGAAGCCTATAAAACGAGTGCTTACAAGCTTATGAACTCAAAAACGTAAGCGTTACGATTTTTTTTGCGCGAATTTTGCCCCAAACGCCATCTTCCAGTGGGCGTATTTTGCTTAATGAACTTAAACTTTCAAATTGGACAACGGATTTTTGTACCAAATTTCATCTAAATCGGGCCATTAGGGAAGCCAGAAATGAGCGAACAGACAAATATATATATATATATATATATATATATATATATATATATATATATATAAATATATATTATTATATAAATGGAGAATCAATGTTAACCCTCAGAAATCCTGCCACTCAACCTTTACCCTCAGGCGATCATCATGCCCTCCAGTGTTCCTCCTTAGCTCTCTAATTCCGCAAAAATCCCAAATTCGCTATCTAGGACTAATACTTGACAAACGACTAACATGGAAGCCACATATTACCCAGAAGCGACAAGAACTCAGCCGACGGTACAGACTATTACTACACTTACTTGACAAACGATCTAATCTCACACTAACAAACAAACGTCTCATTTACATGACCATTCCCAGACCAATATTTACTTACGGAATTCAACTCTGGGGTTCCACAAAGCCTTCTAACTCCTACAAAATTCAATCCATGCAGTCTAAAATTCTCCGGAAAATAACGGATGCTCCGTTTTATGTCTCCAATTTGACCCTCCATAATGACCTTAATATCCCTTTTATCCTACCTTTAGCCAAATCCCTCTACCGCAAATTCCATTCGAACCTACACGGCCATCCGAACTCCTTAATAAACTCTCTTTCCTCCCAGCACATTCCAAAAAAAAAAAAAAAAAAAGTCCTTATGAACGGGTTTTTGTCGTTCTGTTTGTAATTTTTGTCTCTTTCCCTTAGTTTTTTATTGATTTTTATTTTTGTAATTTCTTATGTTAGGAAAATGTACTTGTGTGTAAAACAGGATAGGTAAAATGAGACCAATTTTCTGTTGCTAGAAATAATGAAATGGTTTGGGAACTTCGTATACTTTCATTAATATCTCGAAAACGGTTAAGAATATTGGTAAACGGAAGGTTACTATTCGAAAGCTTACTAAATGCTCAACACTAAAGGTTGTGACGAAAGTTTTAATTAGCCGATGTCAATCGGAGAAATAAGTGCTTAAAACTTTAAAGTAATTGATTTCGTTTATTCGAACGGTTCTTTTTGTCTGTTTTATTCCTTGTTATTTTTTAATTTTATTATAGTTGGATAATGTATTTGACAATAAAACAGGTTAAGTAAAATAACAAAAACAATTTATTGTTAGAAATATAGATTTCCAAGATTCCAAGACCTTGTAACTAGCGGAACCGTTTCTAGTATTAGCCGACCCTTCCAGGTAAGATCGTAAATCAAGACCTTTCAAGACTGGTGGAACCAAAATAACAACTGCTTCTATTTTAATCTTTCCAAATTAGACAAGGGATAAGAACAGAACCGCGCTAAGATGATGCAGTTCCTGCGAGTCGGACTTTTTGATAGAGCGATGTCTTTCATATTGTGGGTCGGACCAGCTATACTTTGGTACTCTTTTATAATGCCCTTCCCAGGGCTTTTCCCAGACCCATCGAAGTACTGACTACTACCGACGTTCCTAAATTTTTGTAATGAACTGTAAACGGTGTATTCGACGTGAATAGTTTTCGTAAGGTTCTCGAAATACACTAAATGAGCTAGGAAGTAGTTCTAGCCATAGGTTTTGGGTTGATGCATATAAAAGGCCGTAGCAAGGCCTCGATAGAAGGAACTACGACAGAGAGTGACTGCTTCAGTCTTGATGTAATGATCCTAAAGTGGCAGATTCTATCTACCGATGGGAGATTGCGGGAAGAATTACCACCGGCCAGCTTATCTGAGCGCAGATCTCTTAATGAATACCGGACAAAGATATATCTTCATTTTTCATTCCCTTCCCGTTTTCAAGGGTCTTTAAGTTGGGTAAACAGCCATCTTTGAGATGTGTGGATCCTTTGTCTATCCTTATACTCAAGATACAATTTCAATGAAACTAATCCTTCTTTTGGGAAGATAGATTTAGTAAGGTTTCGGCCTTGGTATTTTAATAAAACCACGTTTTTTATAAGAAAATGTGTTCCTCGCCCTGATGAGGACAAATTTCAAGCCGAAACGTGAGCAAAAATAAAACGCATGTCATAACCATGAAACCTGTAAAATAAATACTGGTTAAGTGCTTTTCAGGTTTTTAATAGTGCTTTTCAGGTTTTTAATAGTGCTTTCTTAAGGACGAGCTACGCCATCAAACGTGAACATTATGGGACGTTTCCAATCCAAAGTCCTGCTTAAAATCCGCAAAGCCCTTTTCTAAGGCTCAAACTTAACCATCCATCGAGGCACTGAAATGCCTTTTGTCCATGATTTAGCCAAACCCCGATTCCTGACCTTTTTCTTTAAACTCCCAGCTCATACCAATCCTCTTGGCAGATCCCTCTCTTCCAACGTTATCCCAGATAATCCTCCTCGCCGCCATTGGCCTGGAGACAATTTATTACAGATTAACTAGCCTACCTCCTGAAATAGTGTATATCGTTCAACTAAGTGTGCATTAAAATACCAAAACATTCTATTGAGAGTAGCAGTAATGTCTGCCTTCTCCCCTCATGTCATCCAGTGTGTTGCTATTGTTTGATCAAATTTACTTACTGTACGGATTTGTACAGATTGTAAATTATCAATAAAGGAAGAAAAAGAAAAAAAAAAAAAACAGGTTAAAATATGAATCAGTATGCGAAGTTTCACGAAAATCCGAGTTTGGGCACTAATGCTCAGAATTACCGAGTGATTCAGCTACAGTGTTCAGAACATATGTTGAATCAGCATATTATTTCTGAAAGTAACGTTCCTGAATTTACTAACAATGTATAATTAATCAACAGTTATTGTTAACTGAATTTTTATTGACACATGATGAAACGATCAAATTCATTAGGTTATATTTCTCTGGTTCTATTCTTTTTCATTAAAGGAGTACATCATAAGTTTTATATCTAAAAGATGTTAAAAGATTGTAGATTTGACACTAAAATGCCTCTTTTATTAAGGTTAAAAAGATTTCTTTTTTATTCATTTCATTTTTTCTTAGGTCGGAGTCGCTCAAACAGTAGTTTCATTTCTATATCCCAGCAGTTTGAAAGATAAACAAATAAAAATAACAAAAGAATTAGATAAGCCTTAAAGAAGAAAAGCACAGACTTTTTGACATTCAATAAAATCTACAAATTGATATGGGAAAAGTAGAATTGAAGTGTGCGAAAATCTTTCTTTTTGCATTTCTTGGGGTAATGTATAATATTAATCTTATTGATAAACTAATATTTGGCACTTAAACACAACACTACGCATTTTGGTGTTAACTGATCCCAAATCTCATATTGATGTATTAGTAGTAAGTGAAGATTCACAGGCGCTCAAAAACTAAGATCAATAGCCCACATCTTGAGTTGTATTAGTAGTAAGTGAGGATTTATAGGCGCTCACCAACTAAGATCAATAGCCCACATCTTGAGTTGTATTAGCAGTAAGTCAGGATTTATAGGCGCTCAACAACTGAGATCAATAGCCCACATCTTGAGTTGTATTAGTAGTAAGTGAGGATTTATAGGCACTCAACAACTGAGATCAATAGCCCACATCTTGAGTTGTATTAGTATTAAGTGAGGATTTATAGGCGCTCAACAACTGAGATAATTAGCCCCAACTCTTGAGTTGGGGCCATTCCATGTCAATTCAACCAATGAAAGTACTGTTTACAACCCGACCCTCTTAGATTTTTTTGAAATTTTGAATCCTAATAGATCTAACAACTCCATGAATGGTACAATTTTTTAAAAAATGTTATCTGTTTCTGTTTTTTTAGTATTAATTTTCAAAGTATTGAAAAATCGCCTTTTTTTGGTCAACTGGAAAATGTTAATTCCTTGATAGATTGAGTTCTATTTTAGCTAGAATAGTCAGCATAGTCTCATTGTTTAGCTTATTAAATGGAGTTTAATTTGATATACAACAAGACCAACTGATTACAAATTTTACTTTTCAAAAAAAAATTTGAAAACTTGTACGTAACGGTTTTCGAAAAAAAAAATATATATTTGAATCTTCAGTTCATTGACTACATATGCTGTTAGTTTCATTATGGGATGGGAACGGGATCATTTTATAACATAATTTTGACTTTATAATTGTGACTGCGTAGTTGGTAAAAATGTGGTGAGTGATGGATATTTGTATTGTAAATTCAGCAATAAGCATCCCTGATCAAAATTTGAATTTTTTTCAGACAAACTAAAATTAAAGGGGAGATTTGAAAAAAAAAAAAAAAAAAAAAAAAAAATTACTGGACCCCAGAAATTGCACCCTTTCATTCCTTTAACTAAGAAAAAAATTAAGACTCAACTTCACTCGAACTTCAATAAAAGTGAAATTGAACTGGTAGGTAACTGATTTAGACACAGATACAGTAGCCTTTAATGAAAAAATATGTGGTAGTTTTATTGCCTGTGAATATGACGACCAGTGGTGGCTGACATGTGTACTCAACAAAAATGAGGAGATGGATGAAATAAAATTTAATATCCAACATGTCTCAATTATTACAAATTTCATTTTTCAAAAAATGTTTTGAAAATTTGTACAAAACGATTTTTGAAAAACTGTACTTTTAAAATTCTGAATATATTTCAATCTTCAGTTCATTGACTATATATGTTGTTAGTTTCATTATGGGAACATTTTACTAAATATGTGGTGGTTTTATTACCTGTGAATATGACAACCAGTGGTAGCTGGCATGTGTACTCAACAAATTACACAGTTACACACAATAGCACAAAAATGGATATGACAGTTTATTAAATGTTGTAAATGGTCTTTCTTTTTTCCATTGCCATCCCATAATAAAACCAGCATCATTTGTAGTCTAAAATTATGTAAAACATTTTTTGAAAAATGAAATTTGTAATAATTGAGACATGTTGGATATTAAATTTTATTTCATCCATCTCCTCATTTTTGTTGAGGCAATAAAATTACCACATATTTTTTCATTAAAGGCTACTGTATCTGTGTCTAAATCAGTTACCAGTTCAACTTCACTTTTATTGAAGTTCGAGTAAAGTTGAGTCTTAATTTTTTTCTTAGTTAAAGGAATAAATGCAATTTCTGTGGAGGGGGTGCAATTTCTGGGATCCGGTAATTTTTTTTTTTTTTTCAAATCTCCCCTTTAATTTTAGTTTGTCTGAAAAAAAATCAAATTTTGATCAGGGATGCTTATTGCTGAATTTACAATACAAATATCCATCACTCACCACATTTTTACCAACTACGCAGTGACAATTATAAAGTCAAAATTATGTTATAAAATGATCCCGTTCCCATCCCATAATGCAACTAACAGTATTTGTAGTCAATGAACTGAAGATTCAAATATATATTTTTTTTTCGAAAACCGTTACGTCAAGTTTTCAAAATTTTTTTGAAATGTAAAATTTGTAATAAGTTGGTCTTGCTGTATATCAAATTAAAGTAAATTTAATTAGGTAAACAATGAGACTGGGCTGACTATTCTAGCTAAAATAGAACTCAATCTATTAAGGAATCAAAATTTTCCAGTTGATCAAAAAAAGGCGATTTTTCAATACTTTAAAAATTAATACTAAAAAAACAGAAACAGATAAAAAAATTTAAAAAATTGTTTTTGGTTATTTTTTGTTAAAGTAACCAACCTACCAAATTTTATTAAAATCCAAGAAGGTCGGGTTGTGACCCTTGTTGATTTGATATGGAATGACCCGTTGTGGTATGAGTAGCAGTAAGTGAGGATTTATAGGCGCTCAACAACTAAGATCAATAGCCCTCGTCTTGAGTTGTATTAGTAGTGAGGATTTATAGGCGCTCAACAACTGTGATCAATAGCCCACATCTTGAGTTGTATTAGCAGTAAGTCAGGATTTATAGGCGCTCAACAACTGTGATCAATAGCCCACATTTTGAGTTGTATTAGCAGTAAGTGAGGATTTATAGGCACTCAACAACTAAGATCAATAGCCCACGTCTTGAGTTGTATTAGTAGTAAGTGAGGATTTATAGGCGCTCAACAACTGTGATCAATGGCCCACATCTTGAGTTGTATTAGGAGTAAGTCAGGATTTATAGGCGCTCAACAACTGAGATCAATAGCCCACATCTTGAGTTGTATTAGTATTAAGTGAGGATTTATAGGCGCTCAACAACTGAGATCATTAGCCCCAACTCTTGAGTTGTGGTATGAGTAACAGTAGGTGAGAATTTTAAGGCGCTCAACAACTGTGATCAATAGCCCACATTTTGAGTTGTATTAGCAGTAAGTGAGGATTTATAGGCGTTCAACAACTAAGGTCAAAAGCCCACATCTTGAGTTGTATTAGTAGTAAGTGAGGATTTATAGGCGCTAAACAACTGTGATCAATAGCCCACATCTTGAGTAGTATTAGTAGTAAGTGAGGATTTATAGGCACTCAACAACTGTGATCAATAGCCCACATCTTGAGTAGTATTAGTAATAAGTGAGGATTTATAGGCGCTCAACAACTGTGATCAATAGCCCACATCTTGAGTTGTATTAGTAGTAAGTGAGGATTTATAGGCGCTCAACAACTAAGATCAATAGCCCACATCTTGAGTTGTATTAGGCTGCACCTACATTGGACTCGTATTTCGCCCGATCCGATCCGACCCTATTTCGTTTGATCCACAGCGGCCGACGTGAGTGCCTACATTGGTCTCGACCCGATCCGATCCGATTTAGTCACAGCTCGTCAGTAATGACCTCCTAGTGAAGTGAAAATGAGTGATTAAGTTAAGAAATACCACCTAATAAGCATAGAAACCTTCGATTAGGTTGATTGTTTGAGGTAAGAGAAGTATTGGTATTCATATTTTAAAATCATTTATAAGAAAGGTAACTAGAAGGTTATAAGCATTGGAAGGTTATAAACATTAGAATGTTATAAATATTGGAAGGTTATAGATGTTGGTTGGTTATAACATCTTTTCACGCATTTTAATAAACAGGGGAAACAAAAAACAAAAATGTGATTTGACAAAGTTGTTCTAAATGTTATTTCCTTTGATATAAAAAACAATGCATTGAAATCGGTTAAGATTTAGAACCTGTAGACCTTTCTGATACACAATATGTGGGTTGGCTTCATTTTGTTTTGTCGGTCCGAAATCGGTCTAGAAACAAACAAGTTTGAATGACCAAGAATCGTTGGCCATTGGATTGGATCTGGGCGGGACCAATGTAGGCATTTCCATTGAGATGCATGTGTTTGTTTTTCTTCCGACAGTCGATGGCTGTCCGATCGGATCGGAACGGGTCCTTACCCTTAGTAGTAAGTGAGGGTTTATAGGCGCTCAACAACTGAGATCAATAGCCCACATCTTGAGTTGTATTAGTAGTAAGTGAGGATTTATAGGCGCTCAACAACTGTGATCAATAGCCCACATCTTGAGTTGTATTAGTAGTAAGTGAGGATTTATAGGCGCTCAACAACTGAGATCATTAGCCCACATCTTGAGTTGTATTAGTAGTAAGTGAGGATTTATAGGCGCTCAACAACTGAGATCAATAGCTCACATCTTGAGTTGTATTAGTAGTAAGTGAGGATTTATAGACGCTCAACAACTGAGATCAATAGCCCCGCGTCTCGAGTTATATTAGTAGTAAGTGAGGATTTATAAGCGCGTAATATGTGAGGAAATTTGCGCCACATCTTAATTTACAATTCAATTAGCAATAAACAATTGATTGTTTAACTTGAATAGTATAAGAATAGTTCATCAGAAATATTTTGATTAAATCCTGTGTTGTTTCTTGTAGTTGGCCTGCTTTGGAATGCTTTTATCAGGTGTATTTGAATCTGAGATGAAGTGCAGAAAATGGGAAAATTACCGCGCTTCTTACATTCTCTATTCATTAACGTCTCCAACATTCACAGTCATATTCGGCGTGTTAACGTTACATCACATTATTACCTACATGCAGTATGATGAGGAAATAAACACCAACTTTTTGGTAATATGGCTACTGTATGTTTAAATGAAAAATACTTTCTCATATATTATTGTTAACTTCATGGAGGCGTTTATTTATATTGGATTATGTCCACAATATTTCTTCTTTTGCTGCTGAAATTCGTTGTAAATATCGGTGCCCCTTAAGAGTGAAGCGCAATGTCAGGTTAGTTGTGTTCAGTAACTTGCCAATGGTATGATATTGTTGGAAAGTTGATGGGTTATACCAGAAGGTCCCAAAAAATAATTAGGCGCTCCCAGAACGGATAATATGGTTTTCCCTTTGGTTATAACAATTAAATAATATTAATTACAAAAAAAAACTACATTGCCACGAGGGATGCTGAATATAGTAATGTTCAATTGTCCAAAATTTATATTGTTACAAGTTATTAAGGCCGCGCAGGCCAACGCATAGCCAGACACACTTGCAAAAACACCAAAAAACGGCCGGGAGTGAAGTCCACAAAGGGATGACGTATCGGCGAGGTTTTAACGACGCGACGTCACTACAAGGACTCCGCCCGCAAGGCAAGCATCTGTCTCCTGTGGTCTCGCTGGGGTCTTTAAACACAAACGGATAGAATATGTGGGTAATTCTGAGCAATTAGTGCTCTACCTCGGATTTTCGTTAAACTTCACATATTGCATCATTTCAACCTAAATAAGAATATAAATGTAAAACAAAATGTCGCAAAGCACTTTACTTTAACAGTATTTATTTCACACGTTTCATTGTTATTATACAACTAGTATCAAATATAAGTAAATAAATTTATATGAAACAAAATAAGCTGAAACTTGTTCTAATAGATGAAAAATTGTCAGTTTATTAAACAAAAAGATTATGGTCTATAAAAAAAAAAGCAATAGTTTTCTATCACTGTCTGAGTCACAAATTTTTTGTTTGACATATTTTAGAAGTGGTAAAATTTCCATGTTGTTAGGAATCATTGCTTAATAATACAATAAAGCTTGACAAACCCCATCAGAGACCACGGAGGCAACTTTTTAATATGAAAAAAAAGGCAATGAAAGACATTTAAATACGATTGTTTAGCAAATTGAGGCCATTTTAATTGTACATAAATTCTATTGCCCCTACTAAGAAAAAAAATACAGTTAGGGTGCATTGCAACATTTTGTTTTACGTTTTCAATCTTAGTTTGGAATGAAGCAGTATGTAAAGTTTCACGAAAATCCGAGTTTGGCCATTAATTGCACAGAATTACCGAAGTTGGGTACTTGCCGTTAAGAAGTCTCTGTACCTCTCTATAGAGCAGGCAAGACTTGCTGGATGCTTCTGCTTTTGCTCTGAAGGCTATGGCTTACTGTCCTCTAGATGCGGCACTAGGAGTCAAAGGTTATTTCCTCTCACTTTGGGTGTCTATCTTTTATTTATTTTAATAGCTGGTTGCTAGGTACTGCTCTTCAAGGCAACCTCCCTAGCAATCATGTTTTCTCCATCTATCTATTGCCGCTACAATAAGAACCTCTTAGCTTTATTACCAACGTACCCAAACTTATTTATTTAAATTTATTATTAACTAAGAATTTCAGGACGGGTTATCTTTAGGTTACCACCTTTTCTAGCCAGAATAAGGCTGATGCCTTTTCTTTTTTCTACAGAAGAGCCACCACCCTATAGTGGGAATCGAACCCACGACCCTTGGAGTGTTAAGTGCTCGAGCCTTAACACTCACGGCCACCGGGCCTCCACCCAAACTTAGAATGAAAAATTCTCAGTTCAAATCCCTGCCTTGCAAATTAATTGTTCTAAAAAAAAATAAAATAAAAATACATTCATAATCTACAGATATAGAAGATTCAGAATAGGATATATTGCACTGACCCAGAATCATCTTGTAAAAAACCTCCATGATCCAATGTGCAACACTTGCGACACAAAAGGAACTCCATAGAACACATCATAATAAACTGCCACGAATATGATTAAATCAGGCAAAAACTTCAGATGGTAGTATCTCTGGTAACTTTTTGTCTTCAAAAATGCCTGAGATTCATAAAACCATTTTTTACAAACACCTACTTAGGACCACACTGCCACTGCCCCAGTAAGGTAGATGCCGTCTAATTCCATATATAAAAAAGTCCGACTCGCAGGAACTGCATCATCTTAGCGCGGTTCCGTTCTTATCCCTGGTCTCATTTGGAATGATTAAAATGGAAACAGTTATTATTTTGGTTCCACATTTCTTGAAAGGTCTTGATTTATGATCTTACCTAGATGGGTCGGCCACCCCAGAAAGGCCCCGCTAAGCAGTTGAAAAGCTATATTTAGGAAATCCATATTTCTAACATTAAATTGTTTTTCTTATTTTACTTAACCTGTTTTATTTTCAAATACATTATCCAACTATAATAAAATTAAAAAATAACAAGGAATAAAAACAGACAAAAAGAACAGTTCGAATAAGCGAAATCAATTACTTTAAAGTTTTAAGCACTTATTTCTCCGATTGACATCGCCTAATCAAAACTTTCTTCAGAACCTTTTTTGTAGAGCATTTAGTAAGCTTTCTAATGGCAATCTTCCGTTTACCAAAATTCTCAACCGTTTTCGAGATATTAAGGAAAGTATACAAAGTTACTAAAACTTTTCATGTCTGTTAATAAAATATTTTATACTAACCCTTCCTTACCTCCAAAATTTCAACATATTAGTTTTGATGAAAGTTGAACAAGCAGAAAATGTTTCAACTGAATCCCATGATTCTAAGTACCTAAACCAAAAACGGTATTCAACAACTATTTTTCCAATTTTTTCGAAAACGTTTAAAGCTATCGCCTTAAAAAATGGTTGTTTCATTCAAAAATGATTTTCCTAGGCCAAGAAGCCTTTAAAACGAGTACTTGGAAGCATATGAAGTAAGCGGAACGATATTTTTCGTGCAACATTCGCTCCAAAAACCATGTCCCAGTGGGCGGATTCTGCTGGTTAACGAACTTGACCTTTCAAATTAGACAAAAGATTTTTGTATGAAATTCCATCAAAATTGGACCATTTTTGAGCTGTCTGGACCGCGAACATATATATATATATATATATATATATATATATATATATATATATATATATATATATGTATAATATATATAAATTTGATAATATATATATATATATATACATACAAATTTGAACCACCGTTATTTTCGTTCTCTAGGGGTTCTGAAACGCAAAATTTTCTAGTCGGCACTTCCGGATTGCATCATGAGATCAACCTTATAAGCGGGGAGGAACCGTGCTAAAAATATGATTATTCATCGTGCTTTATGAAATTAAAAAAATTGTCCTTTGAGTCTTTCGAAGTATTATTTTTTGTTTAAAAATTTAATCTGAAGCCTTAATATTTTTTCTTTCTTGCAGGAATTATTTTATATGGTGAGTGGTTTCTGGCTTTTCTTCGTACTCTGTCTTCACGAGGCTATTCATTGGGAGGGGTCATATTTCGAGCACAATCATATAATTTTACTGATCTTTAATTCTCTAATGACTGTAATACTCTTGGCTATATCAACATATGCAATTTGGACGTGCAAAAATGAAGACAATTTTAGGCAAAGTAAGAGGCCTATAACTTGACTATTGGCAAAACTGTATAATTAATATAAATAAATGCCAATTAAAAAATCCAAATAGTTTTAAATCTTTATTTTATCTGAGGGGGCGAGGTTAGCTCAGTGGCAGAGCACCGGACTAATCCCGAGCAAGCACTAAAGATTTTTCTTCTAGTGTCTTCGTTCATGGGTTGAATTCGGCCTCTCTGACCGTCCCTAGGCCAACCCAGTCTTTAATTAATTAATTAATGGGTACCTTGGTCCTAATGACCCTAACAGTCGAAGCAGCAAGGGGAAAATCAGGCGGTTGGAGCATAGTACTAACCACACTATCTCCCTAGTGTGCCGTATGGCCATGAATCAGATACCTCTATAGTATCTGCCCCTCAGGGCCCTCGTGGCCTGTTACGGGACTAATTTTTTTTTTTTTTTTTTTTTAATCCGATGGGGAACAAACACTCATATCAGGAACTGGAGGGCCACCCAGACCTTTCCAAGGCTCACCCAGCATTTAACAGCAATGGGAAACATAAGGTAGCCTGAGCATAGTTCTGATTACACTTAGTATAGTACATTTCACTAATCGATCGTCCGGCCATGAATCCGAATGGTGTACAATCTGTCCCTCTCAGCAACAATCTCTCCCGCTTTTTGCTTCCTCAGGATGGCAGATTGAGTTGAAAAATTTACATGACATTATAAATTTATCCAAATTATAACATAAAAATGTTGGCCATGTTTGTTGTTGAGGAATTGTTAGAAAAGAAAATAGTTTAATAACAGATATGAGCAGTTTTGAGATTTTCGTATATTTTCCCAGGGCTCTGTGGTAAGTGGAAGGTAATCATTCGAGAAGTAACCCTAAAAAAAAAAACAATCCTTGTTCAATTTTCTATAGAAAGATTTAAGTCGGAGAAATCAGTGCTAAAACGTCTAAAGCTTTCCTTTGAACATTTTTTATGTTTTCTTCATTTTTTAATTGGTTTTAATGTTGCATTTAAAATTAAAATTATATTCCAGTAAATCACACTAGTAATCGAGAAACATGTTTTTAATAGAGGTTTCCTTAAGAATGAGTGAGGAGATTATTTCAATTAAGTGAAAGATGGTACCATACAATTTGTTCAGGGTTATACAGAATTTAGGTCTAGTGAGTACAGAAAAACATTATTACATGTCTAACTACATTTCTTTTTTTTTGTCTTTCTTTACTCCCCCCCCCCCCTGTATCTTAGGTCTACTCTACACCAGCAAATATCTTCTGTCATTTAACTGCAAATAAATAAATACTTTCTTTAAAGTGCTAAATACACTTTAATGAGTTAAACTTTAATGAGTTGTATTTAATTACAGAAGGTACATACACAAAATAAAATTATAAAAAATATTGTACGCATAATTCATTTACAACTTTGATCCTCTTTTTGAAGTTGTTCTTCAATAAAATTATATAAATGATTAGCAGTTTCTTTATCTCTGAATTTGTCCACGCGAATTTTCTTCTGAAGAAGACCAAGGTCCATTGCACCAAGGGATTTAAGTCCTTCTGTAAAATTTCAATAAAATATTACTATTTTTAATTTTATAATAAACTAACTGAACCAGCAGGCTACTGAAATTTCATGAGGAATTGAGGGCCTAAGCATGTTAAGAATAAAGAGAGAAGGGAAAGATTGGTTGCTAATCTAAACATTTATACAGTAAAACCTTGTTTACTCAGATCAACTGGGGCCAGGGCCGATCCGAGTTAACAGCATCCAGTTTAACACTAGAAGTTCAATTGGGAATGTTTCGGCTTGACTCTCGAAATACACTATCAATTTCTCAATGTTTGCTATTGCTTCTGCGTGGGTCATAACTACCATAAACTGTCCTTAGAAATCATCTTGAACCAAAAGCCTTCAATGGGTTTTCTGTTCTTTTTCAATCAGATACGGTCAGTGTTTCTACTCCAAACTCAGCAGCAATGTAATGATTCCCCCTTATCAATTCTTGTCAATGCTTCCATCCTCATTTCCGTAGTCACAACAATTTTTTTACATTTCGTGCCACCACGGACAATGAGCAAACGAAACAGCAATACAAGTCTTCATTTACTATCCTGAACAACATAATTTCATTTTCCAAACTGGTCAGGGTTATCCTGACGTCGGGGTTAAAGAGGTCCGGGTTAGCGAGGCTTTACTGTACTCGTGATAGAGCTTCTACATGCCGGTGTATGATTTTTCTCCCCCTATTCGTTTCTATGAACATCTGCAGAAATGAACCTTTACTAAGTTCCAAAAGCAAATAACATTCAGGAGATTTTTAGCAACATTAAGAAAACTTACTCTTAGCACTCCAGTGTCTATTATTATTATTTCCAGCTTTAAAAAGTTTAAAAACCCTCAAAACTTTTTGATAAAATGGTATATTTTGAAATAATGACATAACAAAGGCACTCACCAAGAAACAATTTTGTCCAATTGTTAATCATATAACCTCTATTATATGAAATAAATAGAATAAAACTACAAATTAAAATTTATACTATAATATATTACTTTTTAACCCTTTCGCTGCTACAAACTGATATATCAGTCTGGTGGTTGCAGTGCTGGGAGTGCGACGAGCACATATTTCAGCCTGGAGGGAGCAGTACCCCGAACGCTACGGACTGATATTTCAGTTCGGCTTTTTAGCGCTTGGCTGCTACGAGCTATTACATCAGTCCTTCCACTATCGCAAATTTTAGGTTTATAGAAGCTGCAGTGTCCTTCAAACCCGATAGGGGCGTAGGACTTCACTTTTGTAATTTTAGCTTCCAACTACTCAGCCTACCTGTATGTAGACTGCTACCTCCCTTCTTTTACTGCCGAAAACTGTTGTTTCCCTTTACCTTGAATATTTTTCCAGTATATTTTGCACTCTTCAAGTGAACAGTTGTGTGTGTAAATATGTCTAAGAATATTTATTCTGAACAAAAATTGTTAGAAATTTTGACGGATGTGAGTGAAAGTGAAGCAGATTTTTCTTTGGATGACGATAAGGGTTCTGATGATGTATCCAAAAATGTTTCTATAGGACATACACCTGGAACTAGTGGAAAACAAAGTACAAGAGAATTATCATCCATACAAAGTAATAAGTATTCAACACACGGGGCACTCCAGGCACCAGGCTATGCTATCCCGCACCACCTCAACATCTAGTGGCACGAGTATTACGAAGTTGCATGTATCTACAGCCCAGTTACAATTCTCTCTTAGGATAAATAAGACGTTTTCAGAAAAGAAAATATTTGTTAAGACCTTTTTAGCCCTTTAAGGACTAGAGGTTAATAATAAAAACGAATGGTTATTTCAGCTCTAAATCCTTTATTCTATATGTTTCACATCATTATGGCACCTCTTGAGGAGCTAATAACTAAACACATTTCTGGTCACATCAGTAAAAAAATACAGACAGTTCATGGGGCAAAATATTCCACCTACCCCGGCACAAAGGCCAAAAACACTTTTGGTACCCCTCCTCCCTCCCGGCACAAAGGCTACGGGCGAGGACTTTTGATATGATCACCTCCTATACAGCCCAAACAAAGTTACGAAGTCCAAAATAGTGTTCCAAAAATTTCCACCTATAGCTGTTTTTAAGCATTCGTTGCCTGGACTATAGTGTGATTCTATTGGAAACCTAAATTACAGTTAGTTATTTTGAAGCAATTATTACAAATAACTTTTCTTTTAAAATCAACACTATTATTTTTATATACATAACATATGTACATTATTATTTACAAGTCAATAAATTTGAATCGTCCTTTAATTATTCAATATTAAAAATCCTAAGTGCCGGATATAACTTATTAACCAACTTACCAAGGACAACATTTTGAAATTTTTGATCCTGATCATCCAGATGAATTAGTAGAGTAGTAAAAACAAACTCTAATAGAGTATTGTTAAAATATTCCTTGTTCTCTAACTTAATTTCTTCCTTGTAGACGGCCAAAATACATTCCACGCACATTTCACGTACCTTCTGGTCACAGTCATCAAGTCTTTTCAAGATAACTAAAAGCAAAAAAAAAAAAAAAAAACACGAGATTATTTTAATAGAATTACAAATAAAAAATGTATTATGCATATCTATTATTCACATATTTGTAAAAATATAAGAATACCCTTAACAAAAAGTGTCAATATGTCCAAAGAAAATTCCAGAGAATTAAATAAACAGAAGCTGAGCATTGAGATGAATAAGGTCTACCGGTAGAAAATATTAGGGCCGGGATACTTCTGCCACTCTCGGTCACAGCGCCACGACTTTTTTCAGCGATCTCCTCGCCGAATCAAAACTCGTCTTTTATAATTTTGATTTTTATTTTGTTTACAAATTGAACTAATGTTGCTAAAACAAGCTGTTGGGAATAGTGTTTAAACAGAGGTATAAAAACTAACGGTAATATGACGAGGGTTGACAGGGTGAATGGGCTTAGAGGGTTTTACGAGTTGTAATTCGCCTGAATAGCTCACACGAGCAAACAGGTCGTATTCAAATACCCTCTAGTAATAGGCAGGCATACTAGAAGTACGCTTCGGTAACGCTAGATAGCTCTAGAGTTGAGAAGAAAAAGAATGCGAGAGATACGCAGAGCTCTTGACTGCTGTAAAAGTCAACGGTATGAGGTTCCCGTCTTCCTTCTACTTGTACACAAGTCAACAGTACACAGGTCCCGACCGCTCTCGACTGCTGAACAAGTCAACGGTAGAGAAAGTGTTAAGTGGTTTGGAGTAAAGAGGGCATGATGGCCTCGAGCCAATGTATTGACCACATGGAACTTGCCCCCCCCCCCTCCAGTCTCTACATTGGCTTGGAGCAGTGTAAGTATTAAAGGCAGGACCTGAAAAGCATACTTACTGGTCTAAACCATGATTATGGAATTGCTTGAAAATAAGTAGTTAAATAAAAGCAGTTTCATTAACATTGCTAAATAAGTTAATTGTTTAAAATATGTTTAATACCAGAAAAAAACAAAACACAAAGCAGGTTTAAAAAGATGTTTCAAATTGACAAGAATTCTTACCTGTAATAAGGTTGGAGAAAGTTTCAAACGAATGTACTTGAGGAACAGAAGCACATTTTGCTATACACGCAAGGGCTAGTTGCCTTGTTTTTACACTGGCATCTTCCACAAGAGAGATCATTATTGGAAGTATTTTATCGGGAATATTTCGGGGTAGTAACAGAAACAAACTTGTTGTGGCCATTGTTCTAGTGGCTTCAGCACTTCTTCCTGCTTTCCATTTAAGCTGTTCATATAGCACCTCTAAAAAAAGAATTTAAAGTCCACCAATATTCAAATTAATAATATATGTATCATTTCCACAGTGTACTGCATATGAGTTCTAATGATAGTAATTTTTAACTTACCATTAAGAACTGTATTTTTAAACATTTCTCGAACTTCTGGAGTAGGTAAAGTGACTTTTTCTTCGGTTAAAAGCATATTTAAAGCTATTAGTACTTTCAGAATTACTTCTGGATCTGTGTTCTCTTTATACAAACACTTCCTAAATATTTCAAGTACAGTATCCAAGTTTTCCTCAATTACTTCACCTAAAATTACAAATAAAATATCTTGAAAAATGATATGTCTTCTCGAGATGAAACACTTTTTTTTTTCTTTTTTTTTTCAAAAAATGTATTATTTTCAATGCTTTAAGGAGTGTCAATCTACAAGTCAGTGTACTCCGGCCAACACTTTTTAATTCCTTGGATTCATGGACTCTCACCTCAAAACACACAAGTCAGAACCCGAAATGGAAATGCCAGAAACCTGTTTCTCCTGATCTCACCTTCAAATTTACCTGAGAAAAGTTGAAGGGAAGATTAGGACAACAAAACTATCAGTGCAAATCTCAAGGTACATCTGCTAGAAACCATAATAGAGGGGAATAAATCAAGATTGTTTGGGCGTGTCCTCAGCGGGAGTCCAGAAAGAACTGTAAGGATGACCTATGAAACACGAATCCCAGGAAAAGCTGGGAGAAACGTGTACAGGAGGAATTCAGGACGCAAGGACACTGGGAGTAGGTACAGGAGAGGGATACATGGTCCAAGTTCTACAAAGAGCATCCTTATACCGCCCAGTGGTAAAAGGAGAATAAGAATTTTATGATGATAATGATTTTAATGAGTTTGAATGTATTTTAACCAAAATGCAAGTTAAATTCCTAAAATAATAATTAAAAAAACAAAAGGTTCCATGTCAGAAGACAAATATTTGGAAATTTGACATTAATAAAATTAACCAATACATGCTATATCTAGAATAGCGTATTTGGTAAGAACTTTTTTATGAGATTAAGAAACACTGGAATTAGAAGAAAAGAGAGCAGAAACGTTTCTTTTTTTATTGGACAGAGCTCTTCTACCTATATTTAAAGCCTCCATACAACATGCTCACCAACCTTCTTGTGGAAACAAGATAACCTAATTCAAAGAATACATCAAATAATAAAAATATCAGAGATAGGAATAATATAACAGATGTTCTGTAAAATGTATTGAAATTACCTGCATAACATATTAATGCTGTAAATATGAACTGCTCATGACAATGAGCGACCCAATGATCTTTTAAAAGTGTTGCCAGGAGAGGTTTGCAGAATTTGTTGAAAACAATCCGCCTCTCATTGCCATCAAGCTCACAAAATCTGGTCAGCAGTTCTGCAAATGTTAGTTATGATTAATATAATCCTTTTTCTAGCCAGGATATGGCTGATGCCTTTTCTTTTTTCTAAAGAAAAGCCACCACCCCATAGTGGGAATCGAACCCACAACCTTTGGCACGAAGTGTTAAGTGCTCACGCCTCAACGCTCACGGCCACCGGGCCTCCTATTACTCATATTATGCCAATTATATTACATGTTTTATTCCAACCGTGTACATTAATTCTATTGACAAGGAAAAAAGAGTGGAAGCAGTGTTAACACATTCGCTGCCGGCTCCGTAACATATACGGAGCACTATATCTTGCCCTCGGCCCAGGTCCATTGCACGGATAAAACTTATATTTTGGGAATATTACCTTACATAAACTTCTTTAATAGATTTTCTGGTGAATTTGAATAAAAAAAAAACATAAGAAATTGGAATAAAAGAATGGTTATATGTTAATGTATTGCAATTAATTTCAGGAGAAAGAAATACAATTTAATAAGTAATAATTATGAAGTTTTGTAAATATAATAAAACCTATCTTAGTAAATATTATTTTATATTGAAGAAACTGGCAGGAGCTGCTCCCCAAAATTGTTTAAAACATTAACTAAGTTGTGTTGGAGTTAATATTTTAAACAATTTTAGGGAGCAACTCCTGCCAGTTTCTTAAATATTACATTGACCCTTCCCCATTATCACCTTCAGCTTACATATATTTTGTCATATGTTCAAGTTAAATGACCATTAAACATGACACATTTGGAAATATTTTTTTTATAATGAGTGCAAGTTTTCAACCATTTTTCTACCAGCATTGCTCCCCGTTTTTTGCATGATTAGAATAATCTTTGCACTTCACATCCCACAGAGCCAAAAGGCCATGATAAACCTCAATCAATTCTAAAGTAAATTGCTTATCAACTTGCTTGGCAGCCATGGCGATGTGTTCTCGAACACGTGTCGATACTGACAGACAGAATATTGCCAACAGCCGACACAACCTTTTCCCATTTGCACAATATATTTTTAAGACTTTGAATTTTGCACGATATATTGCATGACCTTTCAATTTTGTCTACACATGATCAACTATATTGCACAAAGCCAATTATTGTGCACTAACGTTGAGTATCTATGAGCTGCCTTCTAGCGTCAAGGAAAAGAGGTTTTTATTCCGCCGACGATGTTGCTTAGGAAGTTAAAGTAATATAAAAAAAATGATATTGGTCTTAAAATGATACAGTAGGAAAATCATGAAGCATTACCAGTGGCTTTATTTGCTATGGATTCAGAAGCAGCAAGACCAGCAATACAAATGAGGGCTGACCAGATTGCTTCACCAATGTCAAAGCTGTCAGTTCCACATGTAGCGATAATAGAGCTTATAAGATCTAGGCGCGCTAGCTGTTCTTCACCCTTTTAAATAAAACACAATGCAAAAATATTATTAAAGATAAAATAAATTCTTGGATATAATATTTGGTTATTATTTAGAAATATAATTTATTTATTTAAATTTTAACGTCCATTTATTATTAACTACGAATTTTTAGGACGGGTTATCTATAGGTTACCACCCTTTTCTAGCCAGGATAGGGGTGATGCCTTTTCTTTTTTCGAAAGAAAAGCTACCGCCCCTAGTGGGAATCGAACCCACGACCTTTGGCATTGAGTGTTAAGAGCTCACGCCTTAACCCTCACGGCTACCGGGTCTCCAGAAATATAATTAAATACTATTTACAATCAAAATTATAATTAAAGATTGTCAACAATTAAAGTTGTCATTAAATTATAAAAAATTGACACATTGGGTGGTGTGATAAAAACGAAGTTTCTACCTAGTAGAGACTATGGTGTAGTTTTAGCTTCAACTCAGATTGATGTGATTAAAGAAAGGCTACCACTCCGTAGTTACAACAACCCTAGATGAAGCTACAACCAGGGGTGGATACAACTACCCTCTAGTACTATCTACATTTCATGCACCCCCCCCCCAAAAAATATAATTTGATTTAGTCGGTAATAATGCGTCAAAAATAAATTAAATATTATCCCTTAGTACGGAAAAAATAAATTTGTTTGGGTGTAAAATAGCCCCAAACTCCCCGTTAGTCAAAAATGAGTTCCTATATAAGTCCCTGAACCAAAGTAATAATAAATATAGTAATAAACCTGATCTTGAAGACTAGCTGACAAAATTGAAGTTTGCCCCTCCTCAGACTTCAAGAAAATGAAGATGTAACACCTGGCTAGTTGGAGCTCCTGTTTTATCACACCAAAAATGAAGTTGTAACAAGCTCTCCGGGAAAACCGAGATATATCTACAGGGGGTAGTTGTAGGACCGGTTTAATCACACTAAAGGTAGTTACAACTTGAAAATACTGAAGTGCTAGCATCAACTCCGTTTTAATCACACCACCTATAACTAAGAGATATCTCTTGGTTTATGCAATTGCCTAGGATGCCAAGTTTCAACTATCAGATATTATTTTTATAATAATACAAATAATATTTGATTGTAATTGTAAAATAAATAATATACAAAATAAATAGTAAATTAATGTAATATTTTCGCTCGACCGAGAAAACTTGTAGTTTGCTGCTAAATTCCAATTCTTGGGCTCGACTCAAATTACTAACTCACCCAATTTCATAATCCTAAAAAAAATATAGTGGCAGCCAATGTGCAAGAATTATTATTGTTTAAAGACTACAAACTTACTTTGAAGGAGGTATGCACAAGGAGGGGAGCAAGTTTATTTAAATATGGTTTCAGGTCTTTTCCCCTGGTTCCTTTAACTAATCCAGCTACAACTCTCAGCTCACCATAATTTGAATCATGGATATATTCAACAATAACATTACAATATGACTTGGGAGGTATGAAGTAACCCAAATATTCAGCTCCAAGTAAAACCTAAAACAATTAGAAAATTAATAAAAGAAAAAATATATAAGTCAACGGATGGTTGGGATTCGGCAAGAAGAAAAATGTCAGATCTTCAAGCAAAAATCTATATTGGACATTTTGGTTGAACTTTAGCAGCCTTCTTCAGCACTAAAAAATGTCTAGGAGAGGGAGGAAGACCATGATAACATTTAGGTGACCACGGTTAGGTGTTTCCAATATAGATTTCTGCTACAAGATCTGACTTTTTTTCACCTGGCCGAATCCCAACCATCCCTTGAACATAAAGCAAGCCACACCAACAATAAATAAAAATTTAATTGAGGTACCACAGCTCACATTCTCCTTTTATATCAACAAATACTTACATAATAAATAACAGCTGGGGCATCCTCGTCCATTGCAGCTTTAGACATGGGTACAATTATTTTATGGAGATCTTGAGTGACTGAATGTTCAGCATGTAAAACAACCTGACTTAATAACTGAGCAGACTTAATCCGTACGTTTACAACCCAATCACAAAGTTCTCTTCCAATAGCTAGAGCAAATTTCCCAACTTCTCGTTCAATTAATGTTCTACAACCCAGGTTGGGTCTGGTCACTAAAATGTTAGAAAATAAAATATTAAAATGATTCAATAAATTAAGTGTGATTGATATTTCTGGCCATTTTTTTCTTTCTTTTTTTGTTTTTTTTTAGTTTTCTATTGCTAAAGAATTGTCCTGGCTGTAAGAACTTGGCAACAATGTCCAAAATCAAATTGTTAAAGATTGTTCTGATAGGAAGATAAAGGCAACACTGTCTAAAAATCAAATTTTTGAAAAATTGTTCTCCCTCATAGGAGGAACTCAGATGCACTGTCCAAAAATCATCTTGTAAATCAAGGTATTAATAGAAATTCTGTGTACTGCATAAAGAAACAAATTATAAGGAAGACACATGGGGCTAAGAGCAGAGTAAGATCTCAGTAAGTAAAAATTGTATTCTACAATAAAACATTAGTTTGAAAATGTTCAGGGAATGTATTCAAATATTTCTATACTAACCTTAATTTCAAACTAAGCCAATACTTATAATTTATTTACTTCATATTAAAAAAACATCACATTACCATTATTTGTATTTAAATCAACCAGAATTGTTTTAAAATGGGCATTTCATATAATATACTAGAAAAATTTAGCTAATTATTCCTCTAAACCAAACCAAATCACATTTTCATAATCCACAGAATACATTAGACAAAACTAAGTTACTTTTGTTACTTCAAATGAATAAATAGTTTGTTTGACACAAACATTTAAGCCAGTAAGGCTCTTTTAAAATTCTGTTAATTAAATTCAACAAAATTTAGAAAACTACTTTCATTTTATTAAGGTAAAACAACTATGAGGGGGCCAGAGAAATTTTCAGATCTGAGATTTAACATATCGGAGAGGCATTTAATGAGTTAACTAAAGAAATTTCATGTTTCATGAGTTAACCAAAGAAAAACTGGGTAATTCCAAGATATACTAGAGTTACATTAACTGAAATTATTTACATTAAAAATCAAATAATTTCTTTGGATTACATTAATTAACACAAAAATTTCCTTTAACAAGAAAAAATCAACTTTTCATTTATTAAGTTAAACAATTATTGTTAATTTAATTAATTTAAATTATTAATAAAAACTCCAGTATATCTTGGAGGTACGCGGTATTTCATTGGTTAACTCATGAAACAGTTAAATGCCTCTCTAATAATTTAATCTTAATGTCCACTATTATTAACTAAGAATTTTAGGACGGGTTAACTACAGGTTACCATCCTTTTCTATCCAGGATAGGGCTGATGCCTTTTCTTTTTTCTAAAGAAAAGCCACCATGGGAATCAAACCCACGACCCTTGGCACGGAGTGTTAAGTGCTCACGGCCACCGGGCCTCCCCTATCTAATAATAATAATTATTAGAGGCACGGAGTAATAATTATTCTAATAAGAATAATTATTATTTTCCCATTGTAAGCATTGACTTATTATTAGAAATGGCCTGAAATTGACTAATATCGCATATAAAAGCTCTCAAATATTATTCAGGAAATTCCAGTAATACTAACAATTAGAATTGCAGACAAAAATTAATTTTGGTGCAATAAAATGAATTACTTAAAACATGCATTTAATCCTTGCGGTGTTAGAGAGCAAATTTTACTTTAAGGTATTGTCTGTAGTCTTAGCACATAAAATACTTACCACCTTTGGGGTAATGGTCTAGGCTCTCATTGATCCAGTCCATTTTGTCTTTCAAATCTTTTTCATTTTCCATCATGTATTGAGTACCAACTTTATCCCAAAGTCTATATCCCTCATTTCTTACTTTCTCGTCATTGTCTGTCAGGCTATAGAACTAACAAACCATATAGTCAAAGGCTTAAATGTATGGAAGCAGAAAAGAAAATCATTTGAATACTTACCTTGTAAGAATTAGAGGTATCATTTGAGGATAGAAAGAGTATCTATCATAGTGGTTTAACATCCAGTTTCCAATTAATTTTGTCAAAGCCATTCTGACGTGTGTTGTATCATCAAAAAATCTATTGGTCAGAGGAGTTAAAGCATCAGGAAGAATCTTAGGGTCTCCCTTGAGGATAGCAATTTCTAAAAATAAAATAAAAATCATGCACATCTTTCCTAATATATTCCATGTCTTAAATCATAGCCAGTATTTGATGAACTACTTTGTTGGATAAAATTGTGAATTACTCTTCAAAACAAGTGCAATTCATTTAAAAATTTCTATGAAAGAGCTCTCTGTCAAAAATATTATAAGGCTTGAGAACAAGTTTGTAAATGACTTTTTTTTCATGTAATAAAATTATGAATGGGCTTCAATTTTAAGGCTTGAGAACTTACCAAAGGCTTCAATCATGGCAACTCTCACTCTCCAATGTTGGTGCTTTATAGCTTCCGAAAGTGGAGCCACTAGCTTCTTTGAATGTGCTTGAAACTCATAAATATTTAGTTGGGCTAACGAAATGATTCCAAGAGACCCTTTCTTCTTAACTTCAGGAGCAGCGTCTAAAATTGCTTTGGATAATACATCCACCAGTTCCTCTACAAACGGAGAGACCATGTTTTGATGTTTTTCTATGAGCAAACAAGTCAGGTCAATATAAAGAAATCTTAGCTCTTCAGAGGGTTCATAAACTGCATCAGCACAAAGCCTATTGTGAATTACTGGTATTAAGGTGGATAAAAAGTTAATATCCGGCTCAAGTTTGGAAATTGCTTCAATGCAAACATTAAGTGCATTTTCCCTGCACATTTCAGCTTTGTCATGGAAAATGATTGATATACAGGTAAGAAGTTTTCCAAACACATAATTCAAATTCTCACTGTTAGCTTCCTGTATGAAAAGCCTGAATTCTTTCAAAACTTGTTTTTTCTGAAATTTATCTCCAGACTGAAGAATATTTATAACTCTCTCATAGTTATACTCTTCAAAGTCGCTCATAATTTCTTTTGTTGAGCAAAATAAAATTATACCCAATGAAGACTTTCATACGATTTGAATAAACAACTGGTTTCCAAGGTATCGTAATATGTTCGGAGAAAAGCATATCAATTTTATTAAATGCGAAGAAGTATTTATTCAGCAACTAAATTATTAATAAGCGTGATGGTATTCAAAATAACGAATCATTTAAATTTCATAAACATAAATGACAACCTGCCAGAAACTAAGACTGAGAAATCTATAGAGATCGAAATCATCTCAAAGCAAAGTTTGTTCAGTGAAGTTGTACCTCCATACTCTGACGTAGATATTAAAAAGCTGCTAGTCAGAAAAATCTAACTATTAATAGAAACTTCTTTCCCCTTTGAATTTAAACGCATTATTTCTTAATAGAGAAAACTGGTGTATCCATTTTATAAATCAGAAAGAAGGAAGTCAGATGGCCGTGAACATTTGAGCAGAACCTTAGCTCCATTAATTTACGACTGGGACTGGAGGTTTATCTTTCCTAAACAAAGGAAAGAAATCACGCCCATCCAAGGCTTAGATAGGTCAAAATAATAATTACATTACATAGATTTTTTTCTCAAATTCTAAAGAACGATTTTTCTAAAATCATGATTATTGTTTTACCTGACCAACGCCTTCCTGGGCCAGCATATAAGGCCAAGCTATCTCCCAATCTTGATGGAGTGGAATTCTGTTTCATCAAATCTATTGCTGAAAAGAAGTCAAATCATTTCAGTCTAAATTTTCAACATATGTCTGATAGACATAGCTAACTAACTAGTGCCACAGTGTGACCCACTCATAAAATCACACACACATATATACAGCAACAGAAACTCCCAGAAGTAATCGGAGAACCGAAATTTAGAAATTAAGCTTGTAATCATTGGCGTATATAGGGGGGGGGCTGAGGGAGCTGCAGCCCCTCCCGAAATTTTGATTTGATGGTAAAAACTTGTCGTAAAACCCTTAAAAATAAATTAAATAAGATCACTAAGTTCATAAAAAATATTTTATTTTACGCGTAATAGCGTTTTAGTTGCCTAAAACTATTCCAAGCTCTAAATTTTTAGTATTCCATACACCGGAAATGGTCTCAGCCCCCCCCCCCCCCCCCAAAATTTTCCCAGCCCCTCCCGACATTATTTTCTATATAAGCCCATTGTAATTGCCTATGAAAAGTGGATTTTTTTTAAATAGCCCAATAACGCACCATTCCTAAGGATCACAATAACCTGAAATTCGCGCAAAATAATTTATTCGTAACGGAAATAGAAGAAAGAGAATACATAGAATTCACAGTTCACAAGATTATTCGATCTCTTAATCCTAGTACAACCACGGTCATCAATTCAAATTTTCTGGCCATTCTCAAATTAACCGATCCGGTTCTTTATGCACTTTTCTAAAGAACATCTTTATTTGATCAGTTCTTTTCTTCATTTTTCCCGTGCCACTGTCTCTAGGCTTCACTATCTTCATTCTCTGGCTTGTAATCAACAACTAGAATGTGAATCTTCTTGTTATTCTAGGGGAGCATATATCCAGAATATTTTTTATTTATTTCATTAATTGGATTCCAATTCTACCAGAAAATTTATTCTGAATTAGAAACTTTTTAATGGAATCTAAGTAAAAGTAATATAATTTAATTATCTTTCGATGAAATACATTCTTTTTATCATCAAATCACGGTTCGAAAAATCCATGACTACCTAATGGTCTCAAAATTATTCAACCATAATGCGAAAACCGTGAACTAAAAATTTTTAAATATCAAATATATACGAATTTTAACTGTATGAAACACTTTGATAATATTATTTTTTTCACTTTCCTTACGACAGTTGAGTAATTGAACTGTCGGAACAAGCTTTTCTTTTTTGACTTTTTTTTAGCTAATCTTTTTTGAGTTCATTTTAATAATAATAGTGTCATAAAAACCAATAGTCCGAATTATCTTTTTGAAAATTAATTTTTGTTTACTCTTTGGCGTGCCTGTATAACCTCTTTATATAGAATCCTGTTCAATGTGCTTCAACTAAACTTCAGTAGTGAATGTAATATATAGATTGAGTGTCTGATATCTATTTTCAGCCATGGCTAAAGAAACAAGCGATGTTGTAAAATTCACAGAGGATATTTACAAAAGTATCAGGGTTGATAAACTTATAGACCTTCAATTTGACTTGGGAACTCTTTTAGCTATTGATAACAATGATCTGGACAATAAGCTGTTAAGGTAAACATTTAGAGTGCTCCTTCTCTATAGTACTATCTACCCTCAATAGGCATAATTTATTTTGTATATAACTTGATAGAAGCTAAAGAGACACCCCTTTAGTATTTAATTTTAAGGACTCACACCTTAGTAGAGGTTGTATGAAAGCTGGGATTAGATTACTTTTTTTAGAGCTACCTAAATCACCATATATCCCAGTGCTACTGGTCATACAAGTTAATGCACTAAGAAAAAAGTCAGTACTTAAGCGAATTGACTAAATATTTATTTGACTTAGTCACAGAAAACAATAAAAGTACCTTAGAAAGTGTGTAATTTTCTACATTAGTATTTTCTGACTTGTTCTGAGCTTTTACTATCATTTCTTTAGCACTCCTCTTTGAGTGAGTCTTTTTTTTTTGTGTGTGTGTGTGTTATCTCCTGTGATGTCCTGACAAGTCATCTTTCTATCTGTGATGAAACAATCTGTACAACTGTCCTTTTGTTCAACTACTCCTTATAGTTTTCACCATTCCTTATTATTAACCCAATATTATCCATAAGCTCTTTGGTTTGCTAAAGTGTGCTATTATGATTTGATTCTGAAAACCTGTTCACATTAAAAAGTAGTCTTAAGTATATTCAAAAGACAATATTATTGGAGAAAACATGGCATTTATTTAATTATTTCCAAGCTTTTGAATATTAATGTACGGAATTTAATTTCTCCGAATATAAATTCTAAGAAATCTCTTTGTATTTGACTCAATTTTTTCTATCCAATAAACATAAACCAGAAAGCATTTTATTCAGAACAGATTTGAAGAGATCCGAAAATTAGTTAATTCAGGATCCTCTCCTGGCACAAAGAAAAAGATTCTTAGAATCAGCTAGCTGGTTCATCCATGTCCAGTTAATTTCCATGTAATGCTTAAATCTTATTTTGGGAGTGCAGGGATTAGAAATTCTTAATATTTTGCCTTTAGTGGATCTAAAACAACACTTTAAAAACACCAGATTCACTGTCTATGTAAATGTTCCTAAAAATTGTCAACTCAATCCGTTGGTTATCGTAAACCAAAATACCATTTTTTCCTTACTTTCATTAAAAATGGTTGAAGATAGTGGCTAACACCAAGGAGTCTCCTGCCTGCAGCATATTGAATTATCTATGTTTTTTTTTTTTACGGCGCATCGACAAATCATGGCCATTAGCGCCGACATCCAGGGTGCAGCCAGGAATTTTCTCAGCGAGCCCTGAGATGAGAAAATTCCTGCCGCCGGTGGGGATCGAACCCACCATCTCCCACTTATGAATCCAGCGCGCTAGCCACTAGACCACGGAAGACCCCTCTTATTTATGGTCTCGCCGAAACAATTCCCTGCAGCACCATGGATGTATAGTAAGGATGGCAACCTATAGATAGCTGGGCACTATTGGCCTCAATGTCAATATGCTGTAATTTTTTGTTTGAAGGATTACAACATAATTGAAAACCTTAACCCTTTCATTGCCAGTGAATGAAGGAACTCGCAGTGCCCGGTATGCCCTATGCTTAAGTTAATTAACTTAAACCCCAATAACATTAATTACAAAACCGACAAACAAAACATCTCCCCTGCTTACTCCTCCGTCTTCCATAAATTGTCCTGACCTCCTTTTTATCTTTGTTCCCAGGCTCCAGACAATTTTTCTACTTGTGTGTCCCAAAACTCTTAACACCGTTTACAACCCCCTTTACAACCCGCTTTTACAACCCAGCAATTGTACCTCTTTTCATCTTCACCGACTTACCGCCTCATCTCCACCCCCGTTCATAACTATAAAGACCCCCTGTGCTGTTGCTGTCCCTCATACTTCCAACCATGGTTACCTAAGTTGTCCTCGAGGTCTTCCTCCCTCCCCCTTAGGCATTCTCTAGTGGTATGTATCTATATATTAATTGTTATAAATTGTATTCACTTATAAAATAGATTTTGTTTTTCACTACATAAAAAAATGTTCTTTGTTTTTACTGTTTAATTTATTGTACTGTTTTACTAACACTTTCTACATGCTGTTTACTTTCCAACTACCGTATTTTCATTGTTTTAAAAATAAGATTGGTTAAAATTTATTGTATTGACATATATACTCCGCTCATTTCTGCCAGTCTTTTACTTACTAGTTGTACATATATATTTTCTTTACTTATAAGTTGTATATATTTTTTAGCTGAAGAAGGCTGCCATTGTGCAGTCGAAACGTCCAAATACAGATTTCTTTTTGAAAGTCTGACGTTTTTCTCCTAGCCAAATCCCAACTATAACCGTCTTCGTATCTCTGCAGCGGCTAACTATCTCCATCTACATTAAAATGTTTAATTTCCTTTACATAGGTAATTTTATATTAAACTAAAAGAAATGTTCTATTTTGAAAAAGCAAATCACTCAGATAAGAAATGACTATATAATTACTTCATTAATATAATTTATAGAATATAATAATATAAGGAGGCTATTTATACCGACCACACTAAACAAGACCCAAATTGTGAATGAAAGATAGGATAACAATGCAAATTTTTGGACTTTACATTTTTTTATAGATAATAATAGACTTGCACAACTCATAATTTCAATTAATATACAAAGAAGGTTTGATGAAATTGAAAATTATATATTTGAAGGGCCGGATAAAACTATTCGTAACTAATAAAATCAACAGGATTAGCAATTACGGGGGTCTCCCGTGGTCTAATGGCTAGCGCCTTGGATTCATAAGCGGGAGATGGTGGGTTCGATTCCCAACCTCCGGCAGGAATTTTATCATCCCACGGCTCGCTGGTAAAATTCCTCGCTGCACCCTGGATGTCGGCGCTAATGACCTAGATGTAGATGCGCCGTAAAAACAAAAAAAAAAATTAGCAATTACGAGAAAATTGAGAAATAAAGCCTCAGTTACTTTACTCTTTACAGAAAATTCATAGTCATTACAGATTCTAAGAATACTCAGAAAATGTAATGCATTATTTCAGTAACTCTCACGTGGATTTAATGAAGCTGAGAATGCTTTTTATTCTCACTAGGTCCCACTGATTTTATACGAGTTAATAGCACTGGGCTGGAGAAGCACCATACAAGGCTAATGGAGCCATGAGTTAACTTGTGAGAAGTGTCAGGGGTACACGAGTTATCTCAGGGGGAGCATCTGGGGCCCTGTTAGTCTGACACAAGCTAACTCGTTTAGAGAAACGAATGTGTTTGCTACAAGACAATTTTTACACTGAATCAGCTGACATGTTAATGAGTTAATAAACAGACTTTAGATCTTGTTTATCTTGTTGATTTATTTTTTTATTTCAAACAAATGTGCTCTAAACGAGTTGAATTTTCCTAATTTATGGAATTTAAAAATACAATTTTTAGGTCAGAAAAAGATGATTACCTTAAGAAATTAGCCCGAGATAACACACAGTTATTGATAAATGCTATTTGGGACCTGCCGACTGAAACAATTGAAAATAGTATTGTTGCTAACGTTCCCAAACCAACATACATAATTCCGAGAGAGAAGCCAGTTCCAAAACCAAAACCATTGACAAAATGGGAGCAGTATGCTAAAGATAAAGGAATAAAGACTACGAAAAAATCCAAACTCACTTGGGATGAGGTTTTGAAGGTATCCACACATATACATAAATAAGGAATGACTTATTTTAAATAAATTTTATTTTTTTTATTTTTTTTTTTACGGCGCATCAACAAATCCAGGCCATTAGCGCCGTATTTTAAATAATGTTTTCAAAATTATGAAAAGATATTTATTTGTTGGTATTACTCTTTTTCAGAAATGGGTTCCTAGATACGGTTATAAGAAAAGCAAAGCTGAAAAAGAAAAGGACTGGATTATTGAAGTTCCGAACAGTGTAGATCCATTTACTGACATGTTTGAAAAGAAAGCTACAATAAAACAAGAGAAGGTTCGGCCTTTCTTTTTTTTTTTAAATGTTTTAAGCTTCTTTTTTTCAAAGTGCTGTGTTTTAATGTGTATACATTTCTTACAGGTTGCCAAGAATGAATTCCAAAGAATAAGAAATATTGCTAAAGCAAAGAATATTAAAGTTCCCTCTATGGGCCTTGCTCCAACTCCAAAACCTTCAGCCAAACAGGTAATTTTCAGTAGATATAGTCATCAAATTTTGTTGAACCACTGATAAATGGTTTGTGTATATCTACTATATATTTGTCAAATACCACTCACATTGACCCATCATCGCCCAGCCCAAACCACTTGACAGAAGATTTGAGTACTTTGAGAAATTTTGCATGGACACTCCCTTTAGGATGTAAACACTCGCTAAGACATTTTTTTTAACATTCAAATTTTTAAGTATGGGGGGTTTCAATTTTTAGTTGGTTAGAGCAGGCAACCCTAGCCAGCATGTTACCGTGTCTATTTCATAATATTATTTTTATTTGCGGTTCATTTTAACTACCATCCAAAGCAACGACATAGGTAATTTAATGAGCCATGATGGCTGGCCATGAATTAGTAGAAATAAACTGTGATTTTGTCCCT
Organism: Gonocerus acuteangulatus; assembly: GCA_946811695.1. Lineage (NCBI taxonomy): Eukaryota > Metazoa > Arthropoda > Insecta > Hemiptera > Coreidae > Gonocerus > Gonocerus acuteangulatus. The sequence goes on from OX328126.1 coordinate 50,134,638, forward strand.
CATAGAGTTGGTGCTAAACCTGGTGATGGCCCATCTGAGGTAATAATATCCCGAACTCTTGCACAGCCTCCTCATCCAGCAGCATCCCCACTCAGAATACTTCTTGTTAATGCTCGCAAATATAATGGGTGTTTTCAAATGACTTCTTGAAAACATAAATTTTTTAATTTTAACTTATATTTGTTATTGACAACGAATTTTAACCTGTAATGGTTAAAGTGCTGTTACTGCTAGCTCTCGACACTGGTCCGGAGCGCCCCAATGTCAAGAAACAATATACTTTGATTACCTATAAATTGATAAATTCTTCTTCTTCTTTATCCAACATCCGTCTTTGGCTTTTCAGCCATTCGATGCCAGGTCTCGATAAATTGATAAATAACTTTATAGTATGATGGGAATCGTGCTATAATACAGGTAAACTGCACAAAATTATTTAGTAGCGTTCATTCCGATGATACATTATTTAATTTATTTATTTAGTGATAAATAACTACTTATCTGCTGTGACGAAGCACGGGTAGTCAGCTAGTATTTATATAAATAAAATGAAGTTTTTGGCTTTATGGCACCATTTAATGATATCTTTCTGTTTCATACATTAAAGGCACAAAACCAACTCTTAAAAAAATGTCTGTTTTTATATCAAACATAATTTTGGCAAATATTGAGTATGACCGAAGTTATGAAGGCTTAATTAATTTGATTCGACTCGTGGTGGAGTAGCATGATCCTTACCCTACTCTACTCAGCCACTAACCATGGTAACGATATACCAGAGAATAAGTTAATTCTAAATTTCACATCATGAGCCCAGGTGAGGGAGGGCTTCAAAATGTTGAAGTTTCACCCAGGGGTTTAAGAGAGTTGAGATAACTGATACTGCAAAAGCACACCGTTGCTTTATTGCAAATCTGGCATATTTTTCGTTTTTAAATTTCATTTTCAAGCAATTTGTTTAATAGTAATTCACTTTCAGATAATTTTAAGCGTTTAAGGAAACAAGTTAAATTTAATCACAATAGGTCAAATTTATACCATTGCTTTGTTCAGAAACTCTTGTCAATTTTAGATTCATTTTATTAATATTGAAACAGCTAATTTGAAATAGATCGCTGTATCAATACAACAACCAGTTAATGTCTAAAGAATGGTAATAAAATGAAGTGTGAACAATTGAAACAGACAATTTTCTAATCTACATGGCGTTGACAATAGATAAAAGCTTCTTACTCAGCCAACATCATGAAAATAAACAAACATGGAAGATTTTATTGGTCTTTGGTTGTTTTATTGTCAATAAAAGTGCTCTATTGATATCTTCATTTTTATTTTTTTTAGTTAAATGCTGCAGCACAAGTTGCTAATGTGTCTACTGCATCTCTGGGCAAATTCCAACCACGACTCAGCAAAGAGAAACATTTGAGTAAAGGTTCTATCCTGCAAAAAAGGAAAAGGAAACTTCCGGCCCCTGTAAGTAAATCAAAATTAATATGTACTCTATAAATACATGTAATCCCTTGTTAGAAATTATGTGTGCGTGTTTTTTTTGTTTTTAAATTATTTTATGTAAAATATCTTGTAGCTTTTTATTAACTGTTATTTATCACATTGAGATTTTAATCTAAAAGTTATTAACAAGTGGCAAAATTGAACAAAATATCTTTATTCATTAAAATTTTTGTTCTTGATTCTCATGATTCAGGATCAATAATCAGTAAATAATTTAAATTTGAACATTTAGAGAATTGAACTTTTTAAAAAAAGTTCCTCATTGGAGCAGCGGCATCTGGTTGATGAAACCTAACCACAGTTTTCAATAGGTGCCTAACAAGCTATAATATTAAGATTTTTTCTTGGTGAAATAGTTTTATAAAGAATATTGTGTTCTTTCTATTGCTTAGACAAGAGATGAGGAGTATAATCGCAATTCGAAAATCGTGGACTCAATATTAAACAAGAAGCCAAAGCTAGATCTCGATAAAGCTGTGAACCGAGAGATTTTCCAACAACAAACTACGTAAGTATTTTTTTTTTATTATAACGAATGATACTTTCTTTTATTAACTTATGTATACTCAGTAGCATTTATCCTTCTTTCATTTAGCCACAAATCTTAATATATAGCATTTTCAAGACAAGGGATTAAACCAGCTTGTTAACCAGCAAAATCGGTCCATCTGGAGCGGACACTCAAATTATAGTTTTCACTTATTATCTGGGTGGGATTCCTCTATTTTCAGGAGACTCAATTTACCTCGGGGGATTTCTAGCAAACCAAAATAAATAATTTGTATATGTACATATACATATATTTACTGGATATTTAAGAAGTATCGGACAATTCTTGCCACATCAAGATGAACAGTGTGCTGTTTTCTAGTCCATTTTTGGTGGCCAGGTAACACACTTGCATGACATTACTATGCATGTATGCAGCCCATTGCATGCGTTGTTGTGTATTTCTTGGCCACATTCTGACAGGAGTGGAAGAAAGATCACTCTCCTCCAAGCTCAAATCAGTACTTGATTTACTTACTATCACACGTGGTGGGTCTCTCAGATTACTGGAGAATATTTTTACTGGGGGATAGTTCCCACCAGTAGAAAGTATTATTGTTATTTATAAAAATATTTGTTTATTTATGAATTTTGAGCATTAAGAAAGGTTCTAACAATTCTAGCAGTGTCCTGTAGTAATGCTTGTTGTGATAACATTAAGAGTTCATTTGACAACTTTAGATATTTGGTGGCACTGACTATAGTATTCAGTATCAAACCATTGGTTGAACTGATAACTACAGTAACTCTAGCGGAATCTAATTTATAGAGATCTTTTAACTCAATGGCCAAGCCTTGATATTTTGCAGCTTTTCGGCATATGCTTTCCGGATATTTTTATCATTTCACACTGAGATATCAATATCAGCAGTCTTAATATGCTTGTCGATGATGGGAATATCTGGTTTATTATGGTTAACAGTTTGATCCGTAATCATAGCTTCGTCCCAGTAGATTTTAATTACATTATTATAATGAAGCTATTATTATTTGACCATACAAACTATAATTTTTTTTTTTCTTTCAACAAAATTCGGCAGTCATTATATGCCACTTACAGGAAACATTGCTGTGCAAATAAGCAAAACCCTTCCATTAGTGGCATTTTACCAAAGTATTCATTTTCCTGTAACTACACTTTACTTGCTTCCTCACGATCTAATGATGGATGTGTTCTGAAAATAAGCAAAATTGGCCCATTAAGCGTATACTTTATAACCATATTTTTTTACTGCAATAGTTATGTAGTTCATATTCGTAAGTCAAGATTCACTCTCATGGCCTCTAACTTGTAAATTCAAGTGCTTCATACTGAAAACTCTACAGAACACGATTTTCTAATATTTCCTTACATAAAACCAGTAGAATCAACATTATCATTGGATCATCCAAATAAATGCTGATATTCCCTGTTTCCATGATTGTTTCTAGGGCCCAGATGTTTTCAATGGCCTGGTATATTTTTGAATAGTAGGATTTTTCTGCAGTGCTTATTAATCATAGCTATGTAATTTTTCAGTTTGTAATACTTCCTGAAAGATTATTAAATATCTGTTAACCCAGAATTTTAAGAAGTTTTTATTTCGTGAAAATTTATTGGATAACGAGAAAAATAACAGTATTATCTTATTCATTCACTTCACAGTAAATAACTCCGAGATGGTAGGAGCTATGAAGAATGGATGGCATAAAGTCTGCTTTTTCTGCCTACAAAACTGACCAAATTGGTCAACCCTGGTAGTTATGGTCACTATGTTTCATTTGTGTTTCTTAATGATAGATTGGTTGCCAGATTGCTACTGCAGAGAAAAGCTAGTTCGAATGCCATATATACAAAAATTTAAAAAAATTATGGTTCAGAGCGACATTAATGCTGCATCGTGTAGCATTTTCTACATCAGCAGAACACAAAAAAAAGACTCCCTCACTTTTTGTAGGCCTTGTCTTTAAACTGAAAATCAATTTGAAGATTAGAAAACGGGTGCCTGGATCTATCCAGAAGAGTTGCACCGAGGCATGTAAGACCTCTTGTGCCACCCGATGTGTCATTCTGTTGTTGTACCAAACCAGTGTCGGCAATGAACCTCCCTAGAGTTGTAAGGTTGATTGATGGGCCGAGGTTTTCTCCTCGGATCATCAATAAAGGTTTCAAAGTGCAGAAACCTTTTGGCTGTGAGCGCCGTGCACAAAGCCAACAATGTGTTGGTAAGCTCCAAGTGAAGATGTCGATGTAGTCTGCAGTGTCCTGTAAGGAGAGCTGTTAGTAGTTTTACCTTAATTCGCTAAGATTCAGAAGGGTTCCGTTCTGTTCATGTCAGCAAATAGCATTCAAAATCAATTTGATGGGGGGAATGTCTGAAATTCATTTAAGGAAAATTAATTTCAGTGTGCTTTGTTACTTTTGATGAATAAAACTCATTTTTTTTTTATTAAAAAAAAAAAAAAAAATTAACTTGTATTACTGACTAATCAACGAACTTCTTCTTTTTTTTCTTTTTAGTGCTGCAGAGGAAAGGAAAGAAAGGAAACAAAAAGGCAAGAAAGGTAAGGGTGAACGAAAACCAAAAGCCGGCAAAGGAAATAGACAGTTTAAGAAAGGTAGGACAGGAGGACGAAAAAGACGTTAATGGAACCAAGCAGATATTTTTTATTTACTACTTCCTATATTAAACTGTTTTTAAAAACTTTGTATCATATATTCCCTCAGTCCTTATATATATTAATTTTATGAATTGTCTGGTACAATTTGTTTTTACATATTTTAAAAGCATGGAATTTATTCCTATTACGATTTTTTTCAAAAATTTATTTACAACCTTTTGGATGCTAAATATGAAATTGTTACACTTGATCTGATGAAAAGACTAAATATATTTAAATCAAATATTAGCTGCTATTTGCAGTGTTTAATTTAAATGTTGGTAACAAATATAATATATTGTTAATAAGTTGTTATTCCTAAAATCATCCAATACCCAAAGTTGGACATGTAAAATAGGTTTTCTTAAATTTAATCTGTAGGGTAAAGAGAATTATATAATTAATTCTTGTCAATTCATTTAAAAAAAAAAAAAAATACAAAGTCTCCACCAAAAGTCCAAATTTGGCGACTGTTCACAGTAAATCGAGGTGGGACCAATTATCAATTACCTTTGATGCACTATTATCCAAATCTAGTGCCTCTGTCAAGAACGTTGTGGATCATTTAAAAGACGTTAAACTACTTAGAAAGATATAATTATGCATATATTATATATTCATTTTGCGTAAAGGGCTCGAATTTATGTGTTGTATGAGTAAAAGTATAATGAATTGTTAATTATTTTATAAATATGTGAAATAGCACATAGAATTAGGTTTTGGACTAAATGTAGATTTCTAAATGAAGAGTTTCAAACTAAAATGGAACTAAGTATCTTCTGCAAAGATGTAAATAATTCGAAGACAGGTATAGTTGGAATTCGGCTAGGAGAAAAACGTCAGACTTTCAAAAAGAGATCTGTATTTTGGACGTTTCGACTGCCATTGTTGCAGTCGAAACGTTCAAAATACAGATCTCTTTTTGAAAGTCTGACGTTTTTCTCCTAGCCGAATCCCAACTATACCTGTCTTCGTATCTCTACAGCGGCTAACTATCTCCATCTACACGATGTAAATAATTATTTGATGAGTACATATAGGTTTTATGCTAGTTCTACTATATCTTAAGAGGAAAACTCATTAATGTCCAGGGTTCCCCCTTGATTAAGGTAGGTAAGTAACATTGTCTCATCATGTGTTAAATAACAATGCTTGTAAAAAGTCCTAATGACCAAACACTAATCACAAAAGAGAAAAAACAATTCACAGCAACCACGTAGTTGCCTGATCACAATCTTGTGTCTACAAAATTGGCCCGCTTTTTATGAAATTTACAAAGATACATTGTCTAAAACAAGAAATCTCAAGTTCATTGACTTGTGATAAGGATTAAGTTTGTAACTTCATATGCTTCCAGGTTTGCTTTTTCAATGAATTTTTGCTGTGGAGGACCTTTTGAAACAGCTTTAAAAACTGAGTTAATTAGAAAACTAGAGGGAAGCATGCTGTAGTAGTTCGGCACGAGACTCGTGTTCACAAGATTTAAGTCTATAGAATGCTTACCTGGAACCTACCTCAGCAGATTAGTATAAAAACTCCCTTTTTCTTGCCTCATACTCTCTTAATGCTCTTCCTGTTTTCTTACTGTACACATTTGTTCCACCTCTCTTCATTTTATGAAGAAAGCGAAGGAATATCCTCAAACAAGGCACAGCCGTGGTAACAACTTCTGGAGCAGCGCTTGGACTGTTGAATCGGCTTAACATTGTTTTCTGCATTAACCCTTATATTGATATTGAAAAGGAATAACAGCCCAGACTACCCCATTTTGCTATATTTTTATTCATTTGATCCTTGTGAGACTCCGGTTTCTAACGTCAGCAGTTGTTAATAGGCCTTTGCATTTATAGCAAATTTTCTGCAGAAGTCAGGAGCATTAAACGATACTTTAAACTTATCCTTTTTTTTTTATGGCATATCTACAACTGGGCTATTAACACTGGTGCAAATTATCCCAGTTAACTTTTTTAATGTTCCACTTCATCAGCCTTCTTTCATTGTATCTACACGCATGAGTGACTAAAATGGCCTGATCGGCACAGATCACTAAGAATATTCCAAGATTCTCATTAAAGAGGCAGTTACTGGGGTTTCAGTCCACAGTAACTGCCTTTAGAAGTGTAACTGCTTGTATAGTCGGAGCTCCAAGGTGTACAATGCCACACCTCCGTTGTTTCATCAACCGATCATGACCATAGGCTCTTTATCTGTTAATTTTGTCCTGTCGAAAGTCTGGTAAAACTCTCAGAAAATTGGGTTTCCTGAAAGGCCAGTACTAATGGAGAGCCACGTTTTCAGTAAAAAGTCATAGTTTGCCACTGTGCAACAAAAATCCACATATATTCCATTGAAGGGAATATATGTTTCCATATATTAGAAATATATGTAGTATGTTATTCCTCCAACTGGAATGTTTCTTCAATAGTAAATTGTTACTTTTTTTAATACCGGTTTTTATAATTAGGTAGAATAAGTCCTTGCCTGATTTAACTGCCCTAGAGTAGTCATACAAGGCACAGTTACTAACACCATAAGTTGAGGAAAAGTAAGATCATTTATTTCAGTCCGCATTTTCATTATTTCCTTTTCTCTTCTATATCCCTTACAATCTTTTGATCAGGAATTATCTTGCCTATCTCAAATTAGTGATTTTGGTTGCGATGGACTAGGATCATTGGTTAATCACAGGTTCAAATCTCTTGTGCTGATTTGCACCTTGTGGTCACAAAAAAAAAGGGGGCCTACTTTTAACTTGTAAAAGGCTGCATGAATACTGGATGCATGGACATATATAAGAGGGGGGCTGCAGCCCCTCGAAATTTTCATTTGGTGGTAAAAATGTGTCATAAAAACTTTAAAAATAAATTAAATAAGATCATTTAGTTAATAAAAAATAGTTTATTTTAGGCGTAATAGCGTTTTAGTTGCCTAAAACTATTCCGAGTTCTAAATTTTTCATATTCTATGCCCCGGAAATGGTCTCAGCCCTCCCTCTGAAATTTTCCCAGCCCCTCCCGATATTATTTCCTATATACACCTATGACTAGATGGAATTACAGGCGAGCACCACTCTTCTTTTTACAAGAAAATCTTCGAACGGTGATTACGACTTGATTTTTAAGTCTCTTAGGAATTTCGTCTTCTGTTGATAGTTTCTTGCTAGCCTTCTCAATCAGCAAGGAGCCACTCGAAATTTTCTCATATATATTTACGACCAATAAGAAAGAAAGACGCTGCTTTCAGCAATAGATTTCACGAATCTCTACATTTTTTATATAAGAATTTGATTGCAATGCCTATTTTCATTTTAAATCCTCTTTTTTTCGGGAGATTTTGTTTCATTATGGACGGCTCCAAAGTTAACTGAGCGGTAATCGACTGTGTTAATCAAACCCACTAAATTAATTAAAAAGTTATGTTAGTCTAAATGCTCATGAAAGACCCATCTCTTGTCACCGCCTTGCAAACGTAATAATGTTTACTCGACTTATTAGGGTCATCCTAGTGTACATGCTCTTAAAATATTCACCTATCATATTTAAATAGTTCATGTGTAGAAACGTCGACCTTACATCTATTTAGTATGACTAAGTGCTTGATCAGGCTGTGATGTGTTGAAAAATTATGTTTTATGATGTCTTACTTTTGAAAAAATTACTTATTCTTTTGTTAGAAAATTCGGTTTGTACATTTTTCTTCTACACCGCTATTTGCTAAGACAGCCCTTAAACTCTCAATCGAAGCTTCGCTTTATTTTTGTTAAAACATTTTATTAAAATGTTGCCACTTGAAATCTTTATTTTTAGAAAAATTAACTCGCGGGATTGGGATTTGAACCTGGAATCTCTCCAGTAGTGCTTGGGTTCCTTACCAATTACGATGCCGTGCTTCATATCACAGAGTGGAAGGTTAATTACTCCCTGGGGCCAAATCTCAGCCTTGCAAGTTATATTTCTAAAATATAACTTATAAAAAAAAACAATTTCAAAATGAAGTCACTCTCGAAATATAACGTGTGTGAGTTAACGAGTTGTTTAATAAATGTTAAACTCTTCTCTATGATTATTTGAACGTCTCGTTGAGATGGCTTTCAGTAAACACTTGCACTAACATAACCTTATGTTCTGGAGCATACCTGTGTGTTTTATTCAGATGAAGTGTATATTTCAAGTAAATTAGTTGTTTGACCCACAATCAGACACAATGATTCTCTGCGGTTTTAACAAAAATGAATGGATTCATAAAAGAGGAACATGACAGGTTTGCATTTAAGCCATATAAATATTTTGTTTAACAGACTCGTTTCTAATATTCCTGCTTTCCAGTGATGTTGAAGTCTTGGATGCTGATGTTCTTAAGAAGAATTGGCTTCAAAATCAAGTTTGTCTGGCAAACCAGTTAATGGCTTGTGGGAAGCACATTCCTATGAAATGGATTGAATTTGAAGTAAGTTTCCCAATTAAAATATTATAATATAAGTTGTCGTCAAAGTATTATGAATATGTGAAGGATTCTTTTGTTTTATTATAATTAAATCACAAATAATTTCTAGCTAAAATAAGATATTTTAATGTACTTATACGTCTGTTTAATGACATGACTCCTGTACTCAGTGGTACTATTCACTCCATCAGAATTATATTTTGACAAATAGCTCTCCAACTTTTTTTAACTGTTACTCCTAGCCTGAAGAAGCTGAAGAGATTTCTGGTAAAATATTATTCTGATGGATGGTGGAGTGCCGCAGGAGACAGATACCATTTCAATACCCAGAATATTCATGTGTGCCATAGCTTTAATGTTAACAACATAGTTGACTGTTTGTGCCTTCATACACAACTCTCACAATGTTGATTAAATTTAGATTAAAAATATTCCATTCAACTTGAAAGTACAATCTCTTTAATTTTTTTTTCTATAAATCACACATAATTTTTGAAAGAAAAAATCGTATAAAGTCTTGAAGTCATTGTATTATTTTTTGAATAGGGGTGTTAAACAAAACAATCCGAGTTCTTTGTGACAGACTTCTGTCTTTAAGGACATCTCGGGTCTTTGGTTATAAAGGATTCTTATTACTAAACTAGAGGGTGTAAAGTTTAACTTAAATTGGACCAAAGAATAGCATTAGAGCATTTGTGCAAGAATCAGCATTTGTGGTCATATTTTTCAAGACTTGTCTTAAAAATCATTTACAAAGATAAGAGGAAGGTGGTCTATTCGGAAGCCTTCAATCAGACCCAGAGGGCTAATTTTTATACAATGATCTCAGCTGATAAAATATAGCTTTTGCTTTTGTTTTCATAACTTATGCTTGAATAGAAGGAGAAAAAAAAAGACCTCAATGGAACTTTGTCATCTTAGCACGTTTCTGTTCTTATTCTTAGTGTCATTTGGAATACTTGGGATAGAAACATTTAATATTTTGTTTTTATTTTTTGCTGAAAATCTAAACTCCTACACCAATGACATCAAGAAGAAAAACAAGGTTTTATGCGCCACAGTGCACAGGAAACTAGCAGTAGTCAACTTTAAACGGAAATTACTCCCTCTGCCTTCTCAATTTCAGCTCATTCTTAATGAAAGCTCTATTACAAACATGTTTCTCATTTACTTATTTTGCATTACTGAAAAAATCATTTTACTTCTAAATGACCAATTAAAAACTGAGAAAAAAATAAAACCGGTTAAAGGAACGAAATCAGCTATTTTGAATTTTAAGCAACGATTTATCCAACTGAATATCGAAAATTACATAAGAACCGGTTAGCTTTTGAATAGTTGCCTATGAATTACCTTGATTTTGCAACTGTTTTTGAGATATTTAAGAAAATATACTATAATCATTAAACTGGTCGTCTCTACTTATACATTTTCCTTTTATTATACTTCCCCAACACCAAATGTAACGATTTGAGTGATAAATAAAAAAGTCCGTCACGCAGGAGCTGCATAACTAAGCACTTTCCTCAGAATTTGGGTAGTGTAGACTGCTTTCCAGAACAATTTGCTTAAAATATCCTACATAAATAAAATAAAACATGAATAGTTCTCTTTTAATTTTGTAATGAGTAACTGATCAATTATTAATTTGCTTCCAGAGTTATGTTTACACATGGTACCTACTACACTACTTAATAAATACAAAAAACCTCATATTATCGTATTTTGATCGAACGCAGGAACAGGATACAGTCCGTCTAGATACAAAGCGCTCCTTGCGGCGGCTTTGTGAACCTACCTCTGGTGGGCTTTTCTATTGAAATATATTACAAAGTAAACCCCCGCTTTCCGATTGACCGATTCAGCTCATTTTTACAACACTTCTTTCTCATGAGTTACCCACGACGTATACCGCGTTTCGTTTCAATACAGCATAAATTACGACCGGTATCAGTATATTATTGAATTTGGGTCCGGAGTAAACCCCCCCTTCTAATGAACCGATTTAGTTTATTTTTACATCACATATTTACCTGTAGATTACCACTACGAATACCGAGTTTCGTCGAAATATTCCAAAAATCACGGCTGGTAGTGGCGAATGGGTATTGTGGGTCCGGAGTAAACCCCCCCCCCCCCTCCTAATAAACCGATTTAATTTATTTTTACAACACATATTTACCTGTGGATTACCACTACGAATACCGAGTTTCGTCGAAATATACCAAAAATCACGGCTGGTAGTGGCGAATTGGTATTGTGGGTCCGGAGTAAACCCCCCCTCCTAATGAACCGATTTCGTTCATTTTTATATCTCACTTTTCTCTCTATATTACCACTATGAATACCAAGTTTCGTTGAAATATAACAAATATTACGGCTGACATGGTCAAATTAGTGTTTTGGGTTCGGGGTAAACCCCCCCTTTCGGTGTACCGACTTTGGTGGTTAACGAACTCGTTCAATCGTTTGCTAATTGAATGCTATATACCAAGTTTCGTGACGAAAAAACAAAAACTCTGGCCGCTATCGTGTTAACAGACACATATATATATATGTTTTGTTTTAAGTTTCTTCGCTGGGGTTGATATGATTGATTTGTGAGACGGCACCGCTGGAGAGAGAAGCCGTCTCACAAATCAATCATATATATATATATATATATATATATATATATATATATATATATATACATATATATATATATATATATATATATATATATATATATATATACATATATATATATATATATATATATATATATATATATATATATATATATATAAATTTTAACGGGGGTCATTTTCGGTGTCTACTAGGTAGGATCGATAAAGATTTGAAGAAATTTTTCAAAAATTCCGTCATGAGTCCAACCTCAATAGCTACTTTCCTTCGGAGGAAAGTGCTAAAAAAAGAATATTGTCAAGTAAGAGAAATAAAAAAAAAAAAAAAAAAAATACAAGGTAGGGATTGCCGGGGTTCGGTCACTGCTTTTTAATAAAACTACATTTTACGAATGAAAATGGTTTTATTGATGCCGACGTTTCGGCTTGAGATGCAAGCCTTCATCAGGGCTGTAAAAACAAGTAGGACAGATTTATTAATACAATCTACATATATGTATATATATACATATACACATAGACATTTACATATATATATACATATATATATATATATATATATATATATATATATATATATATATATATATATATACCTACATACACATTTATACACACACATATACATACATACATATATGAAAAGAAAAAAGCATACAAACATAATATACAGTTAGGAGAACAATGTGCTATAGTAATTCTTAGATTATTAGGAGGACAGATATAAGAATAACAGATTAGATTAGAACAGATATAAGAATAACAAGATGGGCTTAGCGATGAGAAAATTGAGAACTATACCTCACAGATGTGGGATCATTTCTGACTGTTGATACAAGGAAACATAGGGGGAAGGGAGGGGGGGGGGGGGGGGGGGGGGGTTCTGGACCACCCAATGAACAGAGTACTTTGGAGATAAAAGAAAGAGTGGGGAAGCTGTGTCGTAAAGTCAGGTGTCATAAAATGTTTGTGTTAATGGAAGGGAGGCAGGTATGAAGGATAATAATGCAGGCGGTATGGAGTATTAGGGAGAAGTTTTTAATAAATGGAAGATGTTGGAGTAGGTAGAGGAGATGACTTCTTTATCAATTTTGTCGTTTACTGGGTTATTTTCTAGGTGGATAAATATTGATTAGGAAAGGAGGCGTTTGTTTTCGTTGGATTCGGTGGAGAGGATGAAGTAATTGTCAAAACCAAAGTCATGTCCGCCTGTGATGGCATGTCTAGTTAAAGCTGTCTTAATGTCTTTATTCCTTACATCATTTTTGTGTGATTATTGATTCGTTTTCTTACAGGGTTTTTTGTCTGTCCAATGTACGCACTATTGCAGTTAGGTGTGATACAGGGGACATTGGTCCTGTCTTTTGGTGGGATAGGGTCTTTTAAAGTCTTACATAAGTTTTTTTTTTTGTTTTTTTTTTACCAAACAGTGACCGAACCCTGACAATCCCTACCTTGCATTATCAACGGTCAACAATCTCCTCCCAAAAAAAAAAAAAAATGTTTCGATTACTCAGTCTTTAGATCTTATAAATTGTTTTCATAGTTCTAAAGATTTGTCCCCCTGATCTCCCCAATGCCTTTCATGACTTGAGCTGTGATCGTAGCACTCAATGGTTATATGAGAGTTTGCAAATAAATGAAGCTTACACAAACACTTTCTGTTAAAGGGTTATCAACAAATTAAATTGAATATTTTATTTAACACTATCATAATTAATGAGACAACTAATTATTATTCACTGAAATAGATATTTTTTCCTGTTTCAGACCTTTGTTAAAGATAACATTGACTGGCAACCCAGCTTTGGCTTGATTCATGCAATATGGACTAAATTGTGTAAGATAGAACAGAATGTTGGCTTAAATACTCAAGAACATCAGCAGGCTCGTATTACTCAAGAGAAGGGTCAAAACGTTTCAGAAGAAAATACAAATTTTTTGAAAATTGATCATCCTGAAGAATCCGGGGCAATAACAGAAAAGTTAAAGCTTGCAGATAAGCAGAGTGACATAGTTTCTGATGCTCAGAATAATATTCTGAGGTCGACTGATTCTAGTTTTTCTAGTCTTAGTAGCTCTCACAAACGTAAGAAGAAGAAAAAACATAAATCGGATCGGCCCTCCCATGAAAATCTGGATTGTAATTCTGGTGAATTAAGTTGCAACGACGTTTGTTCGACAGAATTATTAAAGAATGACAAAACAGGTTATGTAAGTGAACTCAAAAGCATCAGTGATGAAACAAGTTCACCTCCTCAAAACATAAACAATCGTAAGCAAAAAAATAAGAAAAGTTTAGAACAAAATGAACAATGTTGGGTAACACAAAATATTAAACAGGAGTCATATGATGATGAAATAAGCGCAGTGGATAAAGAATTTAGTTACAAAACGAGTGAACTACCATATCCTTCCTGTAAAAAACAAAAGAAAAAGAAAAAAGATTCGAATAAATCTCTAGGAGCAAGTTCATCAAATGAGATTGAAAATAATTTTATAAATGGGAGCATGGCGGCTTCAACAGATGACGAGTACATTTCCACTAGTAACAGTTCTTCGCAAAAAAGTAGGAAAAGGAAATCTGTTAATGGCATTGACGAGAACTCTTCAACATTAAATAAAAAGAAGAAAAAAAAGTCAGATGCAATGAGTGAGGAAGAAGCTGAAGCCCTTCGGGAAGAATTACTTGCAGATCGGATCATTGAGCTTGAGTTGCCTAAAGTTATTAAAGAAATGAAAGGTGCCATTACTAAAATCGATAAGTGCATTAGCAATTTAGAAATAAAAGGTCAACTGTCAAAATTAGACAAACACCTTAATAAGCTTGGAAATAAAAGTTTAATTAAAAAATTGGAAAATAGGCAAAAGAGTACATAATTTAAAAGTTCAATGGAAGCTCGACCTAGGATAGAATTTATTTTTATTTTTTTATGGTGCAACTACTTCAAGGCAACTGGCTGTCTGCATGTAGACAACTCTTTTTAAACACCAACAATGAAGTAGGGAATTTTTTCACCCCAGTAAACATCCATGTCACTTGGTATCTCCAGTATAATTATTTCTTCTAGTTTCATTACTGTTTGCTGCTCTGTCTTTGTGAATTCCTAAAGTGGAGAAAAAACATGAATTATTGATTATTATAATAAAAAAAATTATTCCTTTGTGGCTGTATATTCTTGTGTCATGTAAATGAGCTGTAAATAAACTTACATATATATATTTGATATAAGAAACGGGGCATTTAAGTTAACCCTGTAATTGAACCTACACGAGGACTCATGTGGGCCCATGGCAGCATTTAGACCACCTTTTTTTATTATTATATTTTCACATCAATTCCTATTTCCTCTGTATTCTAAATGCTGAGGAAGTATAATAAGATTGCTGGGTGTATCAGAGATCAGTAGCAGTAGACCACAATACTTAAGGGGAACAAGGTAGACAAACAATGTAGTTAAATGCTGATGCACTGGTTTCTATCTGTTTTTATTCCAGACAAGTTGTACTAAAGGTTATTTAAAAAAAAACATTACATTTTTTTAAATTTAAAGATTGTAAAAAGCATTGGAATTTAATCATAAAGGTTAAAAGATGGAGTCTCTCATATGCTGCCCAAAGACATGATCAGAGGCGACAGTTGCACTTTTTCTGCAAGAAAGAGGCTAGTTGTGGAAACTTTTTTAATTTTCAAATTATATTTTTTTTAATCTTCTGTAATCATTAGATAATTTCCTCAAAAATAATTTTAATTTATTTCTGATATGATCACAAAAATAGACATATTAGATTTATTTATTATTTGTTTTCCCCACTAAATTTTCAATTACATTATAAAATTGAGAGATAATCTCCGTTATGAGTATACTATTGGAAAGGTAATTAAATTATACAAATTTATGAGATTCAGCAGTTTAAAAAATTTTTTTCAGATGAGTAGTGAATCTCGAAAATTTGTCACTGAGACTTTTTTTTATTTAAATCACCTTTTTTGGTTTGGAAAAGACACTTATGAACATTAACCTTAAATTTAATGCCGTTTTAAAAAAAAAGTAATGTAACAGTGAAAATTGGGGGGCAGCATTTAACTTCATTTTTTGTCTAGATCCCCCCCCCCCCCTGAGTATTTTCATCTACTTGGGATACACCCTTTATACGGGCATGACACTCTGAGGGTTAAAAGACTGAAGAATGAGGGTAAGAAAATGCCTATACTTATCCTATGACAAATACTGAAGATGTCTGCCTTCCTCCCTTTCATTTCAATCAAGGAGTGAAAACGTGTGCATGGCCATCAATTTAACCTGTACCAGGTAGAAAGTTAAGAAATCAATTATGTTTTATGAAATTTAGTTTGTAAAAATTTACAGTTAAAACTAAATGCTTAGTTGTTTTTTTTTTTTAAATGAAATTGAATTTTAATGTTTTAGCGCGGTTCCTCCCTCCCCCATAGGGAGGAACCCCACTTATAAGGTTGATACAATGAAACAATCCGGAAGTGCCGACTAGAAAATTTCGCGTTTCAGAACCCCTAGAGACCGAAAATAACGGTGGTTCAAATTTGTATATATATATATATATATATATATATATATATATATATATATATATATTTGTCTGTTCGCTCATTTCTGGCTTCCCTGATGGTCCGATTGTGATGAAATTTGGTACAAAAATCCGTCTTCCAATTTGAAAGATCAAGTTCGTTAACCAGCAGAATCCGCCCACTGGAAGATGGCGTTTGGGGCGAAATTCGCGCAAAAAAAATCGTAACGCTTACGTTTTTGAGTTCATAAGCTTGTAAGTACTCGTTTTATAGGCTTCTTGGGCTAGGGAAACGAATGAAACCATTTTCAAGGCGATAGCTTTAACCGTTTTCGAGAAAATTGGAAAAATAGTTTTTGGTTTGGGTACTTAGAATCAATGGATTCAGTTGAAACATTTTCTGCATGTTCTACTTTCATTAAAACTAATATATTGAAATTTTTGTTACGTTTGGAGTTAAGGAAGGGTTAGAATAAAATATTTTATTAACAGACATAAAAAATTTTGGTAACTTTGTATACTTTCCTTAATATTTCGAAATAGGTTGAGAATCTTGCGAAACGTAAGATCACCTTTAGAAAGATTACTAAATGCTCTACAAAAATGGTTCTAATGAAAGTTTTGATTAGGCGATGTCAATCGGAGAAATAAGTGCTTAAACCTTTAAAGTAATTGATTTCGCTTATTCGAACTGTTCTTTTTGTCTTTGATTTTGGTACTTAGAATTATGGGATTCAGGTGAAACATTTTCTGCACGTTCGAATTTCATCAACACTAATGTGTTCAAATTTTGGTTACGTTTGGAGAAAAGAAAGGGTTAGAATAAAATATTTTATTTACAGACAAGAAAAGTTTTGGTAACTTTGTATACTTTCGTTAGTATCTCGAAAACCGTTGACAATCTTGGGAAGCAGAAGGTTACCATTCGAAAGCTTACTAAATGCTCTACAAAAAAGGTTCTAAAGAAAGTTTTAATTAGGCGGTGTCAATCGGAGAAATAAGTGCTTAAAACTTTAAAGTAATTGATTTCGTTTATTCGAACTGTTCTTTTTGTCTGTTTTATTCCTTGTTATTTTTAAATTGCTTATAGTCGGATAATGTATTTGACAATAAAACAGATTAAGTAAAATAAGAAGATCAATTTATTGTTAAAAATGTAGCGTTCAAAGAGAGAGATCCCAAGGCTTTCCAAATGCCTTTGAGTAGAGGCCTTTCTGCCTGACTTATGGGATAGCTGACCCATACAGGTAAGATTGTAAATCAAGACCTTTCAAGACTGGTTTGTTTGAGATTTCATTTGGATAGGTGTTTCGCTGCGAATCGGACTTTTTAAAATCCAGATTAGTATTGCAATTTCGAACAGATATGATTAGAATAATACTATATTGTGATTGCATTATCCTAGAATTACCATTATTTTAGAATAAGAACTTCTCTGACTTTAAGAAATATGTAGGGACACTAGCGTATATAGAAAATAATTTGGGGGGGGGGGGGATTTTTGGGAGCCCCTAGGCATTTAGGGTGTAAAGAAAATTGTAAATATTTTAGTTTAAAGGTCCTCTGGACACCTAGTAGACCTGGGTAAATGTAGAAGACATTTTTTTTTTATTCTATAGGTTTTATTTTACATAAAATTTCTCAATAAAACAAAATTGGGGGGGGGGGGAGCCCCCCTTTATACGCCCTTGTGAGGGGAGGGTTTATCTCCTTACCGAGGGTTGTATGTAATTCTTCATGAAGTACCTTAACACATTACTGATTTTTTAATATTCGATGTTTTCAGTAATGTATAATACCATTTTATGCTTTAATATTAATCCAATAGACTAAGGAGATCTAAGAAGCTCCTTATTAGATTCTGTTCCCCTGATACTCTGGAAAATTTAGAGTTTAACACCAGACCAAGAAGAAGAAGGAAGGGATCGATCTCATCTGTTAAGGGCCCCTATCAAGTTTCCTAAGTATTAGGAGAACAGAATCTTGTAGGAGCTCCTAACAGATGACTACCCCCTTGAGTTCATTCTTTGGTATTACACTTAATTGTTTTCCCTGAGTATCAGGAGAACAGATGTTAGTAGGAGCTAACAATTATGCACTGTCCATGGACAGTGTATAATACTTAGGAAACTGTCAGTCTCAGAGTCACTACATCTAAAAACCCAGTGGATAGTCTACAGTTGTTAGCTCCTGCAAACTTCTGTTCTCCTGATACCCTGTGCAAGAAGGGAACTAAAGACCTCATCTGTTAAGAAAGAGCCTCCTATCAACTAACCAAATGGATAGTCTACAGTTGTTAGCTCCTACTAATTTCTGTTCTCCTGATACTCTGGAAAATTTAGATTTTAACACCAGCCCAAGAAGAGGGGACAGATAGAGAGCTCCTATCAACCAACCCAAAGGACAGTGAACAATTGTTAGCTCCTACTAACTTCTGTTCTCCTGATACTTTGACATCATTTTCTATCCAACTAACTGGTAATACCAAACCAAGAAGGAACCCAAAGGGATAGTGTCATCTGCTAAGAGCTCCTACAAGGTTCTGTTCTCCTAATACGTAGGAAACTGAATTCCTGATAGTCCCAGCGTCATTAGCGCTACCAACCAACCCAATAGTCTACAGTTATTAGCTCCTACAAACTTCTGTTCTCCTGATACCCTGTGAAACTGTTGATTTGTAATCCTACCCAGACCAAGAAGGATAAGTATAATAAGCTATCGTTAAGAGCTCCTATCAACTAACCAGAGTACGTTGTTAGCTCCTACTAACTTCTGATCTCCTGATACTCTGGAAAATTTTTAGTTTAATATGCGTTATTACCCAAGGGGCTGTTAATAAGAGCTCCTACAAGATTCTGTTTTCCTAATACTTAGGAGAATGTCTCAGCATCATTATATCTATCAACCAACCCAATGTCCACAGTTGTTAGCTCCTACTAGCTTCTGTTCTCCTAATACTCTGGGCAATGCTAGGGTGCTCATTCAGGGTCCTTAGATCAGAGTTGTTGAACTGTCGAGTCAATCAAAGTAGAATAGAGGACTGTGGAGTTCCTGCCTTGAGGTTTATAAATTATCCTCTGTCTGATAGATCAGTTCAGTCCAAACCTTGTATAATATGCTAAAGCTGCTCCTGCAAGGGTGTGTTTGTTGCATATATGTCTTCTCAACAAATAATTACTCGTGCTACCTAGGGTCTTTTCCTAGCTACTCTAGTAAGATTTTTTTTCTCTCAACTTCAGTCCCCATTATATAACAGAGTACAGGGGCTTGAAATCATGAGACTTCGGTTCAGAATTTTTCCCACTCCTTGTTTTAAAATAAAACACACTCATTGCTCGATTGGGGTTGGATAGCAATAAGATTGTGATCTGGTTCATTATGGCTAAATATTGTTAGTATTTCCAGAAATGAACTTAAAAAAGTTAAACTTAACCCTTGATTCAGGTGAAGAATTGCTCACATGAGTAACAAGTGAATGAGATATGAATGTTCCTTCAGAATGAAATATGATTCCTTGGTTCAAAGAACATGATGAATGTCGCAGGCCCATCACTCACAAGGGACTTTGAATTTGCTGTTTGGTCTTATTTTCTTCATTTCTAGCTGCTGGATCATGGTTGTGATGTAACCACAACCATGAAAAGCTCTAAGTAAAGGTAAGAGAGCTTCCTAAATAGATAGCCATTAGTGTTATCTTAGAGAAATAAAATTGTATTAACACAAAAACTCTTAGTACAACACAGAAATGAGCATGATTATACTGATAAGGTACATTGTTGTTCAATAAACTTCATTAGAATATAAGGCAAGAAGGAGAAATAAAAATAGAAAGATTTGTATATTATTTATTACAATAAGTCTGTCAAATAGTAGGTATAGAATAGATAGATGTTGCCTAGCTGGGTCCACTGGAACACATCTGAAAAACAAAAAATATGTATCAGGTTAACAATGAACATGAATAAATAAGAACAAAAATATAAAATATTCCAGTCAACATTATTATACTTCACAAAAAAAAGTTGTCCAATGTTTTTTGTCAGTCAGGTTTGTAATTTAATAAAGAAGCCAGATGAAGTTAATAATTTGTCCTGAAGTAAAATATATGTTTACCTTCCAATTTCTGTAAGGAACCTACCTGCCATAATCACCTCAAAACACCAACAGCTAGAAATCATTCACTAAAGATTTAAAGGTGGTAATAAAGCAGAAATAAGACTTAACTTTAATGATATTGAAGTCCTTTTTATACTTTTTAAATATGATCGAAAAAAAAAGGAAATAAAGAGAGAGGTAATTAAAAGTATAAAATACTTCAAAGGTAAAACAACTTTTAAAGAATTAATTATTTTAAAAACCGAATTTATAACATGCTAATAAGTGACTGAAAAGAAATTACGCGAGATTTTAATTATTAAATTCAGTAAAATCTTAATGCCCATTTCAGATAATTTTTTCTTTTTTTTTTTTTCTTTTTTAAAGAACTATTTATATAAAATCATATACTCATGTATGATACAAATACGACGAAAAGGGTAACTAAGATAAAAATATTAATATTAAAATAAAATTGTTTTTAACAGTAGTCGGCAACTGGAACAGGAACGACAGCGTGTAAGTACAGGAAACAGCAAAACAGGAACGCAACTCTGCTCTCACTCTCTCTCTCTGTCTGTCTCGGGACAAACACCGTGACTGCTTTAACACCTCCTGCGCCCCAAACAACACAGTTTTATGTTAGTTATATTAAGAACCCATGCCCACCAAAACCCCATAATCATATACTAAATATTAAATACAATTAGTGATAATAACCTTGAATTAGTGAAACCACTAATTACTGTAAGGTTTTTAAAATGATAAGTAGAGCTGTAAGCAGAATGGAAAACTCAGGAAGAATTTTTTCTAATTTCTCAGTACATTCTTATAAATACTTTCTAATGAGAGAGTGTTAATATGAAGTAGGAGGGAAGGGGGAAAATCAATGTTGAAAGTATTTTCAATTATTCAAATAAAAAGTTAAACATTCCAGTTCATTAATAAAAACCTGAGTATTGTAACTCAAAGCACACACTTAGGTCATATGATTAGAAAACTAAAACATGAGAAATAACACAAACATAAAAATGGGTGATGCATTGAATTGCTCATTATAGTGCTTCAAAATGTTATCCCCATTTTTTTTTAATGCTAAGGCACTTGTTTACAAGACCCCCAAATCTTCAGACAATTTTGAGCATAACATTTTTTCTAGAAAGCATGTTTAAACAGAACATTTCTGAGAGATTTTATGAGCGTAATTATTTTAAAATTTGACTACAAATACTCCAGGAGTTATGTAACTATGCATCACCTTCACACATACATTGTCCAACAGCCTGGACTGTTTTCCATTCTGTACTAACTCTATTAGGTTTATTTAATTTAATGATAATAATAAAAAAAAACATGCAAAAATGTTTTCAATCCTTGAGTATAAGTGTGATTCCAATATTGTGACATTATGTAAGGATAGAAATAACACTTAATAGTCTATAGACACACACAAAAAAAAGAGGCCACTCAGTCTGATCTTTAGAGTTTGTAACATATTTATATTCATACTTCTATTAAAATATACTATTTTCTTGCAGTTAATTGAAACACAAATCTTAAATCCATTAGCAAAAAAAGAAAAGTGTTATGTATAGCAAAAAAATACAATACTGTAATTGATCAAAATCACTTTATAATTTAGTAAAAAATATAAGTTTACTGAAAGAAACTTATATAACTTATATATATATTATTTTCTTAATAAAATTTTACCCTTGTTTTAGAAATTATTAATTCATTTCTTTCCAGTAAGTGAAAGAAAACAAAATAATATTTTGCAAAATATATGAAATATATGTAATATTTTGCAACAAAATATATGTCCAATTTCTAGAGAGGAAATGGATAATTGAGACTGACCTTACTAAAAACCATAGTATCAAGAAAAAAATAAGAAACAAAAAAAAAAAAAAGCAGCACGTGCATTATAATCCACATTAAATGCTTTATATTAATGATTATTGGCTTTCTTTTTGTTCAAATACTCCTTGCAAGAACATAATATATTTATTGGAACAGAAGCTAAGTGTTTCTGTAAATCAAGCACTAATTCATAAATAGTATATCTATGAAAATAAAAAAACACTATAATTTTACAATGTGTTTATAGATTGTATAAACAAAAAATAAGCACTTTGTTTATCCTTAAGAGAGAATGTGTTAACACAGCAAGGATGGGCATCTAGATTTTGTGTGATTTTTTTTTCTTTCTTAAATTAGTCAATAAGAACGACTAATTTATTACAACTGAAACCTTTTTTTTTAGCTCGATAGTTTCATTCAATTGTAGAGAAACCCTGTAAAACATGTTAACACGTTCAGAGGGGTGGGTAAGCCACAATAAATCATAAAGCAATAACTCAGATTAAAAATAACCTAAATCTAATTTGGATGCAGAAGTCTACCTTAATCAAATTCTGCTTCTCCAAAAAAAAAAAAAAAAAAAAAAAAATGTGCTTGGCCTTTGACTTTTTGGAAAGTTTTTAATAATGGGACAACTCACAACATAATTTCTCTAAATTCCAAGTAGCCATGTTAAAAATTATGTTAACTAAAAGTATAAACCATAATCATTCTCAGATATAGAAAAAATAAAGAGAAAAAAAAATTCTAATTTTCAACTTTTAAACTAAAGGATAGCTCATATTTTAAAAGCCAGACATGAATAATACATTTTAACAATAATACCTTTTCAATACTTTAACAATAGCATTAAAATATACTATGTTTGGAAGAAATGGAAGATTCAGAGAATATTGATGAGGAAAAAAAAAAAAAAATCATTTAGAATCTGGGGAGGAAACTAAATCAAATTTTAAATAGTAGGCCACTCAAAGCAAAAATAAAATTAAAGAGTCGATATTTTAACTTACCTGAAGAGGATAGGTAAGCCCAATTTAAGTTGTCCACTTGAATTCTTCATCTAAAAATAATTAAGAAGTTATTCCAAGAAATATAATGTTTTTAATCAGACAATATGATTCTAAATATCTAGAACTAGCAGAATGCCCATGCTTCGTCATGGCAGATAAGTAGTTTTTTGATTGTGTTAAATAATGTATCATCAAAATTAACGGTACAATATAATTTTTTGCAGTTTATTTATAGCATGGTTCCCGTCATATATATGTTATTCATCATTTCATAAGTAATCACAGTATCATGTTTCTTGACACTGGGGCGCTTCGGATCAGTTTCAACAAAATGATAACCTAGAGATAACACGTTATATATAGGTTACCCAGTAACAGGAGTTATACCAGTACAGGGTAAAATTCGTAGTCAATAATAAATGTACGTTCAAATTTATGTTTCTCAGATATCATTTGGAAACACCCATTATATATTCTTGGGCATTACCAAGAAGTTTTGTGACTGGGGATGCTGATGGGTGAGAAGGCTGTGCAAGGGTTGGGGATATTATTACCCCGGATGGACCCGCACCAGGAAAACTCTATGAGGGACAAGTTGAAATGAACCTCAATAAAAATGGCGATTTAGTCCCTCATAGCGTAAACTCTATGAGGGACAGTTTATTTCTAGTAATTCAAGGATTGCCATCATAGATGAAATTAACCGCAATTAAAAATAATACTATGAAATAGATACAGTACGGGAGCAGCTGTTCTTGTAGGCGATAATGCTCTCCTCTTCAAAACTAAAAATTCAAACCCCTTTAAAAATACTTCAACATTTGAATAACAAAAAATACTTTCTTAGAGTGTTTACGTTCCAAGGGGAGTGTCCGTACAAAATTTCAAATTTTTCTGTCAAGTGGTTTGGGCTGGGCGATGATAGGTCAGTGTGTGAGTGGTATTTGAAAAATATATAGTAGATGGAATTAAAAACACAAGTATGTTCAACATCTCAACAATAAATATTTTTTGTTAATATTCCCAACTAGTGACATCTAATTTAGGAATAGTATTTATTTTTCACTTCCATTCCTAAAGTAAATTATTAATTTGTTATAAAGCCAAACCTTATCACTAAGTAACCACAAATCTACTATATATTTGTCAAATACCACTCACTCACTGACCTATCATCCCCCAGCCCAAACCACTCGACAGAAAATTTTGAAATTTTGCATGGTCACTCCCTATATAACGTAGACACTCGCTAAGAAAGGATGTTTTGATGTTCGAATTTTTAAGTATTTTTAGAGGGGGTTAAAGTTTTAGTTGGTTAGAGTAGGCAAGCCAAGACAGCATGCATTGCTAGGACAATAACAGAACAGCTGTTGCCGTACTGTATCTATTTCATAGTATTATTTTTAATTGAGTTTAATTTCAACTATGGTGGCAGACCTTGAATTACTAGAAATAAACTGTAATTTTCTCCCTCATAAGGTTTAAGCCCTGGTGATGTTCCATCCGATGTAATAATATTCCGAACCACTTGATAGAAAAAATTTGAAATTTTGCACGGACAATCCGTTTAGAATGTAAATACTCGCTAAGAAAGATTTTTTTTGATATTCAAATATTTAGGTACTTTTAGGGGGGTTTGAATTATTAAGAAGTTTCTCATCGACTCAAAAATGGTCTGATTTTGATGACATTTGGTACAAAAATCTTTCTTCTCATTTGAAAGATCAAGTTCATAAACCAGCTGATTCCGTCTACTGGAACATGGTTTTTGGAGCAAAATCTGCCCGAAAAAATCGGAATGTTTACATTTTCGAGTCCATATGCTTGCAGGTACTCGTTATTTATGTTCCTTAACATAGGAGAACGAATGAAACCATTTTAAAAGCGATTTCTGTAACCGTTTATGAGAAAAAGTGATAGAAATACTTTTCCAAACGAATTTTCTGTTTGGGTATTCAGAAACAATGATTGGTTCACTTGAAACTTGTACCAGGTATTTGACATTCATCTAATTTAAGACATTTAAACTTTGGTATCTTTTGGAGGTAGTAAGTATATGGCAAAAAATGGTGATACATTTTCGGATCTCAACATATTTTCTAAAATATCTCGAAAACAGTTGGGAAATCGTAGTAAATAGAAGGCAGCTATTTGAAAGGTTACAATATTCTCTACAAAAAAGATTCTGTTATAATGTTCGGTGGGGCGATGAAAATCGAAGAGATAAGTGCTTAAAACTTCAATGTTGTTAGTTTTATTCTTTTCAACGTGTATTTGTCTCTGTTTACCTATCTTTTTAAGTGATTGTTGTATTTTTTACTCCCCAACGGAAACAAGCACAGTTACCTACACATGGTGTTTCCAGGGTAACTCATAAAGTCTGTGCAATAATAAGCAGTACAAAATTATGTAGTAGCATTAATTTTGATCATACCTTATTTAACACAATATAAAAACTACTTATTGGCCGTGGTGAAACACCGGTAGTCAGCTAGTAAACAAATAAAAATCACAGATTTTTAGGACAGGTTATCTAATACCACCCTTTCTTGCCAGGATGGGGCTGAATTATTTTATTTTCTCAATTAAAAATGATATTAAAAGCATCTTTGTATTAATATTTTGTTGAGTAATCTTTCTGTTCACTCCTTTAATTCTATAAGAACATATACTATTATCGTAAAACAAATATTTATACCTAGAACGAGAGCGTGATCTGGAATGTGACCGTGATCGACCACGGGAACTCTTAGAATCAGATCTAGATCTAGACCTGGACCTGCTGTATGACCTCCTACGAGATCGTGAACGTGACCTGGAGCGTGACCTTGATCTCCTAAAAATAAAAATTCAAATGTAATTATAAAAGATGCAGAATTGAGTAACAAAAAATGAATAATATAGAAATAAAAATATTAACTCATTTGCATCATAAACCTCCTGTAACAGACACCTCCCAATAGCGGACTCCTCTATGAACTGACAGAATATCCACCGTCCCGACCAAAACCCCTTTATTAAATCAATGCAATAGCGGACCCTCTACTTACGGACAACGGACACCTAAAATCGGACCCATATAGCTGATATCAACTCTCAATAGCGGACAGCAGGGTAAAATATTTAATTGTATTCTCAGAATCTCAAGAAAAAGCACACTCTGGCAGGCATTGCTAGTAAACTTAATAGGAAATGTGAAGAGAAAACCGTACCCTACTGTTCTAGGAACCACATCTTGTTTTGTTACACCACTTTTCAGCAGGTTTCATGTAGTCATGAACTCCGAAAAGAACGCGCGTGACACTAAACAATAAAGTGGAAGTTTTAAAAGTGTATGATAGTTTATAGCTTTGTGTTAGACCTGAGCGCGAGTTTTTAGAACGATATGTGGTGAAAGTGCATTGGTTAGTGTTGATTTAGTTCAAGATTGGAAAAACAAAGAGGTTGACATTTGCCATCACTATGAGGCTAAAAATATATTTAATTTTGATGAAACGGCTTTATTTTTTCTAGCCCTGCTAAACAGACCAGGATTCTAAAAGGGAAAATGTGCACAGAAGACAAACAAAGCAAAGATCGCTTAACTGTTATGTTGTGCGTAAATATCGATGGCGATTTTAAACAGCCGTTAATAATCGGTAAATCATTAAAACCACGTTGTTTTAAGAACATTAACATCAATACTTTAAGAATATCTTTGCAAGCTAACAAAAAAAGCATGGATGACAAGGCCTATAATGAGTAATGGCTAAAAACTTTCGATCAGAGAATGGGACGTCAAAAATGGCTTGTAATTTTGTTTATGGACAACACGACATGCCGTCCACAGATGCAAAAATTCAGTTTTTTTCACCAAATATGACAATTTGCTTTCAGCCCCCCCCGATCTCTGCATTATTAAAAATTTCAGAAAACGATATTTTTGGGAAGCCATTACGAAAATGGACTGAAGCGATTATGTTACTAATGTACTGGATGCGGTATTGTGGATAATGACAGCTGTAAAAGAAATAAGAAACTGTTGTGCACTATTTTCTAAAAGGTGGATTTCATTAACCTCCCAATAACGGACATTTTTCATGGACCCAATGGTGTCCACTATAAAGATTTCACAATAATGTCTCTCACCACTGAATAACCTTATCAGAAATTTCATATTTTAGAATTTAATGAAAATATTCATTCTTCTGTTATCATATTTTAGTAAAATGAATTCTTAATTTAACAGCAATTCAGATTCCGCCATAAAATTATTGCAAAAGCTTATGTACATGTTTTTCCTAATTGCAGCTTAGAAG
Source organism: Gonocerus acuteangulatus (assembly GCA_946811695.1). Lineage (NCBI taxonomy): Eukaryota > Metazoa > Arthropoda > Insecta > Hemiptera > Coreidae > Gonocerus > Gonocerus acuteangulatus. The sequence goes on from OX328126.1 coordinate 50,162,220, forward strand.
ATGCACATCTTAAATATGTTGAAAGAGATTATTTTGTATATTTTAAAAATGTACACCAAAATTGCAAGACAATAGAGAGTAGACTTTAGGAAAGTGAAACTGCAAATTTCCCAAATCCCATATTTTGCTTTAGGTTATTTAGTAGAGAATAATATTTAATGCCAGTGAATACTATAAGTCAACGATATACCTACAGGATTCCCAAGAGAGGAATCCTTTAAAATTCCATTAAATAAAGTCAATTAGCATAAGATGTTTAATTATAATCACTGGGAATGATTAAAAACCAATTTTAAACAAAAATTAAACAACATTAACAATTTGAAAGAAATATTGACTGCTAAAAATTTTGAATTTTAAAAAATAATAAAAATGGTTTGCACACAAGGTACTATTACTTAATGCTTGTTTGTTTATTTAACAATCATTCTTCTGGCATTGCAGACTTAAATGGCTACAAGGAAGTAGTCCAGGCAACGAACAGTTATAGATGGAAATATTTGGAACACAATTTTTGATTTCCTAACTTTGTTTGGGCTAGGTTAGGAGCAGGGTGTAAAAAAATCATGTTTTTTTTAAAAAAAAAAATGGATTTATTAGATTTAAATAAGATTTTTTTTATTTAAATTGAATTTTTTTACTAAAACCGGCTTTAAAAAAGAAATCAGACTTTTTAAATGTATCTAGTACTATATAGAGAGCTGGTTATTACCTAGTTGTCCATTATATAAACCTGTAACTAAAATATTTGTTTATTTAAAATGCAAATTAAAATAACTATTCTAAAGTGGTGGGTCTTAAGTGGATAATTTTCGGAGCATAGCAGAATTGACGGGATCATATATACAGGGATTGAAGTTGACCTATATTTTGAAACCTGAGTTTCTGTAAATTTAAATACTTAAATCAACAAAAATCATTAATTTTCGGCGATTAAATTTAAATGTACAGAAACTCTGGTCTCAAAATATAGGACAATTTCGACACCTGTATGTATAATGACTTAATTTTCAAATTTTAAAACAATAATTTTAGAAATAAAGCTTTACAGAAATATTAATCACTAGGGAACAGAAGTAATTGTATTTACATATTCTTTTCTGATTCGTAAATCCTAAGTATTGATGTAATTCTGTACGTTTCAAGTGTTTTAAAAGTATTAAAACAGTTTTTATTTTACATATTTTGTCAAAACTCCATATTTTTACATATTTTGCCATAAATACATATGTTGGCTACATATTTTAATATTTTTGTTATTTTGTAATTGAAGAAATAAAGGAAAACCGAGAAAGAAAATAAAACTTTACCCATTGAGCAGGGTGTCAACGATTTAAAACAATTGATTTAAATCATGATTAAAATCATTTGATTTTTTTAAAAAAATCATTGATTTAAATCAATTTATTTCATAAAAAAAAATATTGATTTAAGCCAATTGATTTTATTTAAAAAAATGTTATTCTACATTTTTTTTAACTTAAATATAACTAGTTCTGCCTTTTTCTCAGCCATTTCAACATTTCGTCTTTATTTTTGTCCCTAGGGCCTACCCTCACTTGACCGTTCTTATCTATTCAAATTCTGTTTCTTTTATGACCCTTCCTTTGTTTTTAATTCTGCAAATAAATCTCCATTTAAGGTTAAGATAAAAGAGATTGGCAGGTAGTGGGCGAAGTGAATGCTTTAAATTGGCGAAAGTCTTTGTCGGCCTTAACATATTGCATTTCCTCAAAATAAATGTTAATAATAGAGCAGCTTATGACAGAAAAGCTTATCTTTCAACATCTACTAAAGCCTCTGGTGTGTATTTTAAGGCTACAATCAACTGCTCTGAAGAGTCGTATTCAACTAAACTGTTAATCGTTTTGCCACTATGGATATCTCCAATAATGCAGATATTTTCCCATCCACTGGTTTATTCTAGACTGTCTTTTCACTTTATTTTTAATTTATTCACAGTAGCTCCTTCTAAAACCTGGATTTTCTCTATTACTCTCGTATGATTCTAATGCTATCCACTAACAACATGCCTTTTGTACAGGGTATCACCATGGGCGTATATAAGGGGGGGACGAGGGGGCTGCAGCCTCCCCCCCCCCCCGAAATTTTGAGTTGATCGGAAAACATTTCATAAAATCCTTACAAATAAATTAAATAAGATCATTTAGTTCATAAAAAATATTACATTTTGGGTGTAATAGCGTTTTAGTTGGCTAAAACTCTTCCAAGATCTAAATTGTTCGTAGCCCCCGAAATTTTCCCAGCCCCCTCTGAAATTATTTTCTATCTACGGCCATGGACATCACAAAAATAATGGTCATCCGTTGGCCAGATGATTCTCCAATGCGAGATCGGAAAAAATAACCCCCGCAAAATTGACCTTGAAATGTTATTCATTTTTATTGCATATTTCAAAACTGCGAGTCATGAGGAAGAAAAAAGTCAACGGCACCATAGACCAGAAAGGACTCATTTTGGTCAAAATGACCATTAACAGCGTATACATGGGCCATTCTATTACAATCGACAAATTATTTTGATAATTTTTTGTCTTTAGCATGTTCTAACATTGCCATACACAAAAATACCTCGTTTGATTTTTTTAAAAAAGCATCTTCCAGTATAAAAAAATGTAAGTATATTGAACAACGGCCCTCACAGCGGCAATCATTGGAGTACCAGAACGCATATTTTACAATTGACAGAAATGCCTTCATGAGGTTATTCTCGAAGCTTATCAAGAGCTCCTGGCCATAAGCTTTCAACCAATCGCTGAAATTAATCATTAAGGATTTCACAGGTCGTGTATGAATTTCATGAAGCAGCCAGTCCTCGAGTCGCTCTTAGAATAGAGGATAGAATAATTGTCCTTGCCCGTGAAAAAAAAGTTTCTTCCGAAAAAAAATCAAAAAAATAACTTAATAAGTAAGATTATCACTCCAGCGCCCGTAGCAATTGTGCCCGTTCACCAGCTTAAATATTTCGGACTTCATTTCTGAGGCAAGCTGCCAGACTTTCTCCAAATTCATTTAAATGCCCAAGTTATTCTCGTCCATTTTGCCTGCTGTGGACGGTAACGTTGGAAAACAAACTTTCTTCCGTCCACAATATCCGCTGGAGGAAGTCTGGATGACGTTCCGACATGTCCAGCACCCACCTGCAAAACAATGCTCTCTGCTCATGATCCCCAGGCCTCAACTCCTGAACTTGCTGTAATCTGAAGGAAGACGTTCTTCCCGAAGGAAGTTCTGGTCCTCCAATGATTGCCACTGTGAGGGCCGTTGTTCAATATACTTACATTATTTTATGCTGGAAGATTTTTTTCTTCTGCCATGAAAAAGTGCATTACTTTTATGACTTAAAGTTAAAGCTCTAATCATTTTTAAGCCTTTAGTATATTTCATTTAAATCCATACATCCTGGATTCATAATAATATATAAATTTATAATCAATTCCTGATCTCTTAGAAGACTTAACTCAGTGTGTTTATTGTACAAAATACAAAACACAATAAATAAATAAATTCTTTTTTTAAAAAAATCAATCATTGTAAGGCAATGTTAGTAGAACATACTAAAGAAAAAAAATTATCAAAATCGGCCACCATTTGACAATTGTAAAGTCAAATTGACGGCCCACGCATACGCTGTTAATGGTCACTTTGACCATAAGGAGTCATTTCTGACCTATGGTGCCGTTGACTTTTTTCATCCTCATGACTTGCAGTTTCGAAATAATAAAAAAAAAAAAATAAAAATAAATCAGTCCCGTAACAGGCCACGAGGGCCCTGAGGGGCAGATACTATAGAGGGATCTGATTCATGACCATACGGCACACTAGGGAGATAGTGTGGTCAGTATTATGCTCCGGCCGCCTGATTTTCCCCTTGGCCGCTTCGACTGCTAGAGTCATTAGCACCCAAGGTACCCATTATTAAATTAATTAAAGGCTGGGTCGGCCTAGGGCCAGTCAGGGAGGCCAAATTCAACCCATGAACGAAGACACTAGAAGAAAAAATCTTTAGTGCTTGCTCGGGATTTGAACTCAGGCCTCCAGCTTATTAGTCCAGTGCTCTACCACTGAGCTAACCTCGCCCCCGCAGTTTCGAAATATGCAATAAAAAAATTTGACCTTGAATAAAATTTCATGGTCAATTTTGCGGGGGTTAATATTGGGGTTATTTTTTCCAATCTCGCATGGGAGAATCATCTGGCCAACAGATGACCATTATTTTTGTGACACCCTGTACCTAGTATTGACATAGTACATATACAGCCACCTTCTTGGAATTAGAAAAATCACAGTTACCTAGACTCAATGGGTAAAGTTTTATTTTCTTTCTCGGTTTTCCTTTATTTCTTCAATTACAAAATAAAAAGAATATTAAAATATGTAGCAAACATATGTATTTATGGCAGAATATGTAAAAATATGGAGTTTTGGCTAAATATATAAAATAAAAAACTGTTTAAATACTTTTAAAACATGCAAAATTACATCAATACTTACGATTTACGAATGAGAAAAAAATATGTAAATACAATGACATCTGTTCCCTAGTGATTAATATTTCTGTAATGCTTCATTTCTAAAATTGATGTTTTAAAATTAGAAAATTCATTATATATACAGGGGTCGAAATTGTCCTATATTTGGAGGCCTGAGTTTCTGTACATTTAAATTTAATGTCTTTAATCACCGAAAATTAATGATTTTTGTTGATTTAAGTCTTTAAATTTACAGAAATTCCGGTCTCAAAATATAAGACAACTTCAACTCCTGTATATATGATCCGTCAATTCTGCTATGCTCCCAAAATTATCCACTTAAGACCCACCTCTTTAGAATAGTTATTTTATTATTTGCTTTGTAAATAAATAAATATTTTAGTTACAGGTTTATATAATGAACAACTAGGTAATAACCAGCTCTCTATAAAGACTAGATACATTTAAAAAGTCTGATTTCTTTTTTAAAGCCGGTTTTAGTAAAAAAATTCAATTTAAATCAAAAAAATCCGATTTAAATCAAAAAAATCTGATTTAAATCAAATAAATCCGATTTTTTTGATTTTTTTAAAAAAATCATGATTTTTTTACACCCTGCCATTGAGTCTAGATAACTGTGATTTTTCTAATTCCAAGAAGGTGGCTGTATATGTACTATGTCAATACTAGGTACAGGGTGTCACAAAAATAATGGCCATCCGTTGGCCAGATGATTCTCCAATGAGAGATCGGAAAAAATAACCCCCATATTAACCCCCGCACTGGCTGATTCATAAAATTCATACACGACCTGTGAAATCCTTAATGATTAATTTCAGCGATTGGTTGAAAGCTTATGGCCAGGAGCTCTTGATAAGCTTCGAGAATAACCTCAAGAAGGCATTTCTGTCAATTGTAAAATATGCGTTCTGGTCCTCCAATGATTGCTGCTGTGAGGGCCGTTGTTCAATATACTTACATCTTTTTATACTGGAAGAGGCTTTTTTTTAAAAAAAAAATCAAACGTGGTATTTTTGTGTAAGGAAATGTTAGAACATGCTAAAGAAAAAAAATAAATGCTGTTAATGGTTATTTTGACCAAAAGGAGTCATTTCTGACCTACGGTGCCGTTGACTTTTTTCTTCCTCATGACTCGCAGTTTCGAAATATGCAATAAAAAAATATGACCTTGAATAACAAGGTCAAATTTCACAGGGGTTAATATGGGGGTTATTTTTTCCCATCTCGCATTAGAGAATCATCTGGCTAACGGATGACCATTGTTTTTGTGATAGCCTGTACAAAAGGCATGTTGTTAGTGGATAGCAATAGAATCATACGAGAGTAATAGAGAAAATCCAGGTTTTAGAGGGAGCTACTAGGAATAAATTATCATCCCTTGGAAGGAAAAATATCTACATTATTGGAGATATCCATAGCGGCAAAACGATTAACAGTTTAGTTGAATCCCACTCTTTAGAGCAGTTGATTGTAGCCTTCAAATACACACAAGTGACTTTAGTAGATGTTGAAAGATAATTCAGACGCTTCAAAAGTATACTCAGGTCAGACCGGCATCATTTCACGTTTGAAAATTTCAAAATTCAAGATGTAGCAAACAATCTTCCAAAATAATGTTCATCTTTAAAAATTTTCAACTCTTCCACCTTTTATAATGAGTTCCTAATTTTTATTTATGCTTTATTTTTCAATATTTTAAACAGCTTTAGTCATTTTCTTCTATTCTTTTGTTCTTTCCATTAATAATAACAGAGTTCCTACTTATTATTTATGCTTTTCTTTTCGATGTTTTATAGTGTTTAAGGTATTTGTTTACTTAATATTTTCAATTTTTTATTACATATTTTATTATAAATAGTTAAATATATATGTACATGTTTTGAATTTTATATTACATGAACATTTTATATTACATCGTTCCCTATTAATCATGTACACTAACAATAATATTATTTATTTAAAGCTTTGAACAAAAAAAACAGTTTGCCAGTCTTTTCACATCTTATTAGGTAGTTTCTCATTTGACTGTGAACAAAACCAAGGGTTGAAAACATTCTTTCAACCCCTGCAGAAGTTGCCTTTCCTGTCATAAGCTGCTCTATTATTAACAGTTCTTTTGAGGAAAAACAATGTTTTAACGCCCACAAAGACATCCACCAAATTAAAGCATTCACTTCGCCCGCTACCTGCCAATCTTAAACTTAAAAGGAGATTTACTAGCAGAATTAAAAACAAAGAAAGGGTCATAAAAGAAACAGACTTTGAATAGATGAGAACGGTCAAGTGAGGGTAGGACCTAGGGACAAAAATAAAGACGAAATGTTGAAATGGCCAGAAAAAAGGCAGAACTAGTTAGACTTAAGTTAAAAAAATAAACTAAAGTTAATAAAATATATAATAATAATTTCTTAATTAAAATCAATAATTTTTTTAATGAAATAAATTTATTTAAATCAATGATTTTTAAAAAAAAAAACAAATGATTTTTAAAAAAAAAATCAAATGATTTTAATCACTGATTTAAATTGTTGACACCCTGGTTAGGAGTTCCCGCCTTCGCCTTTGAGCCGGGGGGGGGGGGGGGGGGGGGGATCCCATTTTTCGAGCTTTTGCTAATATCTCGTAACCCACGTGTCCTAGCGACATGATCATCCTATAACAAATCAAAGCCGATTAAATTTGCTACAAGCTCTACTCAGCCAAGTATTTAGAGATATTCACTCGTGAAAGTCTTTTATTTTGGGAAAACACTTTTGCCGCATATTTTTTGCCCTTTTTGACGGAATAACTCTTTAACGATGAACCAAAAAAATAAATATGGTTAAAAAAATTTCAGTGTTCCATTGTCAATATTATTTTCTAGATCTTTAATTTAGTGTGAATACGCTAACGAGCGAGCCCACAATTATATATTCTGTGCTATTTATACGTCCAGTGGTCATTATGTTCACATAATGGAGCATATTTCCTACAAACGTTAAAACAATTACAGTGTTCATCGTGAAATGTGTGGACAACTGTCAACCAACAAATCTTTCAATTTCTCACCATTTTCAGCCAATGTATGGTCTGAAAAGTGCTCCGTTATATATACATGTATAAATTGCACAGAATATATTGGGGCCGCTGACCAGCGTATTCACACCAAATTGAACAAAATCTAGACCATTATATTGGCAATAGAACACTGAAATTGTTTTAACATTTGAAGGAAAATACATAAAATAAAAAATATATATTAATGAACAAAATGTAATGGTGTAAAACCATATTACTGGATTTATTTTTAGGGTGGATCGTTGAAGAGTAATTAGGTCAAAATATTTGCAGCAAAAGTGTTTTCCCCAAAATTACAGACTTTGAAGAGCGGATATCTAGAAAAACTTGATGGAATAGTACTTGTCGCAAATTTAATCTGCTTCCATTAGTTATAGAATGACCATGTTGCTGGGACGCATGGTCTCCGAGATATAAGCGAAAACCCGAAAAATGGACCCTTTTAACTCCCCCCTCCACTGAGATCGAAGGCTACAGGCTGGGACTTCTGATATGTAAACCTTCTAACATGTCCAAAGAAAGTTATGAGGTCAAAAATTGTGTCCTAAGCATTTCCATTTATAGCTGCTTTTTAACATTCGTGGCCTAAACTAAAGTTAGGAAAACCAATAAAATATTTGGTTGGTGCAAAAAAAATGACCAATTTATTCCAGATGGCAAACAACTGTTGATTGTTAATGGACAACACAAACTTCTCTTGTCATGTCCGTCCCAGTTAGTTTTTTTTTTTTTTTTTTTACTAAAGCCCTCAGTTCATAATCTAAAACTAATTGCCCCGGCGACCTTCCTCACCTTGGACATCTGAATCTACAAGATCAAATCTTTAGTACCATCGTAACACAGTACTTTCACTGAAGCTTCCTTCATCCCAAACAACATTGATTTTTTTTTTACGGCGCATCAACATAATTCTTGGCCATTAGTGCTGACATCCAGGGTGCAGCCAGCAATTTTCTCAGCGAGCCCTGAGATGAGAAAATTTCTGCTGCCGATGGGGAACCCACCATCTCCCGCTTATGAATCTAGCTAGTCACTAGACCACGGGAGACCCCAACATTAATTTTTTTTTTTTTAGATGTGTTTAACGGCATATCAACATTAGGGCTATTAACGCCGGGCTGTCTACAGGTTGCCGCCCTTTTCCATAACACCAAAAGCACGTGGTCGGTCACCCATTCAGGTACTGACCACGCCCGACGTTGCTTAACTTCGGTGATCAACGGGAACCGGTGCATTCAACGTGGCTATGGCCGTTGGCAACATTAATGTTATATGCAGTTTACATGGCACTTCCACCATGACATAAATCTTGTTTTGACATGATGGATTTCTGAGGTCCTAACTCATAGAGAATGTAACACAAACTGAACTAATCTTTCAAGAAAAAAAAAATGAATAACCATCGTTTATAATCCCTTAAAAAAACTTTAAATTATCATTGTTAACTTGGCAAGCACTTGCCTAAAAAAAAATGAATATTCAAAACCTGCATTATTTTTGCACCAACCCAATATTTTACAGATCATTGCCACTTTACATCACGTTCCAGCAATGGGTAATAAAATTGCTCCAGACCATGTCCATTGGGGTAATACATTTGATGCGGACGTAGTATTGTTTTTATTCTGTCCGGGTGAACTTTTTTAGGTAAAACTTAGTAAAAACATGTGCTTCTGGCAATTATAAGAAAATTCCAATCAAAAGAAATATTCAATATTCCCAGATGGCTTTCACTTTAAGATAACTAAGACCTAACTCAAGCGAAATATACTGGATTTGTCTAAGAATCCCCTTTCACGAGCGTGTGAAGCAAGTGAATCATGAACTAGGCAGTCAGACCAATCACTCTCATGGGCCCATACCGAACGAGTTAAGCATTAGTGTAGAATACTTCATTGGTATCTGTACAAACAGATAAGTATGGTGGCTGTCTTTAAAAGAGTATCAAAGATTTTCATAAAAATTGAAATATGTTAAGCCTACTAGTAAGATAAATGGCCAATATATGTGAATCGTTCAAATGAGTTTATAAAAAAATATTGACATTAGGTATAAGTAAATAAATGCAATACCTCCGTCGGGATGATCTTCCACCTCTCCTATAAGGTGAAGATGGCCGTCCATAACGAGCCATTTGTACCCTCAATTCCCTTCCATCTAACATCCTTCCATCCATAGCATCTAGTGCATCTTCAGCATCTCTCTTGTCATAAAATCTTAACATAAAAAGAACATTAAATATTAATGAGGGAAAAATTTGAAAAAAAAAAAAAGACAAATAAAATATTTAAATCTATTTTTTTAAGCAATTTACACACGGGACTGAGATGTAAACACAGGATCTTACTTTTACACATAAGGATGTGGCCAGTTATACAATAGGGCATTATATCTGTACTTCGAAAGTTAATTTTCCGACAAAACAATTTAAAGCTGGCAGTTGCCAAGTATAAAAATTTGTGATTTCACCCATTCGAGACATAATCACTTTTGTCACAAGAGGCCAGATTGCCCCGTGGACCCATAGCCAATTTTGTGGCATGCTACATAAGCTGATGACACCTTTGTGACAAGGACATTTCTTCGCCTCAGGACCAAAAACCATCTTGCAATACCTAGCAGTAACTTTTGTAAGCTCTAGTCACTCTTGGATCCGCTAGAGTTCATAAAAATGCAGTTTGTGCCAAATGAATGGAGGTTTCCCTCTGCTACTCGGAATAGATGGGCGGTGGAGGCCAGCTATTTAAAGAACGTTCAGTGGAACCAGATGGGTAAATCAGGCTCTGGTCCACAGGTTGCCGTCTCATAAGAGTTAATGCTGATTTTATTAGCTCTGCCTTAACTTAAGAACAATATGTAATACAAATATGCTTCTCATTTAGGTAGAGTCTTTACTTAAAAAAAAAATTATTTCTGTCATGTTTTTTCTTATGTGTTCGGTTAGCGGGTAGTGTATTGAACGATTAGTCAGTTTTGCTGCCTGTGTATACAATTGCATTATTGTAGTGTTTGTTTGTGGTCTTAACAGTTGCAAAATTTTAAGTATGGCTTATTGTTCTTCTTGTATGTTTGTAGAGTATTGTCCTAATCTGTATTTATGTATGTCCATGAGTTCGTCGTTAATAAATATCACTAAAGTATAGCCAATATTTTCACCTTCTGTACTTTCATCGGTATAAATTTTTAATTCTATATTGTAATTTTTTAATGTCCATTATTATTATCTTTAATTAAATTTCCAGGCCCAAGATCATAAATTAAAAGTTGTGGGTGTGGATTTAAGTGTTCGCTTTATGTGACTCTGTCGTGTGTTAGCAATCCTAGCAGCCTGTATGCTTGAGCCCTACGTCCAACATTCAAGGGATACGTCTAATAACCATTATAGAAAAGCATTACTGTTAAGTACACTTTTTTTAAATATACAAATGACGGTGTTTGTAATCGAAAATAAACCACAATATACTTGCAAATAATGATGCTTTAAGTCACCACTACCCTTGCTTTCCGAACCTGTATGACAGAGAACATTAGTGCTTTACTTTTTTCCAAGTTGTAAGCAACGGATTCAATTATAATGCATCAAAATACGTGATAGTGCAAAATTGAAAAAAAAAAAAAAAATTGGTGAGGAGGCCCTTGAACTTTACAATAACAAAAAATTGTTATCAACCAAGAATTTATCACAGCCAACCAAAATCCAATTTCTAGTGCTTAGGGGGACCTTAAATTAAAAAAATACACCTTCAAAAAGCTTAGTGTTGAGACATAAAGTATTATGAGCATCCGAATTATCTATTGCTAAAAACACAGAAAGGAACATTCAAAAGAAATGGCCTTAAAGCGATCACTAAGGAATTTAATAATTGACCAAGCTTGCCCAGAATACAATTCTTTTACTTACATAAATATAATATTGGTAATTCTGAGCGAGAAATGACCAGACTCTGATCTTCATGAAACTTCGTATACTTATTCATGTTAACCTAATTAAGAACCAAAACATAAAAAAAGCAGGCGGTAACGACTAGAACAGTATTGGTACTTATGTATTAGTGTTAAAGCAGGTTAAAGAGCCAGGTCTCAGAGAACTGGATCTACACCGTGTCGAGATCTGGATCAAGGAGTCAAATCAGATTTAGCCAATATGGCGACGGGATTATCAACGATTTAGGTTAACTAGAGTTTTGATATAACCTTTAGCTAGCGAAAACGCGTAGCACTTATATTAATAGCATAATTGCTATGCGTTTCCGCTCGCTAAAGATTATATCTAAACTCTAGTCAATCCAACTCGTTGATAATATAGATCAAGGATGGTTTTTCGCTGGATAATGGACTGATTAACAATTTGGCATCGCTTCGAAAAAGAATTTGGCATCGCTTTGATCTCGCACAGAAACTGAAATCGCATAACAAAAAAAAACAACAACAATTGTGTGGGTAAATAAAGCACAAGTGAATTGCGTTAAAAAGACAAAGGGAACAAGATGGCTACTATAAACACAATAGATGATATCTCTGATAGTGATTGACCAATAGAAATGCGTTATCCATAATCTAGATCTCTGAACAAGATCCGCCTCTTTAACCTGCTTTGACGCTAATACGTAAGTACCACAGTATTTATTAAGCACTAAAGTTGATTGTTAAACAGGTTAAAAGCTGGCGTAAAAAAAATATTTGTAAAGGTAATTCTAAGCGAAAATGGCCCAGACTCCAATCTTCATGAAACTTCGTATACTTATTCATTTTAACCTAATTAAGAAAAAAAACGTAAAAAAAAAAAAAAAAAAAAAAAAAAAAAAAAAAAAAAGAGCCAAAATTTGTCAAACTTATTCATTTCAACACAATTAAGAATAAAAACGTGAAATAAAATGTTGCATCCAACTATTTTTTTCCCACATTTTTCATTGTTATGATACAGCTTGTAATGTTACGATACAACTCATTTATAGCCAGTTTAACAATCAACTTTAGTGCTTAATAAATACTGTTGGAGCGAGAGCTGCCCGGAGACCGATCTTCATGAAACTTCGTATACCTATTCATTTTAACCTAATTGAGAAGAAAAAAAAAAAAAAGAAAAAAAAAAGGAGACCCGGTAGCCGTGAGGGTCAAGGCATGGGCTCTTAGCACTCCGTGCCAAAGGTCGTGGGTTCGATTCCCACTAGGGACGGTGGCTTTTCTTTCAAAAAAAGAAAAGGCATCACCCCTATCCTGGCTAGAAAAGGGTGGTAACCTATAGATAACCCGTCCTAAAATTCGTAGTTAATAATAAATGGACGTTAAAATTTAAATAAATAAATTGAGAAGAAAAGATTAAAAAAACCTTCGCGGTAACGACTAGAACAGTATTTATTAAGCACTACAGTTGACTTATACAGGCTATATACCATCACGAGTTGTATCATAACAATGGCAAAAACAATTAGTCGTTTGTGATATTTTTTTCACGTTTTTATTCTTAATTGGGTTGAATTGAATAAGTATACAAAGTTTTAGGAAAATCGGATTTGGGTCGATTCTGGCTCTCCCAATTTGACATTACCGCGCATGCGCGTGTTTACAAATACTTCGTTTACACCAGCTTTTAACCTGTATAACAGTCAACTTTAGTGCTAAATAAATACTGTTCTAGTTGTTACCGCAGGGGGTTTTTAATTTTTTCTTCTCAATTAGGTTAAAATGAATAAGTATACGAAGTTTCATGAAGATTGGTCTCCGGGCAGCTCTCGCTCAGAATTACCTTATTAAGCACTAAAGTTGAGTGTTATACAGGTTAAAAGCTGGTGTAAACGAAGTATTTGTAAACACGCGCATGCACAGTAATGTCAAATTGGGAGAGCCAGAATTGACCTAACTCCGATTTTCTTAAAACTTTGTATACTTATTCAATTCAACCCAATTATGAATAAAAACGTGACAAAAATATCACAAACGACTAATTGTTTTTCCCATTGTTATGATACAGCTAGTAATGTTATGATAAAACTTGTTTATAGCCTGTATATCAGTCAACTTTAATGCTTAATAATACTGTTCTAGGCCTGACCGTGAGTGATTTTTAATTTTTTCTTCTTAATTAGGTCAAAATGAGTAAGTATACGAAGTTTCATGAAGATCGGGCTCTGGGCAGCTCTCGCTCATTATTACCCTTAATAAATACTGTTCTTGGCCTGACTGCGAGTGATTTTTAATTTTTTCTTCTAAATTAGGTCAAAATGAATATGTATACAAAGTTTCATGAAGCTCAGGCTCTGGGCAGCTCTCGCTCATTATTACCGAATCCTAAACACACAAGTATATATTTTAAAGGAGCCCTATAATTTCAATAGCCCCTCGAATTATAATAACTACAGAGAAATAAAAAATAATTTAACACTTAATATTCGTTTAAACTATATAGAAAACAAATAGTTTCGGGCTTAACATAAGAGGCTAGTTATTAAAACTCTAATACTAAAATTGAAACTCATGGAAATAGTAAATGGGGGGAAAGACGCTACAATAACCGAAGTCGGCGCCATGTTCATTCCACACCAGCTCAATAAATTTCAATGGCTAAACTATTTATGTCCATTAGGTAAAAGGACAACACATTTAAATTAACTTAACACTCAGAAATGCATTTTAAAGCTTACCGAACAAAAGCAAAGCCTCTACTTTCTCGAGTAAACCTATCTCGAGGGATATAAATATCGCCGACCTCACCGCATCTTTCAAACACTCTTCTCAGGTCATCAGGTGTCGTTCTGTAAGTTAAATTATCCACCTTTAATGACACCATCCCATCAATCCGTGGCGGGGGTCGCCCGTAGCTCATGTTGGAATGCGTAAAACTCTCAATCAACTGTTAGGAGAAAACAAAAAACTACTCTTCCAGGGAAACTACCAAACAATGGCGTCTGGGGTTGCTGTTGGCTTGGGGTAGAGGGGAGAATGGTGGGGGGATGACAACACCGGAACCTCAATCAAACTGTACTACTGAAGTCAGGAACATCTGATTAAAATGAAAAAAACGGCTAACAATGCAATTTAAGAGAACACTACTAACCTTACGAACGCAAAACCTCGGCTCTCCCGAGTAAATCTGTCCTTAGGTATATACACATCACCAACATGTCCATATTTACCAAAAATATATTTTAAGTCATCACAGGTTGTACGGTAGGTTATGTTACCGACTTTTAAGGATATCATGTTATCAACTCTTGGTGGAATTCTACCATAACTCATCCTTTGAAGTACACTCTTTAAAAAGGAACATATATTTTAAACAATTAAACTTTAATTCAACAGCATTGCACTGTTCTTCTAATGGTTCGAACATCAATAAATCTTGACAGAACAACAATCAACTTTGACTCACTTAGTACCCACTGCCTAGAAAATTAACCAAATAAACTTTTGTTTGTTATATTATGTGCATTACGTAATAGTTTATTAAAATTTGTAAATGTTATTACTTCTTTAAGTATATAAAGAATATTTTTATATTAAAGACCATCGTTTTATTGAAGAAATGTTGGTTAGCATTAATAAAATGTTTAAGGTCATAAACAATTGTTTATTAATATTTACCATCACCTGATAACGCATTTTTCGTGAATATTAAATTATTTGTAATTATCAGTAACGTGCTTGAAAAATCATATCAAAACTCAATGAAACACGCGTAAAAGAAGTGCCCCAATCAGTTCTACTCACTCGCAATATTTCTAAAAATAAAGTAATATTTGTGGATAAACTTACTTAAATGTACCTAAATAAATCAATAAATTTCATTTTTTTCATTCTTTCATGACCATTTTTCTCTTTAAGCTTTAGCTGGATACTACACAATATTCGTTTATGGTATCTTTTCATTTCTATAGTTGCAATCTACTTCAAAAATTCCTTATGTAGATTCATAGCTTGAGCATAAAATCAGGAATCGCATATTAATAACAATTTGTATTACAAATTTTGTTCTCTGATATCTGTATAAATCTATGTACACATGTACAGTGGGTCAAAAAATTATTCATACACCTTATTTATTGGCAGTAATTTTTGTTGTTCTTTTTTTAACGCAAAATATCAACATATAGTTATAAAAGAGGGCATTTGACATTAATTTTATAAATCATTGAAATGTAATTACTAATAGAATTAAATCAGTAGCAAAATTTGAACATTTTTAAAGCAAAAAAATTATTCATACACCTATTAAACAAAAAAAAAAAAAAAAAAGATTCTACTTAAACATTTTCAGTACTTCAACCCCCTCCCCCTCCATTACTAGGATACCCTTTCTGATTTATAACAGCTTGAAGTCTCCTGGGCATTGTTTCTACGCGTTCGTTATTCTCCTGACAGTCGATTTCTGCCCAAGTTTTCTGAGGGCTATAAATTAACTCTTTCCCTAAATAACATGAAATTTTTAACTTCAATAATGCCCATAAATGTTCTAAGGTGTGAAGATCTGGTAATTGAGGTAGTGTTTGCAGCATTTGGCAAACATTGTACAAGAGCCATTCTGTTTTTCCCCGGTATGTTTGAGATCACTGACCTGCTGGAACAAATAGGTGCTGTCTATTCCTACCTTTCGCGAATGTTTTCTTTTTTTTTTTTTTTAAATTACCTTGCAACACATTCAAATTGTTCTCAGTATTGAAATAAACATTCATTTTTGAATGTTCACCTACTTTACTGGCGCTCATGCCACCTAAAACCATGACATTACCCCCGCCTTACTTCTCCATAGGCTGGAGATGTTTTCTTCAAAAGCTCTGTTCTTTTGCCTCCAAGAAAACTCTGTTCGAGGGATTTGTAAACATTGAACTCCCCCTCGTCCGAAAACAACACATTTTTCCAAAATGAAAGCTTTTATTTAGTCATGATCCCGGGAAAACTTAATTCTTTTTTGTACAATTTTAAAATTTATAAAAGTTATTTTATTAACTGCTCTACCACTATATCCCACTTTATGTAGCCAAGACCTCACGGTTTAAGGTTCTACAGGGTTCTGACAACATGATGCGATGTGTTCTGCTAGCTCGGGAGCAAATAATTTGAGTTTTTTTTTTTTTTTGCAGCTTTCCGCACGATTTCAAGAGGATCACACACTCGCCGAACGTTGTCTGTCCGTGTGTTTTTTATTGTCCACTGATGAGGTTTTTAACTTTTTAATTATATATTGCTTAGACGCTTAATACAATCCCAGCTTTCATACGAAGCATCGGTAACTCAGTCCTTCATTTAAAAGTTTAAAGATTTCACGTTTAAGATAAGAACTGAGCTCCTTAGATTTGCGATCTATTTCGCTAGAATTATCTTAGAATATTGAGGTTCTGTTTCATAAGATATAAATAAATATTGGTATTAAGTTGAAACATTGGCACATGAAACAATTTTAGAGTTATCATAACGCCTAATTTAAAGTGTATGAATAATTTTTTTGCATGCCGAAGTTTCTTTTTTTGTTATTAATAGAATTGAGCGTGTTTTTAATTTTTGGTTTTGCATCAAAATAATGGGAAATGTTATTTGTTATTATTAGCAGCAGTTAGTTTGGGTTAAAAAAATAAAATAAAACATTTTTGGCTAATAAATTAAGAGTTTGAATAATTTTTTGACCCACTGTATGTTTATAAATGTTTATTATAGTAGAACTCTTAACGTAACTCATATTTTCATATCTATGTTGGGATGAATGTCAAGCCTCTTAATTTTTTTTTTATTTTACCCAGAGCTTCATTAAGGCACGTTTGGCGAGTTTCTAAGACCCACTAAGTGCTGTGCCCGCATAATTTGGTGACGGGTGCTGTCACTGGCGAACGGGACGGTGGCTCCTTCGTGGAAGTTGAAAGGAAGGGAAATAAACCTGGAAACCTTTTCCCAGAAGCGAAAAGGGTGGCCGGCTGGGAGAAGACGCCACTAAAATTATTAAAGATCCAGGCCTCAGTAATTAAGAATATATAATCGGGAAAAGTTGAAGCCAAGTATAATCGTTCAGCGAGCCCCGCTGCAGAGCCGCCACATGGGGGAGGGGGGACTGCCGGGTACAGTGGGCCCGGGCCGGGCCACGCTAATTGGAAAGAAATGTATATTTTATGAGCTTGTAAAAATATTGAGACTTAGAAATATAGACGGGCGTAGCCTATATTTATTGGAATGGGATCTATATTTTGTTTGATGTACATAAACGATAAAACAAGTGAAATCCCTAAATAATATATTTCATTATGCCTCGTAATAAAACTAAGTACCGAAAGTGACCTTTGCTGCACCGATTGTCGGCTTTTATTCTCATTTGGCACAAAACTCAAGATGAATATAATTTTAAAATGTCCAAGGTCCTATAGCAAAGCACTAGAATTTTCAGTCTGGCTCTGAGAAGCGAGGGCCCGGCTCTGAGCAGGGAGGCCCTTGATCTGGTCCTGGGCCCGGCTCTGAGCAGGGAGGCCCTTGATCTGGTCCTGGGCCCGGCTCGGAGGTGTGGCGGCCTCGCCCCGCTGACCTTGGAGGGTCTGCTCCCTGGACGAGCAGAATGGCTGAGGAGTCAAAACTTCATCGAGGGTTCAGACTCGAAGTAATATTGTAATCCCAAAAAAAACATAAATGTGAAATAGAGGCCAAGTTCCTCCCCCACAAAGAAACACTCCCTTCCCCAAAAAGCGAGAAATATCTCCTCCTAAAACCTCCAAAAAACGCCTTACCATCCTACACTCCAAAAAAAGTAGTATGAGTTGGTGTATTAGGTGTACCATATTTTCAACCAAAAATATTTGCCAATACAAGAGATGATACAAGAAAGAAATGTCCAAGTTCATTACTTAGAAGACCTCGTAATTACTTACTAAGAAGAGTAAAGACACTTCAACTGACCTTTAAAAACAACAATAAAAATACTTATATCCATTTACTAAAATATCACATTCCTCAACCAGGTATATTCTTAAACTTGGCAATGTTTAGTTATCACTCTAAATATAATTTCGGCACAAAAAAAAACATTGCCAAGTTTAAGAATATACCTGGTTGAGGAAAGTGATATTTTAGTAACTGGATATAAGTATTTTTATTGTTGTTTTTAAAGGTCAGTTGAAGTGTCTTTACTCTTCTTTGTAAGTAATTACGAGGTCTTCTAAGTAATGAACTTGGACATTTCTTTCTTGTATCATCTCTTGTATTGGCAAATATTTTTGGTTGAAAATATGGTACACCTAATACACCAACTCATTCTACTTTTTTTGGAGTGTAGGATGGTAAGGCGTTTTTTGGAGGTTTTAGGAGGAGATATTTCTCGCTTTTTGGGGAAGGGAGTGTTTCTTTGTGGGGGAGGAACTTGGCCTCTATTTCACATTTATGTTTTTTTTGGGATCTCATAACTTTTTTCTAAGTATTAAATAAAATTTAGTTGCCACATACCTACTGGTTTTTTTTTACTTCATATAAAACCAGGGTCTTTGGATTCTGCATAAAGTTCTCCTTAATGCTTGATATTTGATACCAATAATCAACATACATACATCTAATCACTAGACTAGAAAAGTTAGAGGCTTTTCCAGATGACATTACTCTAGAGGTCAAATTGATTGCTCGCCTAACTAAACTATTACACTGTAAAACACAGGAACTTCTTCCCGAGGATAAAGATCACCACAAGGAAAGTGTAGAAGGCCTTCAAGAAAAAGAAAAGAACCAAGACGATACATTTTGGGTTTGTGATCCTAAACTTTGTAATTTAGATGACATTGAAAAACTTAGTATCTGCTTTCAAGTATATTATACATTTAACCCTTACGACTTTATTTACATTTAAGAAAGAAGTCACACGTGTTGTTGTTAAGATGCATCGAAATGTTTCTTAAAACATCAAATATAGGTTCTCCTTGCCAAGACGATTCATTTGATACCCCACATGATGGATTTCAGAAGGAATGATGGTTTTCCGATGGGACAAAAAGTACAAAACGTCATAGGTAATATGACACTCCCGTAACAAGACCTACCTGCGTGCCAAGTTTGGTCAAAATAGGCCAAACGGTGTGAATTTGTGTAAGGAGCGAAAATGCAGACAGACAGCTGAAAGAACTTTTTTACCTATCCTAGTGCATTTCCCGTATCAAGACCCACCTGTGTCCCAAGTTTGGTCAAAATAGGCCAAACGGTGTGAATTTGTGTAAGGAGCGAACGTGGAGACAGACAGCTGAAAGAACTTTTTTACCTATCCTAGTGCATTCCCCGTATCAAGACCCACCTGTGTCCCAAGTTTGGTCAAAATAGGCCAAACGGTGTGAATTTGTGTAAGGAACGAACAAGCAGACAGACAGCTGAAAGTCCTTTTTTACCTATCCTAGTGCATTCCCCGGACCTAGACCTACCTGTGTGCCAAGATTGGTCAAAATCGGTCAAACGGTGTGAATTTGTGTAAGGAACAAACATGGAGACAGACAGCTGATAGACGATTGTGGCCTAGCCTTTGACACTACCCGGATAAAGACCTACCTGTGTACCATGTTTGGTCAAAATCGGTCAAATCGTGTGGATTTGTATAAGGAATAAACAGTTAGGCAAACAGCTGATAGAAGATATTGAACTAGCCTATGATTCCCCCCGTATCAAGACCCATCTGTGTCCCAAGTTTGGTCAAAATCAATCAAACGGTTCGGATTTATATAAGGGACAAACATACAGACAGACAGCTGGTGTACGATTTTTACCAAGCCTATATGCGCCTAAATGTTTCTTAAAACATCAAATATAGGTTCTTCATACCGAGACGATTCATTTGATACCCCACATCATGGGTTTCAGACGAAACGATGGGTTTACGAAGGAAGTACAAAACTGGCGCGCCCCCGCCCCGGAAGCAGCGTCAAACACAACTTTTCAGGATTTTTCGATTTTTTCCTTTAATAACACCTTAATATCTATCATCCTGCAAAATTTCAAGTCTCTAGCATCATGGGAAGTGGCTAATAATTTTGATGAGTCAGTGAGTGAGTGAGTGAGTGAGTCCTATAAATCCCGATTTTCGATCGCTTATATCTCAGAAACTATTCGAGGTAGAATTATGAAAATTTCCAGGTTTACTTAATCTAGTAGTATAATACCTCTGTAAAATTTCATAACTTTATCTTTACTTGGCTGAAAGTTATGAGAGAGTAAAAACCGGCTCTAAGACCTCCTGTAATATACACACAGTATGCTTAGGCCGGAACTTGGCCTGGCGCACTACCGTGCGCCTAGATATGGGTGGTTCAAACGTGGGAAATCGAAAGAAACCACTTAAATTTAAAATAAGTAGAGTTATGATTTTAGTTAATCCATAACGACCCCCCCCCCAAGTTTTTTTTGGCGAGAACATATTTCAGGTACAAAAAGCCTATAACAACGAAAAATGTCTTCTAGATTTACTCTGGTCTACTATGTGTCCAGAAGACCTTAAAACTCACTATTTTGCACTAAAATATTTAAAAATTTCCCGACACTCCAAATGCCTAGGTGCTACCAGCCCCCACCCCCCAAAATTATTTTCTATATATGCTAGTGGATTGAGTTGATAATTTTTGCCAACTTGGACATATGAATTTTAATGACTTGACCAAGACTATTCATCGTTATAAACTCCCGATGTGGAGACAGAAAAGGGGTGAGATAGAGAGTAAAGGGGGCATGTAGAGCAAGATTAATTTCTTAGGCCAGATTTAAATCTGTTCTTTCAGGGCTCATCACCAGAGATGCGAAACCCTGATTATTAACCTTCTGACTTTTATGAGGGATTTAATTTTTCGTTGATACTGTTCACATGAACAGCAGGAAATCTTACCTAAACCGCTGCGTAATTCTGCTTCTTCAAGAACAGCTTCTTGACTTTTCAGTCATGCGAAGCAACATAAGAACCTTTGATTAAACGAACGAAGGAAAAATGATATTCATTTTTTAGGAAGTTGTATGACTCTGCGTAGGTTTAGCAAACAATAAGCCGAAGAATATGTAGTAAGCACACAAACTTAATGAAATTTAGTGTTTATCAGGTTCCTCTAAGTTCGTATAAAAGGAAGAACGTTAGCCCTCGTGTGTGTAAAATCTTCCAGAAAGGATTAGGACGAGATGTGCGCATGTCTGGCGGGAAAGAAGAAGTGTTTATGGATCGAGTGGCTTTAGAAGGCGGTGAGCAGCCAGGCGCGGTGACTAGTAGAGTTAGCGAAGAGGGACAAGATGGACGTGGGGGGCGCCTATGGGGCTGGCAAGGCAGGGGCACCTTTCGACCCTCTTCTCTTCGTCAAGAGACCACAGGTCATCGCTAAAGCTGTTTGCCTTGTGAGTCATCAATAATTGTTATCGCATTTTCTCAGGTTGGACTTACCATTTTCAAAAGGCAGCGATCTTTGGGGCAATTCTTGTTCCACATTACTCGTTATTGATTTTTTGATAGCAACGTGAACTACTTCATTTCTGAAACGAAATGAAACGGATAATTTCTGTAAACCCTTTTCTAAACTAAAGCTTTAGTAAAAGGAAAAGAAAAGTAGATTTTCTCATGATTCTTACACTTCCATAGATACATATCTTTGAACTATTTACCTTCCACGCCCTCCTTCCGGAAAAACGTACTTTTGGCCAAAGAATATTGGGATAAACTAAGGTATTGCCGATTTCCAACGAAATTTTTGTTATTTTGCAGGAGAAACGGTACAGCAAATTAGATGCTTGAAGGCACATTCATTTTATAAAATGAAAATAATCAAAATGTTTTAAGTTCCTCACAAAAAAAAAAAAAAAAAAAAAAAAAAAAAAAAAAAAAAAAAAAAAAATTCATTGGGAGGATAAGTTAATTTTCTTTATTTCAGAGTTATACTTCTTGGTATTTTCAAAATGCCCCTAAGTAGACTTAAACATTATACTGTTTGCAAGGTACAGGGAGTAATAAATTGCAATTTCTACTGACTTTGTTTAGGTATATTCAACCATAATTATGGATTGATATTTTGCCTTGATTTAAAACATTCTCGTTTATTATTTTTCTTTACATCAATAAATTTGCTTTGCTTGCAGATAATAATAATAATAATAATAATAATAATAATAATAAATAGAATTCTCATAAACAGTATTTCTGATCAACTCAGTCCTACTATTCTTTTTATTTATTTTTCATCTTATGTGGTGTACATAATTATAAATGTTATCTTAATATGGGTGGTGAGCTGTCCACACATGCAGGGTTGTAATGGTTACTGAAGAGGTGAGATGGAAGCCACAAAACGAGTAGAGTGATATATCACATAAATTGGCACAACAAAAAAGAAAGGAAGTGCTACTGTTTCAATAACCGTCTCAACATAAATTCAATCATAGAACTATTTCCACTTTTTTTTTTTTTTTTTTGATTGGAGTTAGTTCTTCCGGTTGTGTGCTATAAGGAGAAATTGTTCACATAAAACTTTTACAAGAATTTGAAATATCTGAAAAATGGTTTGAAAAACTTGAATAAAACTTCTGTCGTGGGCTATGGTTGATACGTTACCAACAAAATGAACTTTATTTTCATCAGTAATAACCTAATTGTTAGAGTTAATCTTTAAGATCCTTCCTTTAGACAAAAATATAATGAAGCAGTAAGTTAATTAAAAATATATTTTCCAGTGTAGAAATACTCAAGATTCGGTCATAATAGTTAATTAGTTTTAATTCTAACGTTTCAGCTTGAATTTGAAGCCTTTATCGTGCATATGATGAGAGGAAGAAACAATCAGTTTGTAAGTTGCTACATCACTCCATGGTCAGAAAGAAGTGATGTGGTGACACAAACTTAGCAGTTATTCCTCTCCTAATAGTCCTCATAATGCCTTGAAAATCAAGTCAAAATGTTTGTAATATAACTCATTTTTATTTTAAAATGTTGTTTTATTAACTATTGTGATCAAAA
This sequence comes from Gonocerus acuteangulatus, assembly GCA_946811695.1. Classification (NCBI taxonomy): domain Eukaryota; kingdom Metazoa; phylum Arthropoda; class Insecta; order Hemiptera; family Coreidae; genus Gonocerus; species Gonocerus acuteangulatus. Next base: position 50,185,709 of record OX328126.1, read on the forward strand.
CTCGACTATTTCCACACTGGTTAATGTCTAGGCTCAACGATTTCTTCAAAAGAAAGAAACAAATGTATTTATCTTAAATAAAATAAATAACTACATGTTGCTCTAGCTTCTAAATTGTACAATTTTGCAGTCATTTCATTTAAATGCAGTAAATAAATAAGCAGGGTCAAAAAAGTAAAGTATAGGTTGGGTGGTTGTTGTTGGCGTGAAAAAAAGAAAAGTCTTCTTCCTAAAAAAGCTCTTAATTACCACTATCTCTTTCAACAGTATTTAATGCTGTCCTCCTCAATTGATGATAGTATTATGAAGAGGTCTCAAGAAGGAATCTTTTCCTCAAATTATTAAAAAATTCTTCAGCGAATCAATAATTCTTCTCAAAGGAATTTCTCAATATGAAATATTTCGGATTTTCTAAGTATGAGTGAGGTTTAAAGGAATGACGATGTACTACAGATATTGTACACTCATAAATTATGAAAAACTAATTATCTGTATGGGCAGATATCAGTTATATAATAATTATAACAGTTTGAATCTACAAAATTAAAGCTCTTTTCAAAGAAGTGCACTGCTGTTAGCTAGACTGATGATGAGTTGCAAAGTAAACAACAGAAAAAGCACAGAAAACCAAAATTTAATCTCTCTTGATAGCCTTTAATAAATTTCTTAAGATATCTATGATTATTCTTTATACTATCTTTAATTTTATAATTTGATTTGTACATGGAAACGTTATTGTTTTGGATATTATATTTATTCAGCACTAAACTATTACAAAATATTATTTTCGATTTGGTAATTTCCTTATCAGATCATTTCAGAAAGACTTTAAACTCCATTAGCAGAGTATCTGAAACTAACTGACTTATAATTGATCTGTTCTTAACTAATTCAAAGAAAAGCTGAACTAAACTTATGTATTCTCATGCATTAATGAAATGAAAAAATGCATTTAGTATACATGGAACACAACAACAGAAACCAATCTAGGAAATGTGTGACTTATAAATAAAGGGAAATCGCTATTGTTATTAATATTAACCATTTCTTTCAAAGACATTTTTCAAGGTTTGTCATGTAGCAAAATGTAAATGTGAATTATTAATTACTTCTTTTAGGAAATAAAAATTTATACTCTAGAAATATGTGTATTGGACGACATTTTAGAATATCAATGACTCAATTTTTTAATATTTCCTTTTATTGTAAAGTTCCAAAATGAAACTTTTGCAAGGGTAAAAAGGATGAATTGTGAGAATCCAAATGTTTTCATCTCTCTTTTTATATTATAGTTTATCATACATTGTGCTGGGTAGAACATATTTCAAAAAATGTTTAATTTTATTCTAGTTCAATGGCATCATAGTCTTCTGCTGTGTTTCTGGGTCATGGTTTATGGATGAACAGACCGAAGTGTGCCTTTATAATGGAAAATCAAGTCCTTGTCATTATGGTGAGGCCTTAGGTTTAATTACGTTCTTTGCATCTCTGGGCTTCCTTGGAGGAGAATATATGTTTGGACAAATGTCATCTGTGAAGTCCAGAAAACATTTTGTCCTGATTGATCTCGGATTTTCAGGTTTGTATCTAATTTTTATTTATTTATTATAATTGCTAATGTGTGTTTGGGTGCATATATACTTAGTGTTATATTACTTGGGTAATGCACTGGAGGTCCTGCAATTTTAAATATAGGCACCCAGTGTACATTTATTATTGCAGTGTCATAGTTCAGGCAAGAGGAGGCTGGGAAACCTCGACTAGACCCTCACTATCTCCCAAGTACATTGTACAGTCACGAACAACTGTACCTGGTATGTTACTCCATGCCTTTATGTCCTGTTGGGCTTTTTGGTTTTTGTTTATAATGCTTGGATTAGTGATAATTTTAAAGATATGGAATTGGAGTTGTACCAATAAATATTCTTTGTACACCTTTCCTTTTTATCAATCAAAGTCTCCTACCCTTGAGCTTATTATATTCTAGTTTTATTGTAATGCTGGATGGTGGTACGTTGATTTCACAAGAATAAAAACAAACATCGTAAATTTCCGTACTTTTTTATTTGGGGTAAAACGTTTTCAGGGATTTAGCCGACTTGAGCCTTGCTTCCAGACATGACCTTATCTTTGCAAGTTTAAGTTCCAACACTTGGGGCTCATTCTGATGCTTTAATTAACAGTAGTTTTTATTCTTGTGTAGTTTCATTTAAATCAGAAATGGCCAAATAAGTCATTAAGTTTATTTATTTAATAAGTTCATTAATATGATTTAAAAAAAAAAATAAATAATCGTAATCCTCATAAATATTCTTTAATTTAATTTTAATTTGTCTTCAAGATCTTCAATTATTTTGCTTTGGTCAATAAAGTTCTGACTGTATTCTTTATATAAGTGATTATTTATGACAAATATATTAATGGCCACAGGGAATAACTTTTTTATGGAGCACTTTGAATTATTTCTATTTTTCTATTAATTACTGTGACACTTCAATGGCAAGGAAGCTGCGTAAACTCAACTTATTCCTCAGGAATGCAACCACAACATTATATCGTCGATACAAAAGCAAACTAACGAATATGAAAAAATGCATCTTTCATTGTTATGTGCGGCAAATTCTTGAATCTGATTTCACTCTATTAAAGGGAAAGTATTCCACTATCAAAAGGTCAAATCTGCCGAATATTTGACCCCCCCAAAAAAAGTTAAGAATGAATACTTTTCCACTCTGAAAAGTGGTGATTTTCATATTTGTTAGTTTGCTTTTGTATCGACGATATATTAAAAAAGTATGAAATTTACATTAAATATTTTCTGTTCTAAAAGTCTTTCAACCAGCTGACTCAGTTATTTAAAAAAAAAAAATCTTTTGGGAGAATCTCTACTTCCACTGATACACTTTTGCAATACATCTTTCTTAATAGTTTCAAATGTTAAATAGATAGTTTTGGCTCGACGTTTATAATTCAGTACACTCCCTAGTCATAATGCAACAATTTTGCTCAGTTCTCCGCATTCATTGAATGCGGATAATATATAGCAGTATTGGTTTAAAGATAAAAAAATTAAGATTGTCAGGGGGACACTGATAATTTTAATCTGGATAAATCCCCCACTCCCTAATGATTTTTCTTATTTTCATAATACATTTTTATCATTCGTTTTGAGCATTATCTAGAGAACTAGAATTTATAGCAGCAGGAAAGAATATGTTATGGGGTCTTCCCGTAGAACCCCCTTGTGGCTAATGCCTTAGATTCTCATGTGGGAGATGGTGAGTTCGAATCCCACCGGCAGCTTGAATTTTCACACCTCAAGGCTCGTTGACAAAATTTCCCACTGCACCACGGATGTCGGCGCCAATGACCTAGATGTCAGTGTGGCGTAAAAAATAAAAAAGGTTATGGATTTTTATCCATAGGGGCACATTAATGATTTTTATCTGAGGTAACCGTCACTCCTAATTTTATTTATTTTCATAATACACCTTCAACATTAGTTTCGTCTATTCTATATCTAGTTTTGTGGCAGAATACCCAAGTTCCAGTAGGCATGAACTTTCACTACTAATGGACTGATTTTGCTGTTTAACTAATTTGTCCTTACTTTTCATTCAGGAATTTTGATCACTAAAAAACTAAATTATTTAAAAATTCTTTCATAAGTGGAACCTCTATAATGATATATTAGTTAAGAGATACAGAGGACTGCTCTACTGTTCTATTTCAACCTACTGCCATTAAGAATGTTGTTAATCAAACATACCTCATTGCTGCTGGTTGATATCATAGCAATATACTCAGCGATTCAGATGAGAAGAGGCAAATACATTTTTGTTTAATCAATGACCAAAACATGACATGACAATGTGCACTTGAAAATAAAAATGTAGTTGAATGTGGCTTTTGAGGATCATCATATCATAGTACGTCATAACCTTCCTTTATTCCTTTGGATTTATCCTGGAAATTAATCTTAAATCAGTTGTATTCCTAACATAGTGCAAAATTCTTTTTAGCGAAATTTACCTCTTAATTTGCTTGACTGAAATATCTACCGGCAATAATTAAAACAATTGTTGAAATTCGGTCTACTGACCGAAAACAGCATGCATCAGAGAATTCATACTTTGTTGAGCTTTATTTTTATTATTTCAACCTTTGTTAGTCTTATCAAGTTTAATCTGGGACAATCAATGTTTTTTAAATCTACAACTATGGATGTTAAATCTAATTCCAAATGTGAAGTTGGTGAATTTTGAGTATGTTTGATCCATATTTCTTGCACGGGGAATATATGCCATGCCCTTTTCCCTCCAACTAAACCATCTATTTGAACAGGCTGTAGCTTAAATTGTTTTTAGCCTTAGCTTTGGCTAATTATTGATAAATATTTAACACTATCTCTCTTGCCTGACCTTTCAAAGCCTTCCCTGGTCCTAAACGACACATTATCAGTTTTTATTGAGTTTAAAGTAGTGTGTTGTTCATTGTAATGGAAATGCAAATTGGGGAACGGGGGGAATATTTCCCTCAGAATTTCGCACATGCGGGATTAGAACTATTCCATCTAATTGAATGGGCTATAACTTGATAGCAAACAAAATTTTTCTTTCTTCCCCACGAAATTTGCTATATATAATTCCCATAACAAATGATAGGATAAGTTCATTAACCAGTAAAGGAGGGTTTACTCTGGACACAAATTATTGATAGCTCCTAAAGGTCGAAATATTTGTTACATTGTAGTACAAATCAGTGTAGGTCATGCTCATCTAAAAAGACACGTTTTTTCTACAAATAAACTAAATTCGTTTTTTTAGGAATTGATGGTTAACACACGAAAAATACTATTAATTTGGTCTCACTAGAAGTCCTTTTCATTTTCTTGCATCAAAACTCTGTGGATATCATGTCAAACTAAAAAGAAAAAAGAAAAAAGAAACCTCTCCATTAGAAGCTGGGGTCTACTCCCAAAATTATCCCTTTAGAGGCCGAATACAGCGGAGTTAAAGTGGGCTCGCTGAGCCGAGTACTAGTCATGCCAACTGTTCCCACTGAACCAACTACTTTTTGACTCTGCAATTGCATTCTTTTCTTTAATTACGCTTAGCTTCCACTGGACTTTGGACTAGCCCAGATGAAACTATTCATTTTTTTTTTTTTTTTTTTTTTTACATTTTAAAATTTGTTTTAATAACTCATAAATTAATTTTACGTCTTTTTAAATACATATTTTTTAGAAAAATTCTTTTACCTGTGGTAAATTCCAAAACACGGCAAGGCTCACAAGAAAAAAAAGGTATAGTAGCTCATTGTCCGGGGAGCCAACCTGTCACCGACCTACTACAGTAGCTCACGGTCTCTAAAGGGTTAAATAAAAAAAAATAATAAATGAGTTTGCTTCTCAGTACAAATTAAAAGGTTGAATCTCGTCGCGGCTGTGACCTTATTAAATTCATTAAAACCTTAGAAATAGAGGTTTACTGGTGTTCGATCAGACCAATTTTTTCTGCTAGCTCTTGTGATATAAAGACAAGTTTCCTTCAAGGTACAAAAACAATTATGATCAAATGGAAATTGGTGAATTTATTAACATGTAAAACCTTACAATATCGATTAATTCTTGGTAGCTTCTGAAGATAAGCCTGAATTTCTCCAAGAAGAAAGCATAGGTTACATTCGTACCTATTTTGAAATTTCATTATGGGTAAACATAATGAATATGAACACCCAAAGATGTAAGTGATTTATCTTTTCTTTATTGAACTTATGATCTTTCAAAACTAGTATTTCATCTTCAATTCTCTGGAAGGAAAAAAAAAAGTGAATAAACCGTGTTAATATTATTCATAATTATATAAAACCTTAAAAATAGATTTAAAAAACCTCCATATTATTTAAAAAATTACCTAAATAGAAAACCTAAACAGCTAACAAGACATGGTACAATTGTCGTGGTAATAAACACAAAAATCTATGGTATAGCCAAAGCCATTAACACACACAGTGATTCAACTCTCAGGTGAGTTTATTGAGGACTAAATCCTTCAGCAGTGAAAGGTTTGATTTCCTTTGATTTGACCACAGTTGGATCATGTCAATCAGAAAATGAGCAAGCGACAGTGTCAACATTCTGAGATAACTACCCAAAATTATAAATTGCTATAGTTGTAGCCATACTGAGATTTAATTTCATTTTTTTAAATCTCTTGTATTGAAACTGTACAGTGCTTCCATTTATTTTCATTGCGGTTCTATTTAGAATAATATTTATGAAGTACTAAATAGCAAGAGAAACTAAAACTTCACTTTTTCAAGAAGTGTAAAATGCATTACAAATGAAATGGCCCTAAGGAGAATGAAAGTAGATAGAGAAATTCTTCGAATTATCAAAAGCCGAGAGGATCTGCAACAAATTTTCAGAAAAAAAGATACTAATTCCTAAGACTTATAATGAAAAATAAATTGAAAAATAGAAGATAGAAGAGAACTAGGCAGTGGACAATGTTCATGCTTGAAACGTGAGGGAGAGGAATGGTTTAAATTCGTAGTCACTATTAACCTTCAATAGAATGATAGTACCTTTAGAAAAAGAACAATTTTATTAACTAAATCTAGTTTCTCTGTAATTAACCAAGAATTAAGTGGTAGTCCAAATGTTTGGTTTTCCACAAAATCTTGAATAATTGACTGAAAAATTGTAATCTTTTAGCCAGGAGAGATTTGTTCCCTAAATTATTTCAATATTACATTGAAAGAAAATATTTATTGATTTTAAGAGCTCGCGAACATAGCGACTTGCTCTTTTTTAATGTTGGCGGTAGAGTCTAATCTCATAACTGTAAATTAAGAAATTAAAACATTCAGGATTTTGTGGAAATTTAGATTGAAAATAAATGGGTTGCAATACTCCTTTCTTTGTTTTAGCAGGCAATCTTGAGATCATTCATGCTGCCTTTATTTTCATACTTTTCTTGTCAAAGATGTACAATGGTCTTCAATAAATATACAGATAGCAGTTTAATCAGCATCTGAAATATTTTACAATTTAATTGACCAAATATTTAAAATATGACCAAACATTTAAATATACATAATAAATTAATTGTATACACTTTGTTGAAGTAAATGAAATTTGCTTGACTTTTACTTTTAATAACCCATTTTTTACAAAATAACAATTATCAGACGACAGGAAGTTATCAGCCATAAAAGGGGGGGGGGGTTAATATGTATTAACACATTCCCGTACGGTGGGCGAAGAACAAAAAATAAACATTTCTAGAAAAACATTCTCCACCATGTTTATAAAAAGTTTCTTCTCCAGTAAAAATTTAAAAATACGCCCGTTACATGGTGTTGTTATTTAACATGTCCCGTTTACTGGAACTTATTAAATCGTAAAGCTAAAAAAAAAAAAAAAAAAAATAGCTGTCCGATGTTTTAACATGTTCCATATCTTCGGAAAGAGCATTCCTAAATTTTACTTTAGTGAATTTTTCAGTTATATTAAAAAATAAAGTCACTCATTTTTAAGGCTTTTTTGCTAAACATAGCTTACTTAATTCTTCACATTTAAAAAAAGATGCAAATGGAAGTATGTTTGAAACGTAATACTAAACCCAGAACTGAATTAATTAATTTTCTCGAGGTGATAACCTATGACATTTCTATCAGCTGGCATGCGCAAGATTCCAGCTGGTGTATACAAACATGTCATCTTCACTGCGCGTGCTCTAAGTCAATGATTCGATACTTCACTTCTCTTTGTATTGATACTCCTCCAGCTTTAAATACAACCTTAATTTTGTTATATGTTAAATAATTACTTTGTGTTCTGTGCACGGTTAGGATATAACAAAATGTGACTACAATATAAAAACGTATATACTTTGGTGTAAAAATAGAATCCCATCAAAACACAGTGCTTTTAATTGATAGTTATCATTAAGTTTTGCAATGGGTAATCAATTAGTAGGGATTGCACCCTCCCAGATATTACCTGTGGAACACTACCTCAATGAACACCCAGATTTGATATTTGATATGAACCTTGGAAGTACGCGATTTTTTAAAGTTGCCAGAGCTAAATCTCAAGAAGGACTAGTGGTAGTGAAAGTTTTTGCCATTCATGATCCTAGCTTACCTTTGGCAGCTCATAAACACAGAGTGGAGCAGTTAAAAAAAATTTTAGGCTCTGCTGTCAACTGCCTTCCTTTCCAAAGAGCAGTATTGAGTGACAAAGCAGGATTCTTGATGAGAGAGTTTGTGAAATACAGTTTATATGATAGAATATCTACAAGACCTTTTCTTCTACCCATTGAGAAGAAATGGATCGCTTATCAGATATTAAATGCTCTTGCACAATGTCACAAATTGAATGTTTGTCATGGAGATATTAAACTTGAAAACATTTGCATTACTTCTTGGAATTGGGTACTTCTTACAGACTTTGCATCTTTTAAGCCTACATACTTGCCAGAAGATAATCCAGCAGATTTTTCATACTTTTTTGATACATCACGGAGGCGAACATGCTATATTGCCCCTGAAAGGTTTGTCAAAACTCTCGGCTCTGAAACAGGTAGTCAGTTATTACTTTCTGAAGATAATTTGAAGAAAGAAGAACTTAAACCCAGTATGGATATTTTTTCTGCTGGTTGTGCTCTTGCTGAACTGTTTGCAGATGGCCAGCCTCCTTTTGATTTTTCACAATTATTAGCATATCGATCAGGAGAATATTCCTTAGAGAAATACTTTTGTAAACTTGAAGATGAAAATATGCGTCAGCTCGTTGAAAGTATGATCTCCAAAGACCCTTCTAACCGTTTAACTGCTGAACAGTATCTAGAACAAAATAGAGGTAAACTGTTCCCAGAATATTTTTATAATTTTCTCCTCTCATATAACATTATATTTTCAAATACTATACCAATACTTTCGGCTGATGAAAAACTTGAAAGAATGAAATCTGAAATATACAACGTAATTAATGTGATCATTGATGAAGACGCCAAGTGGAAAAATCTAAAAGGTGAAACAGAAGATAATTCTGAAGAATGTTCAGCTTGTGATGCACTTGTCCTTTTAACATCTATGATTACGTCATGTATTAGAGGCCTACATTTTGCTGTTTCAAAAATAGATGCATTGCAAATACTTGTAGAATTAGCAGCTCGTGTCACTCCAGAGGTTCTTTTGGATAGAATCCTTCCTTATGTAATGTATCTTGTAAGAGATCCATATCCGCGTGTCCGTGTGTGTGCTATTCATTCTCTTACAAAAATACTTTCTGATTTAAAATCTGTGCCACCCAGTGATGCTAATGTTTTCCCTGAATATATCCTTCCTGGATTGGCTCAAGTTCCACTTGATGATGATGTTATTGTACGCTCTGCGTTTTCAGAAAATATTGCTAAAATAGCTGAGATATCTCTTAGTCTTCTGGAGTATTGTCAGGTTCATCAAAACGAAACTTCGAGGGGCTCATATGAAAGTGAGCTTGCTATGTTACACCAAATGATGCAACAGATGGTTTCAGCACTTCTTACTGACCCTCAGAATATTGTGAAACAGACTCTCATCGAAAATGGCATTACAAAACTTTGTGTATTTTTTGGCAAACAAAAAGCAAATGATGTTCTTCTTTCGCATATGATTACTTTCCTTAATGATAAAGAAGATAAGCAACTTCGAGGCTCATTTTTCGACTGTATTGTTGGTGTTGCTGCATACATTGGTGTTCATTCATCACCTATTTTATCTCCTCTTCTACAACAGGGCCTCACTGATACAGAAGAATTTGTTGCCAGAAAAGCCATTAATGCAATTACTGCTCTTACAGAGTTGAGTTTGCTGCATAAATCTGCTCTTTATCAATTATTAGATGAATCTGCACCACTCCTAGTTCATCCCAACCTTTGGATACGACAAGCAGTTGTTGGATTTATAAGCGCAATGGCCAGAACTCTGAATATGGTCGATGTTCATTGTAAAGTAGCATCTGCTATAAAACCTTTTCTAAAAACTCAATTAATTCAGTTAGAAAAGGAAGTACTGCTACTGAATGCTTTAAAGCCCTCTATTCCTCGGAATGTATATGATGCTGTTATAAAATATTCTGAATTGCCCCTTCTTCTTCAAACATTAGAAGAAAGAAGGAATGCACGAAATGGCTGTAAGGGAGTGACCAATCCCTTGCCTACTTCATCTCACCAAACAAACTCTTTTCGGACATGGTTTAATCGTTTGTCGTCTGATGGCTTAAATGAAGCTGTTGAAGACTTGCTATTTCTCATGAGAAAACATTTACATAAAGTAAACCGTTATCATGCACAAGAAGTTAAAGTAACTACTAGTGGAAAACTTGATTTATCACAAGTATTAAAACCTAATAATCTGCATAGTCATACAATTAAAAAATGTGATATTACAAAGTATGAGATGTACATGCCTCAAATGAGGCGTGCTCCAGATGACTGTATTATAAATATGAATGAAGAATGGAAAACAATGTTTGGAAGAGAAGGAAATACTACTATTAAGCAGGACAAGGGCTCGAGTCTTGGAAGTGACTGGAATGTGAGGAGTTCAGGCAGTCAGTCTATTATGGAACACAGTATTCAAGAGAGATCTTATATACAGTACCGTTGTGCACCCTCAAGACTTGAATTGAGAAAACTATTTAAACATAGGGAGAGCCTCCAAGGCTACAGGACTCCAAAGAACCATGGGTCTGGCAGCTCTATACCAGCTGGTTGGAGGCTTCGGCCTGGGTTAGTATCTCATTTACATGCTCATTCTGGTCCTGTCACGAGGCTAGTAGCTATTCCAGAAACCACAATAATGGCTAGCTGCAGCTATGATGGCTGTATTAGAATTTGGGACTGTGGAAAAATGGAAGGAAGAAATATTGCCAACAGAGCAAGGCAGGTGTACAATACACAGTCTGGACCATTGGTAGGGATGACTTTGTGTAACGCTAACACTTGTTTAGGAATGGCCAGTCAGTCAGGTTCAATTATTGTATTAAAATTTGAAGCAAACAGCAATAAAATGTCAGTATATGCTTCAAGGCAGCTGGATTTAGAAGAAGAAGGGCCTCCTGTAGATATAACATATTTTGATTCCGGATCTAAATCAGTCTTGATGTATGCTACTATTTATGGGTATCTTATTGGCTGGGACTTGAGAGCTCCAGGGATTGCTTGGAAATTACAAAATGATATTAAACAAGGTGTAGTAACTGCTCTTCATGTCGATAATAAACAATGCTTCCTTACTCTCGGTACAAGCAGTGGTTATATTACCAATTGGGACCTTCGGTTTCACATACCAATAGCTTCATTTCAACAACCAGGAGGAAATAGAATCAGGAGACTTTGTGGCCATCCGAAGGAGCCTTCTTGGATCATTTCCTCTAGCATTGGGAACAACGAAGTGTCAATATGGTGCATTGAAAGTGGTTCAAGACAAGCTGTTCTATGGGGTAGTGCATCTCCTCCCCTCTCAAATGTCGCTGGGAGCAGTCCACACTCTGTTTGTGCAATGTACTCAGGAATTGTTGAAAAAGATGCATTCTTATTGACTGGTGGGACAGATCACAGAATACGCTATTGGGATCTTGATAATTACGCAAACTCCTACGTAGCTATTCCTGCAGGTGGAGATGCGGCTGGCCATATGTCATGTGGATACAAATGTAGATTAGTGGATGGTGTCAAAGTCGTGCACGAAATCCGATCTAAGACTAATACTAGGACAACTCCAGATGCTGAAGGTCCTCCTCGGGCTGGACCAGACCCACCTCCAGTTGGCCATCATAACTCAATTACAGATATAGCTATTGTCTCAGGTACTGGAAGCTCTCTTCTCGCTTCTGGATCGAGTGATGGTATTATTAAAGTTTGGAAGTAATTTGGGCTGTGCATAACTTATTTTGAGGGACCAACTTCTTTTGTGATTACATTCCTTACTTCTTGCTAAAAATGTGATACTTTCTCTTATACTGTAGAGTACTTTATTTGTATTTAGAAGTTCTATGTATATTTTTCCCCTTTGTATAAAAATGATGTAAATAATTGTAATATTAATCATCTGTACAAATGTAATAAATATTTATTTATGAATTATTCTACTTCTATAATGGAGCCAATCCAGTATTCCCTCTCAGAATCCGTGGTACTTGTGTACTATACGGGCCCCTGTGATTTGATACCAGATAACAGTGAATTGATTCTAACAGTGATTTAGTAACAACTTTCAACTTAAGTTTATTTACAGTTAATTATTTTGTTCTAACCAAATTGTTTATATCATTTGGCTTGATTGTTTATATATGTTAAAATGGACGGCTGTTTTTGAAGGAATTTTAGAATCCTGAAGCCAAGTTCTACATCTTACACCATTCTTCATTTTTTAACATTACATCTCCATCTAACACTATCTGAATGATATAACTTCACAGAATTCCCAATACTGCATATCTTTTCTTTTGAAATAATGCCTCTTTCCACATGGCATGAAACTCCACTTTCTTCATTATTAATTGTTCTAAAATGCCACTATAAATTATATATATATATTAAACTATATTATAAAATTAATAATAATAATAAACTATATTAATAATGTGTATTGTTTTCATATGTATCCAGAAAATAAGGTTATGATATTTAAATATTAAATCATATTACCATTAAAAGTAATATTCATATTTATTTATTCTTTTTGGAGGCCGGCGGCCGTGAGGGTTAAGGCGTGAGCACTTAGCACTCTGTGCCAAAGGTCATGGGTTTGATTCCCACTATGGGGTGGTGGCTTTTCTTTAGAAAAAAGAAAATGCATCAGCCCTATCCTTGCTAGAAAAGTGTGGAAACCTATAGATAACCCGTCCAAAAATTCATAGTTAATACGGCCATTATCATTAACTAAGAATGTAATATTCATAGAATCACTGTTATCTGGTATAGAATCATGGGGGCCTGTATAGCGCACAAGAACCTGTTTACATTACAATAAATTCTTATGATGGGTACAAAAAGAAAAAAGGAATTTTCTATGGCTTCTTGGTCCAAATAAAATAAATATTTTGGATTATTTATTGATACATATAAATTTGGGATGGCAATAAAAGAAATAAACATTGGTTCTAAAAAAGAAAAAAAAAATATGAATTACAATTTTCAACTGCCCTTTTGTTTCTCACATTTTTAATTTATTTGAATAAAAATTTTGATTTAATGACAAATTCTTGGCTTCATGAATGTAATAATGCTTTTATGACAAACAATTTACAAAGAAGTGTAATTTGGGCAGAATCTGCATCGAATATGAATGATTCTGTTCTCGCTTTAATACAGCATGAGTCTTCCCATATGAAAGTAGTGGCTGTTGAGGTCAGATAGTGGAATTTATGATTGAACACAGGCACTCTATTTATCTATTATATATTCAATTATATTTTTAGGATTCAAGTATATTTACAAAATGTAAACATGTAAAAAAAAAAAAAAATGTAAACTTTTATCATGAGAAATTAAGAAATGTTAATAATTGTCTTAATTTGTGGTAAACTGTAAGTAAAGCACCCTAAAAATCCAAAGAAGTAATTATATATATATATATATATATATATATATATATATATATATTTAGATGGAACGGCATTTTTCTCCAGCGGTAGTACTCCTCACTTCTTCCTGGGATATTTCGATGGGTTCATCTCCATCTTCGTCAGCCAGGTACTTCTTGAAGTACCTGGCTGACAAAGATGGAGATGAACCCATCGAAATATCCCAGGAAGAAGTGAGGAGGAGTACCACCTCTGGAGAAAAATGCCGTTCCATCTAAAAATATCATTCCAGCAACGAAAAATAAAAAATCAATCATATATATATATATATATATATATATATTTTTAGATGGAACGGCATTTTTCTCCAGCGGTGGTACTCCTCCTCACTTGTTCCCGGAATATTTCGATGGATTCATCTCCATCTTCTTCAGCCAGGTACTTGTTTCGTCCTCGGTGGTAGCCAAGGGCCTTGGCTACCACCGAGGACGAAACAAGTACCTGGCTGAAGAAGATGGAGATGAATCCATCGAAATATTCCGGGAACAAGTGAGGAGGAGTACCACCGCTGGAGAAAAATGCCGTTCCATCTAAAAATACTATCCCAGCGACGATAAATAACATCAAACATATATATATATATATATATTCTGTCTTTCATGTGCGTATAAAAGAAATAATTTTGGGGGGACTGGGACCATTTCCGGGGTATGTAATACTAAAAATTTAGAACTCAGAATAGTTTTTTTTTTTTGTTTTTTTTTTCCTTCTTCTTTATCACTGTTGCCCTATTACTTATTGATGATTTTGAGATTTGAAAATTTTTCAGGTGAGGATTTTAATGTAATTTATTTGATCTGGTATGATGATAATTATGAGTTGTAAATAGAAATATTATTATGATAGTGTTTTAATAAGGTTCTTCAAATTTTGTCCAGGAGATGTACATCTTTAAGGAGCTCCACCATATTATTAATATTATTGCCTTCTAAAATCTGGCTAAGCGGAAGATTTAATTTAAATTTGTTTCTTTTCTCGAAATATTTGGGGCACTCAATTAAAATATGTTTAATGGTTAGAAGTACTAGACAATGCGAACATTTAGGTGGGGGGTCTTGTGACATTAGGTAGCCGTGAGTGAGTCTAGTGTGGCCTATTCGCAGTCTTATAAAAGTAACCTGTTCTTGTCTATTTTTATAGGTGCATTTCCTGATTTTAACGTTTTCTTGGTACTCTCAACCTCAAGTCTAAGGTATTTCTCGCCCTACTGGGGAATCCTAATCTTATTTTTATTCTATTCGTCGTTATGTTAGTTTTAGAATCTAAGATTAATTCATTTAGTGGGTTTGCTGGAGATGCTAAAATCTTGGTGTACTGACTTATTGTTAGGAGGTTTCTTCAAAGATTTAGGGGTAGCTCCCCGGCTTCTACTTAGAGACTCTCTTTTGGACTGGAATCGAAATGCACCTAATGACAATCTAATCCCTAAGTGGTGTACACTATCTAACAGTTTCAGGGTTCTCTCACTGGCTGACTCGTATGCTGTGCATCCATAATCGAGTTTTGATCTTATTAATGCTAAATAGATCATCATCATAGAGTCCTTATCTGCTCCCCATGAAGTATTACTTATGATGATTACGTATGATCTTTGCTGACGACTTAGCAATGTATATAAAAGGTAGGGATCCAGATGAAATAGTGCAAACTATGCAGATTAGTTTAAATAACGTCCATAGATGGCTAACTGAATACGGCTTCAAAATTTCCCCAACAATAACAAATTATATATGCTTTTTAGGAAAAGAAAAAACATAAATATCCCTCCGCTAACAATAAGTGGAGCAAGAATCAATACGACGGATCAAGTTATTTATTTGGGTGTTACCTTTGACTACTCCCTGTCGGAATACTTTTAGGCATCTAAAACACTATTACACCTAAAATAAAATATTTCTTATGATCTAAGTGATCTTATTTATTTTTAAGGGTTTTATGTCACATTTTTACCATCAAATTCGCCCCCCCCCCCTTATATACGCCCATGCTTTCTTTAAATGATGAAGATATTTAATATGTGGAAGGATAAAGGAAAGTTGTTGAAGTTTGATTTTTAGAAAGCTACAAATTTATATTATGTTTAAGCCAGCTGTACATATCTTTCATTTGACTTCAATAATTATTGAGAAAGGAAAACCAAGACAATGTATTTATAATTAATCAGAAATTATTTTGAGTTGTCATTCTAAATTAATGATTTTAATAATATTGAGTTCTTCTATATTGAAGTCACAAACTCTATTGACTGTTTAATTCTCTTATTCCCAAGTTTAAGACCCTGAAAGTTGCCTAGAGAGAAGGGGTTTGGAAACCCCGCATTTGTTTTTTTCATTTATTTGGAGGCCATGGTTCCTTTACATTATTAATTAAATACTACATTCTTAAGAATCTACTATATATTTGTCAAATACCACTCACTCACTCACTCATCTATCAACGCCCAGCCCAAACCGCTCGACAGAAAATTTTGAAATTTTGCATGGACACTCCCTATATAACGTAGGCGCTCGCTAAGAAAGGATTTTTTGATATTCGTATTTTTAAGCATTTTTAGGGGGGTTTAAAGTTTGAGTTGGTTAGAGAAGGCAAGCCTAGGCAGCCTGCGTTGCTAGGACGATAAAGAACAGTTTTAACGTCCATTTATTATTAACTAAGAATTTTAGGACGGGTTATCTACAGGTTACCACCCTACCTTACATTATCTATCTCATAGTTTTATTTATAATTGAGGTTAATTTCAACTATGATGGCAGACCTTGAATTACTAGAAATTAACTGTCCCTCATAGAGTTTTAATTGCGTTTCTTTTCTGCCTGTCCCCGTCAGATTGGCTTGCCATATTTTTGGAGAGTTAAACCGGGACACATTAATATGGGATGGGCATACCAGGGGGGGGGGGATAAAAAGAGTACAAATTATAAGCAAAATGGTTGGTGAGTTTTAAGCCTAGCAACTAACGGGAAGGGGGAATCCTAAACTGTTAGTCTACCCAAACCTTAAAAATAAGAACGGAACTTTTTTTGCTACTTGATTTTCTTAAAACAATATCTCAGCCAAATAGTAGTGTCTGGCAGCTGGCAGCGCTGTGCAGGTAGTTCCAGCGTTTTACAGTTACATTACTTCTGATTTCTTTGGCACTGTGAGCAGTAGTAAAAATGTTGATTGTAGAAAAGTAACCGATTTAAAAAAGATTCTTATAAACATGAATTCATTACTCTTTACATCTTACAGCCTTTTCCGGGACATTGATAAAACTGGGCGGGACACCGAAACAATTGCAAAATACCGGGACAGTCCCGGTCAAACCATGATGTATGGCATATCCTTAGGTTTTCCAGGCGAGGTAATAATATCCGGGGCCCTTGCACAGCCTCCTCGCCTATAACCTTGGTAATACTCGTAAATATATTGTGTGTTACCATATGGCTTCTTGGAAACATAAACTTTTAAATTTTAACGCCCATTGAATAAAATATAGTATGACGGGAACCGTGCTGTAATAAACTGCACAGAATTGTATAGTAAAGTAATTTTAATGAAACATTATTTAACGCAATAAAATAACTACTTATCTGCCGTGACGAAGCACGGGTATTCAGCTAGTAATGTATAATATAAAAATGTATAGGTTGACATTGATAACAATATTTGAATATTTTATTAGGTTTGGTTTAGGAAATCTGGAATAAAAAAATAAATATTTATTTAGAATAAATAAATTATTATAGAATAGAATAAATTTATTATTTAGAAATGTTAGCGCAAAAAAATAAAATAGTAAAACTAAATATCAGTCAATTACATTAATTAATTATGCTAACTGTTATATAATCGATACATTTATTATCAGTAAAATCAATAATATTTATTGACTAGGGTTGGTGGGTTTTTAGGGTGGTAACCTGTCCTAAAAATTGTAAGATATTTATTAATGGAGGCTAAAAGTAAAATAAATAAATATTTATTGAAAATGAATTACATATAGAAACATACTTAAAGATAAATTCAATGTAAGTATTATTTCAGAACTAGATACAATAATTATGACTTGAGACAGTTTTTTTGCTTATTGATATTTCACAGAAGAGTATTTTTAGCACTCTGTTCATAATTAATACTACTGCTTTTTTGATTAATTGTCCTCTCATACCTCTCTGCTTTTTGAATCAGAAAGCTTTTGGTGGTTCAATGGGTAATATTGAATTCACAGGTCAGATATATCCTTTTACCTCCCAAATAAAAAAAAAAAACAAAAAAAAACACATTGACAACTTTAAAATGTTGAGGTCTTTTGAGTTCCAAAGAATATATTTACCGGCTACTCCAAAAGAAAGCCTAGTAACAGAGATTGAAGGTGAGTATTTAGCAGGAACAGCAGAGGGTTTCTAAATTATTTTTTTTTATGTAAATTTTAATTTTATATATTTCAAATTGTTATCGATATATCTTTTCATTGTATAACAATACTTTAACCACCCGGCTCGCTCTGTGGGTGTAACATTGCAAAGGCAAATGTTCACACATTCATGATATTACAGTTCGTTTTGAAAAATACTATAAACAAACCCTCATGTGAGATATCAGAGGTGAGTTTGATAAAAAAATTGGTGAAAGATATTTGAACAAAACATGGGATTAAGTGGCTGATAACTTTGCCTAACTGTCCTGTATTCACTGGTTTCATCAAAAGGGAAAATTGGACCATTTTGAAATCTTCTAGGACCGTGGGAATATATAGGAAATAATTTGGGGGGGGGGCTGGGACTATTTCCGGGTTATGGAATAATAACAATTTAGAACTTGGAATAGTTTTAGGCAACTAAAACGCTATTACAACTAAAATAAACTATTTTTTATGAACTAAGTGATCTTATTAAATTTATTTTGAAGGGTTTTATGGCACATTTTTACCATCAAATCTAAATTTTGGTGAGGCAGCAGCCCCCTCAGCCCCTCCCCCATGGCTCAATCCCAAAATGACCTTCTTCAATCCCTGTGAACTGAATTAAGTAATCCTAAATAGATCAGCCAAAACCAGAGTGATTGATAAAACTCATTTTTTTTATGGCACATCTGCATCTATGACCATTAGCGTCGAGCTATCTATAGGTTGCTGCCCTTCCTAAACATCTATGGTGAGCAGGGAATTCAACCTGCTGGGACTCAAACCTTGCATGAAAATCTTTGGCGTTAGCCACTAGACCAGGGGAAAACCTCATACAAGTGATGGAGAAACTTTGGAACCTAAAGATTCTGATAAAACTGAAAATTCTGAAATGAATAACCAAGATTCTTAAGCAGTCTTCTATGATATTATGATGAAAATTCAGAAGAAAGAGAAACAGCAAAGTTGAGTTTGAGAAACAGGGATAGCCCACGTCCACCAGTAAAATACAGTGAATTCATAACAATAACTTTGACACTAATAGCCAAGTTATAGATGCGCCGTAAACAAAAAAATAAATAAATAAAAAAAATAACTTGGGCTCAATTTTCAACAACTGAAAACTTCAAATCATAGATTGGAGATAAATGAAGAATAGACCAGAAGGTGTGGATTGCAGAGCCATGTCAACTCCAATTTTGGAATAGAAGTTAAAACACAAAGAACAAAAATAAATTTATTAATATTCAAAAACTATCCTGTTCAAAAGAATTAGTTAGGCTTAATGCATTGAAGCGAATGTATATCACACCTGAGACAACTTACAATCTATGGAACCCAAAGATTCTTTGGACACACTTAGCATTAAATTATTTATTTTCTCTAAAGTAAAATGTACCAATAATAATTTCAGGTTTCTGGACTTTCATGAACTTCGTTGGTTTCTGCTATTTAGCTAATCAATGGAGCAAAACAACCATTGATGATACTATCCTTGAGAAAGAAGGGACATCTAGTATTTCTGCAGGAATTTTCTTCCTATTTTTTTCTACTATTTCATGGGTAATGAATTACATTTGTTTTTTGGTATTACCAAACACTAGCTTTATATATATACAAATACATCATTATTTTTTATTTTTTTGTAGGCAGGGTCAACATGGCTAGCTTATCAAAGGTTTCTTCAGGGAAACAATGCTATGTTCACAACAGGCTTTGAAGGTGGTGAAGCACAGATGACTGCAACCACTGCATTCTCATCTTATTCTCAAGATAATATTGCCTACCAGGATCCACCATTTTCGAATCAGCAAGGTTGGTGCTACATATTTGCTTACTTAATATCTATAAATTTAATTAGTTATTTGCAGTGAATATATATATATATATTTCTTTTTTTTTTTTTTAAGGTACATCAACATCTAGACCATTAGCGCTAGAATGTATTGTTTATTAGACAAAATTTTTATCAATGAGTCAGATTTTTCTTTCTGTGCATTTACAAAATAAGGTGGATTAAGTGGTAGTGAATTTTTGAAATTTTGCTTTGATTTTTTCCCCTCTACAATTTTTCCTCAACCCAATTGGTAACGAATTTTCACAAGTTAATAGTTGGGATTCGGCTAGGAAACATCAATAACATTTTTGTAAAAATCTATATTCACTACGTTTTGGCTACTCTTTGGTAGCCTTCGTCTGCTAAAAAACAAACACCAATGCAGAATTACAAAACAGAATAATTGGGGGACTTGAACCCCCATCTCCCTCATGAGAATCTAAGGTGTTAGCCACAAGACCACAGGGAGACACCTAATGGATGAAGGATAATATTTTAAGTGCAGGTCTTTTCAATTCTGCCAAAGATACTTGTTACAGTTCTGACTTCTACAATAATTTTTAAATAAATAAATTAAGAAATTCAAATACAAGAATGGTATTTCAACAGGATGCTTTATAAACCAGAAGAGCTTATGATATTTATCACAAAAGATGAACACTAATCAAAAACTCAGGAAGCTAATTATCTTCTTTAAAATAATTCTGAATCTTAAAATTCTCTTTCCAAAAGTTCAGAAATTAGAATTGTAACTATGTACTTGGTGATGTTTTTTTTATTTATAAAACCCCAAAGTTGACTTAGTTTTGAATTCAGATTTAATTTAACCTCATTCATTGATCCAGAATTTTAGAATGGAATGTCATGCCATTATCAAATTTAATACTTTCTTTGGAGTCTCCCCGTTGTCTAGTGGCTAAGGCTTTAAAGCCTTAAACTAAATAGTTTCTTATGCGGGAGATGGTGGGTGTGATTCTCACCGGCGCACAGTGTAACGTCCAATGGACAAAAACCTGAATTTTTGTTTTCGTATATTTAATTTTTAATCCTCTAGCTAAGTTTAGAAACTATTCATGAGTTATAAAATCATATAAAACTAATAAATATAAGTTTTATTTTGATCAACAAACACATGAGCAGCATTACAAACAAGGCAAAGTTTTCAAAACCTGCTTTACACCAACAATCAGTTTGAACCTCTCTCGTTGAAGATAGAACTGTGTTTTTATTAAGTCATCCAAAGGAAATTACGTCAAAACTATTCCTTTTTTATCTGATATAATTGATTACGGGTAATTACTCCCTTATTATTTATCCTGAATTATTCTTCATTAATCTTTGACATTTGTTTTATGTACAAAATTTTGATAGACCATAGCAAAAAAACTTCATCTGAAAACATCCCAAGTTTTTTAGAGCTTAAAGTTTACCTCAAGTATAATGTACTGAATTTGCCGATTCCAAAGGTTTTTTTTTTTAGATCCATCGCATAATAAAATGTATTTTTTCTTCCAAATTTGAAAAAATGTGGATAAATCCAAGAAACCGGTATCAATCCTCGGGCAAATGATTCAATTTGATCTGCAGGATGCTCCTAAAGAAATATTAAGCAATATTAGAAAGACTGCCAGTTTAGTCTTATATTAAGTATTTTTTATATTGAGTTAAATAAGATATGATCAAAATTAACGCTACTACATAATTTTGTACAGCTTATTATTGCACTGACTTTAAAGTTACCCAGGAAACACCATGTGGAGGTAACCGTACCGGTGGAGAGTAAAAAAGGCTTAAAGCCCTTCTAATGTCTGCTATATATTGTTATCTGTTAATGCCTTCCTTTCCTAATGTCTCACCCCCCCCCCCTTTTTTTATTAAGGTGCTTAGACTACTGAGGTTATTAACATCATGCACATCTGTATTATATTATATTCTCAGTTTTCCAGTTGTTCTGAGCTTCTGTGTACTTAGTAGTTCTGTATAATTTACTTGCAGTTATTTACCTACTAGCTGACTACCCGTACTTCACCACGGCTAGCAACAATACAACAATCACTTAAAAAGTTAGGTAAACAGAGACAAATACACGTTGAAAAGCATAAAACTAAAAACTTTGAAGTTTTTAGCACTTATCTCTTCGATTGACATCGCCCCACCGAACATTACAACAGAATTTTATTGTAGAGAATTTAGTAACCTTTCGAATAGCCGCCTTCCACTTACTACGAGTTCCCAACCGTTTTCGAGATATTTTAGAAAATATACTGAGATCCAAAAACTTTGTATCACCATTCATACAATTTTTTCCCAAATACTTCGTTTCTGAACACCCAAACAGAAAATTAGTTTTGAAAAGTATTTCTATCAATTTTTCTGGTATATGGCTACAGAACTCGCTTAAAAAATGGTTTCATTCGTTTTCCTACGTTAAGGAATCTTTCGCACAAATTTCGCTCCAAAAACCATGTTCCAGTAAACGGATTCAACTGGTTAATGAACTTGACCTTTATAATGAGAAGAAAGATTTTTGTACCAAATGTTGTCAAAATCGAACCATTTTTGAGCCGATGAGGAACTTCTTAATAATTCCTGCCCCCCTAAAAGTACTTAAACATTTTAATATCAAAAAACCCTTTCTTAGCGAGTGTTTACATTCTAAACTGATTGTCCGTGCAAAATTTCAAATTTTTGAGTCAAGTGGTTCGGGATATTATTACCTCGGATGGAGCATCCATACTGGTTATATAAATACTGGTTGAAACAATATATCAACTTAAAAGAAATTGTTATTAATTTTTAACAAGAAAAAATATATTCACGCCCTGTTGGCCCTTCTGGCTTCCTTAGAGGCAGACATAAAAAAGAGTTTATTACTACATTATATGTTACAGTTATATTACATTTTATAATATTGTTATTTATAATATTATTACCTGATATATTATTTCTATTAATATTACAAGTAGTACAATTAATATTATTATAGCCGTATAGTATGCATTATTATACTGTTATTACCTTGTTTTGAGTTGATTTCAATTAATAAAAATGTTTATTTAAAAATAACTAGTGGTTAATGATTTTTGTCCATAATCTCCACTACTTTGTTACACTGTGCGGCGGCAGGGATTTTCTCTCCTCACTGCTTGTTGAGAAAATTTCTCGCTGCACCTTGGATGTCGGCGCTTATGGCCTGAATGTTGATGCGCTGTAAAAAACAAAACAAAATAAAAACTACTTTCTTTGAATACAGAATAGCATCAGATGACTGAGTAGCTTTTCCCATCTATTCATCTCTGAATTACCTGATGTGTCATGATCATAGGGAATCAAAGCCATAATAATAAGCATTTTTGTTTTGTTTCAGAAGGGGGTGGGGAGTATCCAGCACCAACATACTAAGTTTAAGCTGTACATAAAGCATTGAAACAAAAAAATGAGGCATAATTTGAGAAGTTAAAAGCCATCATTCTTTTGCTCTATCATATGTAGTAGTATTGTAGTTAGGAGTCAGTGCTGTGTGCTTGCCGGTTGTAATCACACTATATTGTTTTTATGCGTTAGGGCGAGTCCATAAGACAATATACAGAACTCACTTCTTCGGGAGTCGGTTGTATAGAGGTAAGTTACCTTTAATTTCTTTGTTATTCCTTCAGTATATCAGGTCTGTATCAGTTATTTTTAGTTTTATAAAAGATATTCAGGTTGCTTAGTGACCTTCATCTTCCTATTCTGGGACACCTTCAGAAGTACATATTGTTTGAAAAAAAAAAAAAAAAAAATGATGAAGTGTCTAAGTGGGCACTAATTTTAGGTTTGTTTCACAAAACACTTAGTCTGAATTCACATTAATACTCATTTATGCTGCTACGTATCTTATTTGCTAATTAGAGCATAGTTGTTGTTGTCTAGCCAAAGCCGCACAAATTGCGGCATATGTACATTGATATTATTTATGAAATAAGTACAATTACTAGAGGTGTTGTGTAATTAATTTTAAGAAATGGTAATGAGTATTGAGTAAGTTAGTTACAATATGTTTACAATGAACATTTTTGCTGTAATATATATATATATATATATATATATATATATATATATATACATGTATAAATGTATAAATATACACAAACCCAAAATGCTGTAGGCAAACACAGTCATTTAATGATATAAGAGAATGTCAAGTAATGTTAAATATGACTTATAACTTAGTTGTTAAAGTGGTATGTGATAATTCATTTGAAAAATTGCTTATTTTTAAGTTTTTGAAAATGTGAATGATTTATTCTTCAATATTGTATAGCTACATTTTTGTGTCTCAGGGTTTATTGTTATACAAGTCATAAACCTGTTTATTAAAGACCAGGTTTGTTCTTGGTGTGATTATAATTGCAATGAATTTGACATTATCTTTTTTCCACAAATCTCAGAATCTTGCATCACAGTCTAAATTGTTTTCTGATTGTTGACTGTGATTTTTGTAATTAATACTCACATGTGCCTGTGAAATAAAATACTAATTATTTTTAACTTCAAAATTCTCATTACAGCTATAGGGCTAATAATGATTACTTTAATTACAAGTAGTATTCAATTTTGATTTTAGTTTACACTAAAATACTGAACATTGGGAAAATTTGATCTGAATAATGTTCATATCTGGTATTAATTTAATCAAACAAGAAAATAGTTTATTTGACAAGATCTGAATGCATTTTTATTCAAGGTACACTTTAAGACATCTTAAAATATTTCAAAGTGACTCACTTGTGTGATAACTAGATTAAAATATTAATTTAATAAATTAGTTATACAATGAGTCTTATTGACTGTATTAATGAGTTTGCTAGACCGTATTAAAATTAGTATGATCAAATTAAAAATTATAAAATTTTATTTCTTGTTACAGAATACTTAGATATATACTTTTTGAATGAGTAGGTACTTATATTAGTTAAAAATTTATTTTTGAAGTTCTAGACTTTTATTACCATATTTTGTATCTGTTTTATTTCCAATCATACACATTGTAAAGTATTCTATATGATATAAAAAAAAAAATTTGTTATTGGAAATACAATAATTAGATATAAAAATAAAACCTGCTATTTTATAAGTATATTGTTTTTATCTCCTGCTTGTCAAAACATATTTTCCTTTCTAGTTCTATAATTCTTGTAATATTTTTTAAATTTGTATTTTATTTTGAGGTTAAAAGCACCCTACTAATTGAAATGGAAAAGATAATCAAGAGAAGATATGTTATTCTTAATACAGGATGGATATAAATTCAAGTGAACCATGTGTCTGGAAAGGAAACTTGAAAAAATATTAATAACATAAAAAAGCCAATAAAAATAATATGTTTATGTAATGTAAAATTGCAACCAATTCTTTTAACTCTAGTGCCTATAGAACAATTTCATTGTACTAATAAACATTTCAATATAATAAAAATAATATTTTCTATTTTTTTATCTTAATTTTTCCTTTCTTTTGGAAGGAATTTCCCTGTGCGTTTTTAATTTATTTATTTTTAACAATACCCAAGTTTCTTAAAAAAAAAAAAAAAAAAAAAATCGAACTAAGAACTAAATATTAGGACATTCGAAGAGAAAGGGCAAATCTGAAAAATGGTCTATTTTTTTTTTTTTAGTCAGAAAGATGTTGGTAACACGCTTTGCCTGGGACCTGGGCCTCTGCCACCATCCTGCCCTATTCTACGCGGTTTGCTGCTAGGTTCCTCCAATTTCGGATCCCTAGCGTCTACAAGTCCTCCTCCAGGTCATCAAGCCACCTCTGTCTTTAGTCTGCCTCTCTTTCTTTTGCCCTCAGGTGCACCATTCAGCATCAATTTAGGTAGTCTACAGGGTTCCATTCTCTCCACATGTCCTAACCACTGTAGTCTACCATTTCTTGATGTCATAGAGGATTCTGTTAGTTCGGCATTACTTCTGAACCTCCACCTATGTTGCTCTCTTACGGCTCCAAAAATCTTTCTTAGGACTCTTCTTTCCCAGACTAGCAGGACTCTCCTCGTTTCTTTGGTCAGAGTCCATATTTCGCTGTCGTACACAACAACTGGTCTAATTACAGTTTTATATAATAAAATCTTTGCTTTCCTGGAGAGACTTTTGTATCAGAGGACTTTTTGCAGGGCATAGACACATCTGTTACCTGCCACTATTCTGCCCTTAATCTCCACTTCCAGGTTATTGTTCTCCGTTATTATACTACTCTACCCAGGTATTTAAATGTGCTACAGCTACGGTACGTGTCCTCGCCCAAATCCACAGCCCCTCCTCGTGCTCTGGTCTGTATCGAGGTTTTCATATATTCGGTCTTTCCTCTATTTATAGTGAGTTCCAAGTCTTGCGCCGCACGAGCGAATTCAGTTACAGCACCGGTTAAAGCTGCTGTGGTCCTCCTTGTAATTACCACATCATCATCATCAGCATACACCATGTGCTGTGTGAGCCTATTGTAAATGGTTCCACCTGGGTTTGTCCTTATCATCCGGATGGCAACTTCAAGGGTGAGATTGAATACAGGTGATAATGGGTCCCCTTGTCTTAAGCCACTGTTCACCTCGAAGCTATCAGAGACGTCTACTCTACTTTTGATCTTACATCTTGTTCCTTCCAGAGTCCTCCTTGTCAATCTTATTAGCTTCCTAGGTATTCCCAGTGACTTTAATGCCTGCAGCAACTTTCCTCTATCAAAACCGTCATAAGCCTGCTAGAAGTCAATGAAGAGGTGGTGCAGATCAATGTTATACTCAAATGTTTTCTTTACCGTCAGGTAAGCCAGGGTAATTTTCCTTCTGAATTCCAAAAGAGGTATTGAGCCGTTTGCAAGGCAATATAAAATATTAGCATTCACAATAGTTATGTCTAATATGTTAGTAAAGATAGGGAAGTACCACTTCTTCCTGCGGATTTTAGTAACATTAGTAAGAATGTTTAAGCGTCCAGATCCTTCTGTTACAATTGAAGTTTCATTTATAACTTCTTCGTCAGTAACAATAGCTATATTATCAGGTGGTAGTTCCACAATATCAATAGTTGAGTTCACATCACCATCATCAAATTGTAATAATAAGTTTGGATCTTTTGCAATGTTTCCTTCAATTCTGCCGTTGTACAAAATTGCTTAGCTGCTATTCTTAAAAGAAAATACAACATATTGTACCATGATCCCCAAATGGGTATCTCTAAAAAATTGTGGATAAATAAATTCAAAAATTGTTATACAACAATTAAAAACTATCTCACAATCATATATATACAGTGGGTCAAAAAATTATTCATACACTTAATGTTTTGGCTGTAATTTTTTTTGTTCATTTTCTTAACGCAAAATATCAACAGATAGTTATAACTGAGGGCATTTGACATTAATTTTATAAAGCGCTGAAAAGTAATACCTCATAAAATTAAGTCAGCAGCAAAATTTGTAAATTTTATAAGCAAAAAAATTATTCATACACCTATTAATCAAAAAAAAAAAAATATTCTACTAAAACATTTTCAGTACTTAAACCCCCTTCCCCTCCCTTACTAGGATACCCTTTCCTGATTTATTACAGCTTGAGGTCTCCTGGGCATTGTTTCTACGCGTTTCTATTCTCCTGACAGTCAATTTCTCCCCAAGTTTTCTGAAGGTTATAATTTAATTCTTTCCCCACAGAACAGAAACATTTTGAAATTTTTAACTTCAATAATGCCCTTAAATGTTCTAAGGGGTTAAGATCTGGTGATTGAGGTGGTGTTTGCACCATTTGGCGCACATTGTACAATAGCCATTCTGTTTTTTCCCCGGTATGATTCAGGTCACTGACCTGCTCGAACATATAGATCCCGTTTATTCCTACCATTCGCACACTTTTTTTTTCAAATTACCTCGCAACACATTCACACAGTTCTCAGTATTGAAATTACCATTAATTTTTGAAAGTTCACCTACTCCGCTGGCGCTCATGCAACCTCAAACTATGACATTACCCCTGCGTTGCTTCTCAGAAGGCAGGAGATGTTTTGCTTCGAAAGCTCTGCTCTTTTGCCTCCAAAAAAATCTCTGTTCGAGAGATTTGTAAACATTGAAAATCCTTTCGTCTGAAAACAACTAATGTTTCCAAAATTAAAGCGTTATTTTTCTCGTGATCCCGGGAAAATGTTATTCCTTTTTTTTGACAAATTTTTAATTTATAAAAGGTATTTTTTTAACTGCTCTACCACTATATTCCGCTTTATGTAGCCAGTACCCCACGGTTTAAGGTGTTCCAGGGTTCCGAAAACATGATGCGATATGTTCTGCTAGCTCGGGTGCAAATAATTTGAGATTTTTTTGCAGCTTTCAGCACGATTTCACAAGAATCACACACTCACCGAACGTTTTCTGTCCGTGTGTTTTTTATTGTCCACTGATGAGGGTTTTTTTATTTTTAATTACATATTGCTTAGACGCTTAATACAATCCCAGCTTTCATGCGAAGCATCGGTAACTCAGTCCTTGATTTAAAAGCTTAACGATTTCATGTTTAAGATAAGAACTCAGTTTCTTAGATTTGCAAACCATTTCGCTTGAATTATCTTAGGATATTGAGGGTTTAACTGTTTCTCATGTTAAGATAAAACGTTGTGTTTAATAAGAAATAAATAATTATTGATATTAAGTTGAAACATTGGCCCATGAAACAATTTTAGAGTTATCATTACGCCTAATTTAAGTGTATGAATAATTTTTTTGCATGCCAATGTTTCTTTTTTTTTTTGTTATTAATAGAATTGAGCGTGTTTCTAATTTTTTACTTTTGCATCAAAATAATGGGAAATGTTATTTGTTATTATTACCAGCAGTTTGTTTGGGTTAAAATAATTAAAAAAAATATTATTGACTAATAAAGTAAGTGTATGAATAATTTTTTGACCCACTGTATGTGCTAACAGCATGCAGGTTTATTTGAGTATAAGTCTTTTCATAATTATTATAGAAACAATTGAAAAACAGTATATTTGGTCTGTGCTACATACCTTGGCTTTTTGGTCTTTCGTTGTTAATAATTACAAAAATAACACACTTATATGAAAACTGTTGGTGAATACTATAAACAAAGGCTTCAACAAACACAATCTTTCCTCAAGGATACCTAAATAGTCAGTTCTGCCACCTCAATAATTGGGATCATGGTATTTAATGGGTTAAGATTCAGGCTGATGTTCAAGATTCTTCTGATTGAGTTTAAACATTTCCAAGACGTTTGATATTTGCCCAAACTAAGACATAAAAATTTGGGTAATGTTTAGTGTTGTCAAAATATAAGAAAAAAGAAAAAACTATAAACAGACACGAGCAGTTTTGGGAGTTTCATAAATTTTGTTTAACATCTGGAAAACAGTTGGGAAATTCGCGGTAAGTGGAAGTTAACCATTCGAAAGGTAAGTTTCCTTTGTAAACGGCCCACAGTGGGGTATTTGCCCTGAAATACTGGCCAAAAGTCCATTTTGTCAAAGTTATCCGAGACGAAAATGAATTAATGCTAAAAATAGTTGAATAGTTTGTGCACAACATGTAAGGCTAATCTCTGTCCTGGGATTGCCTGTAAGCCAGGCGTACCACTACAAAGTCTCAAGTTTTTAATAGGACACTGACTTCTTACACTGAACTGTTCTCCGTATATTTATCTGTGTAAAAAATTAATGTTTCTCGAGTTTCGAATTTTTATTAAAATTTTGGTTACGGATCACTCTGGAACAGATAATCGAGAGTACATTTATTGCTTTTTAGCAATAATTAGTTCATTTGTTCATTAGTTTGGCCAAAAGAGAAAATATAAAATATATTGGTCTTTTTAACGTCGAATTTGACATTAATCGAAGGTTTTTGTTATACTTCCAAGCATTTCCAACCTGTTGTTTTTATATCAATATTAAGAGGAAGTATTCAGCTGTAAGAACATATAATCAGAAATCGCGGATTCGCGCGGATGTGCGTGTACATGCCATTTAATGTCATAGTTCACGAATGCATTTCTTATGTTTGTTGTTTTCCGGAGTCAAAATAATGACTAGACAAAATGTATTTGACATCATGCGTCAAAGAAAAGGGTAAAACTGAAGGAGAGCGTCCTCAGCTACGATTTTCTTCAAAGTTTGCACTATAACGTATTTTGATGCACTAAACACGAATCCGTTGAAAAAAAAATCCCGCTCTCAACTAGGAAAGAAGTTATTAAAAAAAAAAGTTCACTGTTATGGCGGTTATAAAAGACGGGGTAAACAGCTTATATGTAAACACGCGCATGCGCAATAGTCCTTAATCACGAAGTGTAATTGAAATTCAGACTCACCTGTGGTAGCTGACTTGGTCGTAAACTGTCGCTTTTGGGCATACGTGCTATGCGTTTCCGCTCGCTCAAGAAAACATTAAAACCCCTAGTCAATCCAACTCGCAGAAATGAAAAGAATTCTATACCCAAAAGTCGTCCTAGGCAATCTTCCCTAACCTTCATAACAGTGAACTTTTTTTTAAAATAACTTCTTTCCTAGTTGAGAGCGGGATTTTTTTTCAACGGATTCGTTTTTAGTGCATCAAAATACGTTATAGTGCAAACTTTGAAGAAAATCGTAGCTGAGGACGCTCTCCTTCAGATTTACCAAGAAAAGAATCTTAATTATAAAGAACAACTAGATGTGCTAATGGCTTCCCAAAAAAAATCTAATTCAAAATTGACATTACTTTCTGAGTGATTTCAAGGAAGTGGTGTATGTGTAGGCGTGTCTGCGTCTGTGTGTGTGTGTGTCATCTGTTAACATTGATAGTAAATGTATAAAAATATACGTATTATTCCTAACATTAATAAATTATTTAAAACAAAAAATCCTATTATTGCCTTAAAACCCATTACTGAAATCATATATTACCCATTTTTGAGAGTGTATGATCAAAGAAAATGGATTAAGCATCAGAAATATTTTTGGCCAAGAATATCAGCCCTGTACCCCACTGTGCGACCCTTTGGCCGGGCGCAAATTGAGCCCAGCGCAGACGCAGCAGAGACGAAGCACAGGCCTCGGCGTTTCTGCAACACATTGGTTTCAATGGAGTGCCGCATATTGAAGCCAGCGCTGGCGCAGGCGCGGCAAGGGCCTCTGTCGTCGCTCGGCGTTTTTAGCGCGGTTCCTCCCTCCCCCATAGGGAGGAACCCCGCTTATAAGGTTGATACAATGAAACGATCCGGAAGTGCCGACTAGAAAATTTTGCGTTTCAGAACCCCTAGAAACCGAAAATAACGGTGGTTCAAATTTGTATATATATATATATATGTATATATATATATATATATATATATATATATATATATATATATATTTGTCTGTTCGCTCTCTAAATAGAAGACGAATGGTCCGATTTTGATGAAATTTGGTACAAAAATCTGTCGTCCAATTTGAAAGGTCAAGTTCGTTAACCAGCAAAATCCGCCCACTGGAAGATGGCGTTTGGGGCGAAATTCGCGCAGAAAAAATCGTAACGCTTACGTTTTTGAGTTCATAAGCTTGTAAGTACTCGTTTTATAGGCTTCTTGGGCTAGGAAAACGAATGAAACCATTTTCAAGGCGATAGCTTTAACCGTTGTTGAGAAAATTGGAAAAATAGTTTTTGAATACCGTTTTTGGTTTGGGTACTTAGAATAACGGGATTCAGTTGAAACATTATCTGCATGTTCTACTTTCATTAAAACTAGTATGTTGAAAGTTATGTTACGTTTGGAGTTAAGGAAGGGTTAGAATAAAATATTTTATGAACAGACATGAAAAGTTTTGGAAACTTCGTATACTTTCATTAATATCTCGAACACGGTTGGGAAATCGTGGTAAGTGGATTGAAACTATTTGAAAGCTTACTAAATTCTCTACAAAAATGATTCTAAAACTATTTTTGATTAGGTTATGTCAATCGGAGAAATAAGTGCTTAAAACTTCAAATATGTCTGTTTTGTTCTTATGAACGGGTTTTTGTCGTTCTTTTTGTCTCTTTCCCTTGGTTTTTTATTGCTTTTTATTTTTGTAATTTCTTATGTTGTATTTGTAAGGAAAATGTATGTGTGTGTAAAACAGGATAGGTAAAATGAGACCAATTTTCTGTTGTCAGAAATAATAAAAAGTTTTGGGAACTTCGTATAATTTCTTAATATCTCGAAAACGGTTGAAAATCTTGGGAAGCGAAAGGTTACCATTCGAAAGCTTACTAAATGGTCTTCAAGAATGGTTTTAAAGAAAGTTTTGAATAAGCGATGTCAATCGGAGAAATAAGTGCTTAAAACTTTTAAGTAATTGATTTCGCTTATTCGAACTTTTCTTTTTGTCTGTTTTATTCCTTGTTATTTTTAAATTGCTTATAGTCAGATAATGTATTTGACAATAAAACAGATTAAGTAAAATAAGAAGATCAATTTATTGTTAGAAATGTAGCGTTTAAAGAGAGAGATCCCAAGGCTTTCCAAATGCCTCTGAGCGGAGGCCTTTCTGCCCGACTTATGGGAGAGCTGACCCATACAGGTATGATTGTAAATCAACAAAGACCTTTCAAGACTGGTTTGTTTGAGATTTCATTTGGATAGCTGTTTCGCTATTGATCTAAACAAAGTAATAACTTTTTCTATTCTATGCCTTCATAAACACTAGAGATAAGAACGGAACCGCGCTAAGATGACGCAGTTCCTGCGAATCGGACTTTTATTGTGTTTTCACACAGATTCCTACGTCCTCTGTCGGTACTGGCTCGCTCGCCATTCCATTTAATCATGGAAAGTTTTACATGTGAAGTGAACATTTTTATTGTGTTGTGCGATATAAGTCTTCTGAATTATATGAGGACGACAAGTAAAGACCAGACATGGGATTAAATCGCCAAAGAATTAAACAAGGACAACGGTAAGTACAGGTTATTTTGTCTGTTTTTAATATATTAATTGAAATGCAAAGTAGATTTACATTTAAAAGCGTTGCAACTCTTTAAAATATTATTGAGATTACAATTGAGTTAAAACAAATAAATTAAGTGAACAAAAATAGTGAGTATTATTATAAAAATGAATTATGTAAGTACAGGTTATTTTACCTGTTTTCATTATTTTAATAGAAATACAAAGTAGATTTACATTTAAAGATGTAGTAACACTCAAAAATATTATTAATATAACAATTGAACTGAAACAAATAAATCAAGTGAAGAAAAATAGTATTATTATCAAAATGAATAATATAAGTACAGGTTATTTTGTCTGTTTTCATTATTTTAATAGAAATACAAAGTAGATTTACATTTAAAGATGTAGTAACCCTCAAAAATATTATTAATATATCAATTGAATTGAAAAAAATAAATTAAGTAAAGAAAAATAGTGAGTATTATAAGATTGAATTATGTAAGTTCAGGTTATTTTACCTATTTTTAATATATTTATTTAATTAAGTAGATTTAAAAATAAAGTAACTCTTAAAAACATTATTGAGATTACAATTGAGTTAAAGCAAATTGTATTAAGTGAACAAAAATAAGCGGGAAAATTGTTTGTAGTTAAAGAATGAAGAACCACTCAAAGCTGGCTTTCTTATGGTTACATCTTTACCGTGAATAGCTCAAAAAAAATTGTATAAAATTGCTACTTTCTCTCATACTCTATTGTAATTGTTTCCCACATTTTGACATTAGGTTCAGGCATTTAAATAGGTTGCAAGTGTGTCCATATTGCCCGGCATACTTTAGACATAATGTTGGGAACAGTCCTTTCTCCCAACCTATAGCTATTATTTTAAACATATCCCCAGTAGCCAAGTATTTGAAAGTAAATACTATTGCATTATGTTCTATGTGTTCTAATATCTATTAAATGTTGTTATAGGAAAGAAGGCTGAAGACCAATAGACAAAATTGATAAACTACCAACGGAATTCTATATAAAATCTAACAAAAGTTATGCCCTTGCAATATCAACAGTTAAGAAGAAGAAGAAAACTATTTGTTGCAGTTATGGAAGCTGAAGACAAAATTTATCCTCAATCTCGGAACGATGGTTGAGAATTAGCTGATAATCCATCATATTTACTAACGCCCACGATTAACATGATGAGGAAGAAACAACACAAACCTTCATTGAGATTGAATTATTTTGTCTATTTACTCATTTTACTTATTGTATTAGTTCATTCTCCGGTTCGTTAATTATTTTTCTTGTCTCCTTTTTTTTTTTTTAATTTAAATAAAATTGTTAAATATGATATGTACATAAAATAAAACTATGCTTGCCTAAGACATATTGCTACCTTCACTTCATTTCCAATTGGCTTCTGAGCACTGCATTCCTTTCCTTTAATTTCACTTTAATAATCTCATGTATTTTATAAAATTGTTGTCAAGTTGTATATTAGAAATTCAAAGTAAATACTCATTTAAAAATATAGTAAACACATTAATAGGCACTCATTTGGTAGGTTTTTAGTATGGCCTAAGTTTCATTCACTTCATTTCATTTGTTGGGGTTAATTCAATTGTTTATTTCCCTTTCCTCCCAAAATTTCATAATATCGGCTGCATATTTTTCCCCTAATAGTACCATCCACCATCCTGAATTCCTTTCACTATTCAAATCCTTTGGTCCTCGCTTCCTCATAGGGGCTGATTTCAACGCAAAACATCCCAGATGGGGAAGCCGTCTCACAAACTCCCGTGGCAGAATCCTATACGACATCCTTCAATCCCAAAACTACCAATCCATTTCCACAAACTCTCCCACCTACTGGCCAACAGATCTCTCTCGAACTCCAGACTTGGTCGATTTCTTCATCGCTTCTTGCCTAGGAAGAATATCCTACTCAGTGCAGTCACTGCTTGATCTATCCTCCGATCACTCAGCCATTCTCCTTAAGCTAGATACCGTTCCTCAACCTCGTGCCCAGTATCCTAGCCTCATCCAAGGTCCTATCAACTGGGAATTATTTCAAGAAAACCTCTCCACTTCCATTGACCTCACTGTCCCCCTCAAAACCCCATCAGATGTCGACACTGCTGTTCTTGCGTTTACAAAGGCCATACAGGACAGTGTCTCAAAATCATGTAGACCAAGAACAAACATTCCTTTCAAACCCAAACCTCAGCTTCCAGACCACATCCAGAACCTCCTTACCGCCAAGCGCCGAGCAAGAGCTCTCTGGCAGAGAACCCGCTATCCCTCTCACCGTACCTCCTTCAACAGACACTGTCGAATTTTAAAACAGGCCCTTTCCGAACATCGAGCAAAATCCTTCAATGATTATCTTCAAACCCTATCCACACAAGATAATTCCCTCTGGACTGCTACCCGTAAAATCCTAAAATTCCATACCGTTCCCCATCCTCTCCAACGCAGTGATGGCAGCTGGGCAAGGAGCGATGAAGATAAGGCCGAAGTTTTTGCCGTACATCTCGAATCCATTTTTTCCCCGCACCCAAATACAAATTCTATCCATGACCAGCTGGTTCACGATTACCTTGACCACCCTCTTCCCCTCTCCCCTCCTCCAAAAGCTTTTCATCCTGCTGATGTAAAATACAACATTAAGCATCTCCCAAGGAAATCTCCTGGGTATGACCTTATTACATCCCTCATCCTAAAAAACCTACCCCAGAAAGCCATAATCTTCCTTACCTACATCTTCAATTCAATCCTAAGAACTACTCACTTCCCCAAACCATGGAAACACTCAATAATAACTCTTATCCCAAAACCCCAAAAACCTCTAAATACACCATCCTCCTACCGCCCTATAAGCTTACTCCCAATCATGTCCAAAATTTTTGAAAAACTTTTTCTGAAGAGAATCCTTCCCATCGTTACTTCCTCCAATTCCATTCCTGACCACCAATTCGGTTTCCGCTCCCGGCACTCCACTATTCAACAATGCTTTAGCGTTGTTGACACAATATCCTACGCGCTTGAATGTAAAAACTACTGCACGAGTGCCTTCCTCGACGTCGCCCAAGCGTTCGATCGGGTTTGGCGACCGGGGCTGTTATACAAAGTAAAGCGTATTTTACCTCACACATACTACCTCATCCTTCAATCCTACCTCTCCAATCGTTCCTTTCAAGCAAGGTCTGGTACTACCTTGTCCTCCTCTCGACCCATATCCTCAGGCGTCCCACAAGGCAGCATCCTAGGCCCTGTCCTTTACCTCCTGTACACGGCAGACATCCCTATCCACCCGTCTACACACATAACAACCTACGCCGATGATACAGCCATCTTTTCCTCTTCCCCCGATCCCTCTACAGCGTCCCAGCAATTACAGGAGCACCTTGAGTCTGTCGAGAAATGGTGCAACTTGTGGAAAATTAAAGTGAACCCAGAAAAGTGCTTTCATGTTACATTCACTCTTAATAGGAGCGCCTGCCCTCCTGTATTCATTTGCAGACGTCAACTCCCTGCATCGAATGAAGTACGTTACCTGGGACTTCTACTAGACAGCAGACTCACATGGAACCCACACACACGACTGAAAAGACTAGAGCTGAACAGGAGATATGGACTCCTACGACGACTACTTGGACCTACTTCAAAGCTTACGACACAAAACAAACTTACTATTTACAAAACTATAATCAGACCTATCTGGACTTACGGACTCGAATTATGGGGAACAGCAAAACACTCAAACATACAACGAATACAAGCATTCCAATCCAAAGTCCTTCGTAGAATAGTCAACGCTCCCTTTTATGTCTCTAACAAAACCCTACACAATGACCTCAACATTCCCTTCGTAAACGACCTCTCCAAATCCCGATTCTTAACGTTTCATTCCAAATTGTCATCCCACCCAAATCCTAGAGGTCAATCCCTTTCCACTCAGACCCACCCTAAAGACCTTCCCAGGAGGCTTCAGAGACTTTGGCCCCGTGACCAGCTACCATAACAGCAGTTAAAAACAGCACAAATTGTTTAGATATATTAGGAAGTGCCGATAATGTTTGGCTCCTTCCATATACTGTTCATTGACATGTATACTTAGGCCAGCACAATTAATTATTGTACTCATAATTGTACAGATTTTAAATAAACATGAATTATAAAAAAAAAAAAAAAAAAAAATTCAATTGTTTTAATTTCAAATTTTGTTGAGAATAAATTTGAAGTCTAGTCTCCCTTCAAAATGTATGAATTCAAATGTTATGTTAATGGTATTTTTAATTAAAAACACCTCAAATTTATTATGATCACCACCTCAAACCAGAAATATTTTATTTATTTATTTCCTCTCCTTACACGCAACATTTCGGCCTTTAGGCCATTTTCAAATCACTAGAAGAAAAATAAAGTAAGTGTTAACATCACATTTTTAATTAAGCTTGGACCTCGGAATTTTCTTCTGGAGTAAATAAGGATATGAGATAATTTTTTTTTATTCCTACCCCCAAAGAAAATTTACAAATCAAAATTGCTGGCTTGTGCCAGTTCATGTTCTACTCCACGTGCATTTGTCAGTGTTTGAAGGTGGAGTACATTTTTTTCGATGCAAGTCTTCCCTTGAAGGGTCCATTGGTTATAATATAATTAGAATGGAAGCAGATAAAAAAGGAGCTTCGATGAATGAGTATTTAAAAAGAAAAAAGGAGGAGTGTAAACAATTTTTAGTGGATTAAAGTTGAGTAAAGGATTTGTTTTTAGAAAGAAAAAAGCACCTTAAAGCACTGGGGGAAATTTATTATTTAAAAGAATGTAAAAATAATTTTTAAATTCCACCACATTTTCTGTATGGTTCAAAAATTGTTGTCAGCCTAACGTTTTAAAGAAACTAAAAAATACTGATATTTTTAATAAATCTGCTGAAGAACTAATTGGTTTTGATATTAATCAAGGCTACTGGCTTGTTGGGAGTACTAAGAAAGATTTAAATTCTATTATTAATAAACTAAATGTTAATGCTAAGGTAAAATGTTAAGAAGAGTTCAATGTTTTCATAGATTATGTAATGATAAGGAAATAACTTAAATCTTGGTAAATTAAGGAATAAATTACAAACATACCAGAGAATAAAAATAATAAAACTAAAATGTGATAATAGATATAAAATGGCGCTAATGATCCAAGCAATCGATGCACCATAACAATAAAAAGGTATAAAAATGGTGTAAAAAGGATTGCCACACCACCATTTTTTATATGGTATGATGTGGAAGTAATATTTGTGTGGGGCTGGATAAATAAGTGGACTGTATGAATGATGAGTTGATAATTTATATTTATTGAGTACAAAGAGTAGTGGGGGGAAATTGCCAAAATCAGAACAAATATAGGTTAATGTATTAATGAAATTTTGAAAGTGGTGGGACCGATGAGTTGAAATGATGATGAGCTGATGATGTGGTGATGAAGATGTTGGGCTGCTGGAGATCCATGAAATAACATTAAATAGGTACCTGTAGATGGTGCCTTGTTGGATAGAAGGGGTGCATCTCTCCCTGTTTCTTCATTTATGGTCAGTTGGTGTCTTCCTCACTTCCATGGCCCGGTGGTTTGCGGTGACTACTCAGCCATAGTGTAGGTAGTAAAGCCGGTGAAATGGTACAAAAAGTCACTTTGAACGCTGTGCGAAAGCGAGTGGACCTTTTCTGTACACGCTGTGTAAGCGGGGTGGACTTCGTCTGTCTCGACTTGACCGGGGTTAGTTCAACCCGGTGAGGTAGACGGCGCTGCTGTTGGCAGAGTTGAAAAAAAAAAAAAGCATCTTTAGGGTGGCAACCCTAAACATACCGCCCACCTAAATTATTCATAATAATTTAAAGAAAAAAAATGCACTTGTTATTTGGTGAGCTTCACCCAATGTAATAATTTAGAGAAAAGAAAAAGTATGATAATGTAAATAAATAAGTTAGTCAACTTGACAAGAAATAAGAAATAAAATATACATATGCAATGCCTTCAAGAGAAGAACGAATAAGTGTCAACTAGACATAGACAAAGGGATGATAAAAGAAAACAACAAAAAAAAATACATGTAATTCCATCTGGAGAAAAGGGAAATAGAAAGGGAAATATACAACAAATAAACAATATAAGGGAGTATCTAACTCTCTGAGGGATCACCCATCTCAGAGGAGAACAATGGGGCTAGGGAAGTTACAGCTCTGGTGAGGATGCCGCCGGATGGTGTACGCACGATAACAGTGCGGATCGTGCCATCACGTCCAGGATGAGTCTCCACAATCCTGGCGACTGGCCACTGTCCGAGCAAGGACCGTTTCTCGATTAGTATCACGAGATCACCTACCTTCATATTAGGGACCTTACGAGTCCATTTCACCCTTTGTTGAAGCGTGTGCAAGTACTCTCTGCGCCAACGATTCCAGATTCGAGCTATTTGTAATTGCATGGTTTGCCATTTCGAAGGGTGGGAACTTAAAACTTGGTTCGATGAAGCAGGTTCGGGGAGAGTACATAAGGCGGAGCCTATCAAAAAATGGCCGGGAGTAAGAAAGCCATAGTCTTCCACGTCTTCATTGAGAGGGCATAAGGGACGGGAATTTAAAAGACCTTCTATCTTTGTGAAGGCCGTGACCAGCTCGTCGTAATGGTATGGCTGCTTCCCTAGGTATCCAGCTAAGAGAGTTTTCGTCGACTTCACTGCAGCTTCCCAGAGACCGCCGAAGTGTGGAGCACGCGGTGGAATGAACTTCCATCGGACGCCCTTGGGGGCGAGTGAGTTGGTGATGGTGTCGGAAACCTCAATTTGAAACTTGTATACATCCTTGAGAAATCTCGAAGCTCCGACGAAATTGGTGCCGTGATCGGACCAGATCACGGCAGGAGTACCCCGACGCGCCATGAATCGCTCAAGGGCTGAGAGAAACGAGCTGGTAGTTAGTGAAGGGACCAGCTCCAAGTGTAGCGCTTTGGTCGCTAGGCATACGAATACAGACAGGTATGCTTTGCCGGTAGCCGAAGTCCGCAGCCGCGATTCCTTGATCAGGAAGGGTCCTGCGTAGTCCACTCCAACTTCAGTGAATGCCCGGAACTGGTGGAATCTGTCTTTAGGCAGGGATGCCATGCGCGGTGTGATGGGTTTCGCCCTTAGTATGCGGCAATGCGAGCAGCGCTTGATACAACTACTTATGAGTTTGGGAGCTCTGGGAATCCAATACTTTGCCCTAAGAAGAGACAAGGTGAGCGTTGGCCCAGCGTGAAAATGGTTGTTGTGTGTATGCGCAATAAGAAGTCGGGCTAGCCAGGAATTATGAGGAAGCAAAATAGGATGCTTGCTCGATGACTCAACTGGAGCGTTATGTAGCCTTCCGCCCACCCTGAGAACTCGTCGTTCATCAAGGAATGGTGAGAGTGGAGCGTAGGCCTTGGTTGTCGTATGAGGTTCATTGAAACGTTCTTAGGGAACGTACAAGGTCGCCTTGCAGATTTGGACCTGATAGAAGGGTATCGTTGAAGCCTTGAATGGAAGTCTGGGATGAGCCGTCAATAACCACTCACGGCTTTCGGCCTTTTGCGCCGTCGTACTACATACCGTGGTGGGGTATGAGAAGG
Organism: Gonocerus acuteangulatus; assembly: GCA_946811695.1. NCBI lineage: Eukaryota > Metazoa > Arthropoda > Insecta > Hemiptera > Coreidae > Gonocerus > Gonocerus acuteangulatus. The sequence goes on from OX328126.1 coordinate 50,226,141, forward strand.
GGAACCCTTCATTGCGGGTGACATGTGCCATAACTTCTGATACTCTGTCATAAATTCAGAGTATTTGTTTGAAAGTTTTTGCTTGAGGGCGTAGAATCGTCGGAAAACCATGTCTCTGTTTCGCCCTATCTCGGAGATAGCCTTCTCATAGGGAAGTCTGACGATGTGTCTGCCGTTGGAGGAGCGTGAGTGGGTGCGAGGAGATTGATCCTCACAGAATTTGTCTTGAGTGCTGCTCCTATATGTAGATAGAGGCTCTTCGATTTCCCAGAACCGTTTTAACTGGTTTTCTACATTGAGCTGGGATTCCGTAAAGAATGAGAAGCTGGAGTTCGATGGGGCCTCGTTCAGAGATCCCGATATGATGAGACCAAATACTGTGGGAGTTAAGTACAAATCCTCAACTTCTGAGTGGTAAGGAGCTCCCGTGATGACTCGAGGGTAGATATCGCCTCCAATCAGAAGATCTACTGGTCCAGGACAGCAAAAATCGTGATCGGCCAGGGGTAGGTGGCGGAATTTTTCGGCGATGCTCAGAGGTATGCGGCGACCTGGAAGTACAGACGTTATTCGATCAATAACGATGGGATTTACCTGGAATTCGTGATTGCCTCGCGAAGATTGGATATCACATTTGATGGAGCCTCTAAGCTGTGATTTTGGGAGAGCAGACTCACCGAGGCTAGTAATGGAGCCCTTGAATGGAATAACCTTCGACTTAAGTTTGTTTGCAAGAGATGTGGTTATGAAAGTGTGCTGGCTTCCTGAGTCAAGAACTGCCCTCGCCATTTGAAAATCTCCATTATCACTCATCACGAGGACCTTGGCGGTCCCAAGCATAACCGTACCATTGTTCGGTTTGATAGATTGACGAGTGGATCCAAATCCTGTGAAGATTTCAGGCTCTGTCTGGTCGCGGTTCTCATCCTTGGCCTCTGGCACATTCCTGGTCTTGGAGTGAATGAGGGTATGGTGTTTACCCTTGCAATGTCTGCACCTAAATTTGGAGGAGCAACGAGTTACCCTGTGGCCTGTTCTCAAGCAATTAAAACAAACATGAAGAGACTTAGCAAGCTCTGCTCTCTTGCTGGGCGGAAGATCTTGAAACCCTGGACAAAGACCTAAATAGTGCGCTTCTTGGCAAGAGGGACATCTAATGGTTTGTTTCAGAGCAGAAGGCTTACTGAGCTTCTGAGAACTAAATTCACCGCCTGAAGTTACATCTTGACAGCCGTCTTTGCATCTTGTGTCGGCGTAACTGGCGTGAAGAGAGACAGGCTTGTATATGGTGGCTCTTCGGTTGGGGTAACGAGGACTGGTAGAAGATTTCCTTGTAGAACTACGACTGGCTGAAGACGTGGTCGATGCACGGAACGACATCATTAAGGCTGTCCTGCGTTCCCGCACGAAGTTGATGACATCATCAGCAGTGGGGAAACCTTTGGCCGATTTGATGTCTATCTCGAAGTCCTTTCGAGTGTCGGCGTCTAAGGCTCGTAAAGCAAGCGAAGATAGAAGAAACTCCTCAGGGTGTTCTAGTTTTAAGGAACGGAATGAGTCTATGCTGTCTGCGACATCAGTGAGGAACTCATCGTATCGTTGTAGTTCACTCCGGTTCGTCTTGATTTCACAGTCCACTATACGATGAATTAGAAGACTGGCTAAAATTCGGGGATTGTCATAGGTTTTGAGCACCTTTTCCCAAGCCTGGACGTAGGAGTTGTCTTCAACAGGAAAGCGGGATATGAGAGCAGCGGCTTCTCCCTTCAATGCTCCTAATAAATAGTGGAACTTCTCTACATTAGACAAGCCAGGATCATCGTGCACCATAGAGGCGAAGGTGTCTCGAAAATGTGTCCATTTGAGAATGTCGCCTGAAAACGTGGGAATCGGGATTTTTGGAAGCTGAGATTTCGAAGAAGGGCTTATAGTGGAATGAAATGCCGAGCCAGGTTGAGGGACTGTTGTCGGCCCTTGTTGCGCTGCTTGGTTTTCTTGAACGCCAAGAAGAATGGTGTTGGCCTCGATTACCTCGTTCTTCAAGGCAGAATAACGGTCCCTCCATGAGTTCGAAGGGAAGTCGTCCGACTCTCCAAGTAGCACCTGCAACTCGGTCCTCTCGTACCAGGTGGCCTGGAATCTTGACCAGTAAGATTCAGCAGAAGACAATTTGGCCTTAAAATTAACGAAGGCTCGACCGACAAGGTTTTCTTCGTCGACTTGAGAAATATGCTTGATGTTGAGTTCATAGTCGGTGAGCATGCGCTCAAGGGTGGTTGCCTTCGCAGTGAGTTCCTTCATGCGGAGTGCCGTAGGTTCCTCATCTCGACTAGGATTTTTATTTCCACGCGTTTCAGGCATAATGAAGAAGAAAATAAGCAATAGAAAATAAAATAGAAAATAGCGAGATAGATAAATCAAATGGATGAAAAGATGACAAAATAAACAACCTACCGGGCGGGAGGTGAGAAGACAAAGCTGACCGATAAAAGGAGAAGAGATACAAAAGAAATTGAACAGCAGCCAAAAATGTCAACAATAAGAGAAATACAAAATAGAAAATGAGATAAATCACATGAAATAATTGAATAATGCTCAAACACATATAGAATTGAATTAAGCAACATGATCAACACAAAGACAAATCTGAGTGAAAAAGAACAAGCTAGCGCTGTGAGACGCCACAAGAAGAATACACGGTGACGTCACAGGAGTGAGAAAGACCAGCTCTTGATTGAGAAAGCGCGGGAGAGCCTACCTCGCTGGAAGCCGGCAAGCGGGAGACCAGTAGGGAGGTTACCTGCCATGTAAACAATGTGGCTCAAGAAGCTGGAATAAACTAAGTTGTTCTGCGGAATTTGTGAAGAAATAAGTGAAAACTAGTGGTTGATCAATAGTGAAATGTGATAACTGAAGCATATATTGTGAATTAATTGAATTAAAGGACATTAAGAAATGATAATGTAAAATATTAGTCCTAATGATTGTATGTATTCACTTAATAAATAAAATAATTGAGTGTTCAAGATGATTTTATTAAACCTTATCACAGAAAGAATAATTAATTAACAAATGCTGTGAAAGATTTAAGATTGAACAGCTAAGATTTGAAATAAGAGAAAAAAAATCATCTCAGTATGTATCAAGTGAAGGTTATTTACCTTTGCAAAATTTAATTTAAAAAATCAGCCTTGAAATAGTGCTAAAATTAGAAATTACTTGAGTTAATGGAAATAAACAATTTAATTTAATGTTGTTTCAATATGAATTTAACACTAATAGCTTAAGTTAAAGTATATTTGAAGCTCACCTCACAATAATTAATGAATACTGATTTTATGCCCACTTTAGATTTAGAAAACCATTATCATAGAAATAATTAACACAGATGAAATGGTTAAACAATTAATTTTATTTGAGCCATTTAACTGTATGAACAATGATATATATGCAAGGTAAGTGCATATAGAAAAAGTGAAATGCTGAGACAAAATATCAGCTACTTGTTGCTAATGGCTCATATGTAGCATTTTTTGAAATAAATATAAATTATCTACTCTAGAGAATAGTGAAAAATATCCGGCCCGGTCGGACCATGTAAAAAGGATTGCCACACCACCATTTTTTATATGGTATGATGTGGAAGTAATATTTGTGTGGGGCTGGATAAATAAGTGGACTGTATGAATGATGAGTTGATAATTTATATTTATTGAGTACAAAGAGTAGTGGGGGGAAATTGCCAAAATCAGAACAAATATAGGTTAATGTATTAATGAAATTTTGAAAGTGGTGGGACCGATGAGTTGAAATGATGATGAGCTGATGATGTGGTGATGAAGATGTTGGGCTGCTGGAGATCCATGAAATAACATTAAATAGGTACCTGTAGATGGTGCCTTGTTGGATAGAAGGGGTGCATCTCTCCCTGTTTCTTCATTTATGGTCAGTTGGTGTCTTCCTCACTTCCATGGCCCGGTGGTTTGCGGTGACTACTCAGCCATAGTGTAGGTAGTAAAGCCGGTGAAATGGTACAAAAAGTCACTTTGAACGCTGTGCGAAAGCGAGTGGACCTTTTCTGTACACGCTGTGTAAGCGGGGTGGACTTCGTCTGTCTCGACTTGACCGGGGTTAGTTCAACCCGGTGAGGTAGACGGCGCTGCTGTTGGCAGAGTTGAAAAAAAAAAAAGCATCTTTAGGGTGGCAACCCTAAACAAATGGTAAACATAAAACCTTTGTAGATTGTAAGAATATAAGAGAAAATTTATTATTTAGAAATAATGATGCGGATAGTGAACTAATAAAGGAGTATAATGAGTATTTACAAGAAAGAACTGGTTGTGAATTTAACTGATATAAAAATCCCTTAGGAAGTAATTAATTAAATGAAAATGTAGATTTGTTTCTGACTAATGCCCAGATAGATAAAATAAATGTAATAGTAGATGTAGAGTGTATTTTGAAATCATTAGATACTTGTAAAAAACATTTTAATAGCCTTAGAAATAATATAAGTAGGAAAATTGGAAATTTTGTAGAGAAGAAAGAAAAAATGTTTTTAACTGGGTAAATTAATTAAAACTTGGGAGAAGGATTTAAAAATTAAAATTAGGTTTAAAAAAGAAAATTCTAAAGTTATATTAATATAAATGGCTTTGAGGGTCCAATGAGATGTTAACACTTCATTTTTTTTTTCTAGTGATTTGAAAATGGCCTGAAGGCCAAAGCGTATTTGTAAGGAGAGGAAATAAATAAATGAAATATTTATGGAATAGGTGATGATCAGACTAGGGTGTTTTTAATTTAGCTTGACCTCAGAATTTTCTTTTGGAGGATATTATAAGATAATATTTTTGTTTCACTATATTTTTAAATCTACTTAATACTTCGAGCAATATATCCGAAATCGTTTTTAAAATATTAAACTCGCCATGAGTTTCTCTTTTTCTCAAAAAGTTCCTAGATTTCCCTCTCTTTCATTTTTTTAAAAATACAGACGATAAAAAAAGCGTACTGTTTTCGTATCGTCAGATTTGGACTCGAGGCTCAGCAGCGCAGCGCGTGGCTTCTACCGGAACTAGGCAAGTTACTGAGCTGGGTTCAATTTGCGTTACCGTTTCTGAACTGGGCCCTACGGACCTCCTCTGTCTGTTTTACCCATTGAGTTAGTAGATAGTGGAGGGAGTGTAATCTATCTCCCAATGCTAAAAAAGTGTAGGTCTGAAATCGGCCATGCCAGTGTGACAAAAGTACCAGTAGTGACGCGCGAAAATTTGAATCTGAATATGATCGTAAACAAACAATGAATTTGAACGAATATATATATCATATTCTTATTGATTTATATTTATACATATATATAAATGTCAATTTATACGAATACGACACATAAATTCGTTGAATTTCATTGTTTGTTTACAATAATATTCAAAAATTCACCTTTTCGCGCGCTTTTTGTCACACTGGCATGGCCGATTTTAGGCTTCAACTTTTATCGTTTAGACTCCCTCCCCTCCCTTCTAACTCAATGGTTTTACCGCTATTTCTGAAGCCCCTGTGCTGCGTCTGCGCTGGGCTCAATTTGCGCCCGGCCTTACGCAATTTTCTATACAGCTACCTCCGATGGATACATCGGTACTTAAAAATCGCAAGTTTTGGTTTCTTATGGAATACTAAAAATCTAGAACTTGAAATTGTTAGCCAACTAAAACGCTATTACGCCCCCCCAAAAAATATTTTTTCTGAACTAAGTGATCTTATTACATTTATTTTTAAGGTTTTTATGGCACATTTTTAGCGATTATATCAAAATTTCGGGGGGCTGCACGCCCTCAGCCCCACTTATAGTCGCCCATGCAGTGGTTATACATTTCGGTGCCAATATATAAGAAATTAAGATGGTGGTCATAGTTTAATTTTGATTTAACTAGATTTTAATTAATAAAGTGGTTATTGTAATACAATGGATTATTGTTACCTAAAATTCTTCAAAGGAAAATTCATCTACCCCCACATGTGTAAAAAAATAACAAATATAAAGCCCTAAATAATAGTAATTATACAACGGTAGCAGTAGGTATTATTTACTTAATTTTTTTTTAAAAAAACGTTTTTATGTCCAGCCCTGTTGGTTCCCATAAGAGCTGTTGTTTTTTTTAATAGAAGATATCACCATTTCTACCCTAGAAAAGAAAAAAAAAATCAGTCCCGTAACAGGCCACAAGGGCCCAGAGGGGCAGATACTGTAGAGGTATCTGATTCTTGACCATACGGCACACTAGGGAGATAGTGTGGTCAATACTATGCTCCGGCCGCCTGATTTTCCCCTTGGCTGCTACTACTGCTAGAGTCATTAGCACCCAAGGTACCCATTATTATTACCCCAAATCCAACCCTCGAACGGCAGCACTAGAAGAAAAATCTTTAGTGCGCGCTCGGGTTTTGAACCTGGTCCTCCAGTTCAGAAGTCGAGTGCTCTACCGCTGAGCTAACCTCGCCCCCTATTTCTACCCTAGAAAATGGTAAAACATTTGTAGGCAACTCATTCGAATTTTTGTGTACCTTAGGTCTGAAATAATTATACTAGATTATATAATGACAATCAAGTCAATTTCCTTAAATTATTACATATTCGTGTTAAAATGGCATAAATATTTGTTATTACCGGAGAGGAAATAACGGACATTTGTTATTTAGGTTTCGAAATAAATTTATTACTCGTTAAACCAAAACGGATGCAAATTATTCGAATGCGAAACCGTAGCTCCAGGTATTACGAGAGTGTCTACATAAAGTAGAATATATTCAGGTCGCTTGCGAAGCAAAAGTGTCTAGAATGAACTTAGCCTACTTTTACCCTTTTACTAGCTTTTACCCTCCTATTAGAAAGTAGGTCTCATGTCTCCACCCTCCTAAAAAGTAAACAAGGCGTGACGTCACAATTTAAAAAAATATAACATGAATATTTCAAATTAAAAAGTCTACTTAAAAAAATATGTTTGGTTTAATGTAATTTAAGTTTTATTAATAAATATACATTATTCTTTTAATTTCACGGTAAATCATTTTATGTCATATCATGTCACGCGTGGCTTAAGTTTATCTGGGTTGTGTACGTATTTGTTAAGTTTCTCTTATTATGAAGCACTATGTTGTTTCTGTGATCTTGTGTTTACCTTCGATTGTGTTCAAAAGCATTGATCTTGTTACCTAGGTGGTTAAGCTGTGACATGGGTGGGAACAGCCTCAATAGTTAAGGTGTAGCTCCAGATGTTAATGACAGGCCATTTAACTTAAATTAAAGTGAATTAAAATGGGTTTCTACTTTTGGAAGCAAGAAGATCGTTAACTTAGGGCGTTATAACAGTTTATATCATACATGAAGAATGAATAGGGAAAATGGGGAAACCTTTGAGGGTTTTGTCCCTATGCTGTTTCCTGTATCTATTAATTTGTTTGAGTTTTGTGTTATCAGATAGCAATGGTAAGTATTTTGGATTCACTGTTACTGCACTCTGTGGGTTTTAATAGGTCATATTCTCATTGGATGCCATTTTTTTCAGGTTGCCATTTAATAAGTTGTCTAAAATGTGATGGCAACAATGGAACTCAATGTACAAAGTGTAGTCAACTTGTTTTAAGGTCTAAACACTGTGAAGAAAATTCTTGCCCTCCTGGTTACCATTCACGCTGGACTACCTTGACAGAGTACATGTCTACAGCTTGTTTAGGTAATGCTAATGTAGATTTTCTGAATCCTAGAACACCAGTTAGATATAAAGTAAAGTTTCAATTACAAAAACGGCCATTACTCAGTGAAACTCTTATAGTTCATATTACAAAGCAGACTTATTAAACTAGAGCAACTGTGTGTCGTTTAAGGAAATTCCCTGCCAGTTCATTCTTATATAAAAGTAACCATTTATGTTACAAAATTGAATATGTGAAGAACGTCATTTGATTACATTTAATTAAATTTTCATAGAGAATTGTTTTGGGTTATAATTTATTTAAATTTTAACGTCCATTTATTATTAACTACGAATTTTAGGACGGGTTATCTATAGGTTACCACCCTTTTCTAGCCAGGATAGGGGTGATGCCTTTTCTTTTTTCGAAAGAAAAGCCACCGCCCCTAGTGGGAATCGAACCCACGACCTTTGGCACGGAGTGTTAAGAGCTCACGCCTTAACCCTCACGGCTACCGGGTCTCCTTTGGGTTATAATATCAATGATAGAATATGCCATTATTGTAATGTCCTTAGTTCCACTTTTCATTTTATTTCTTCTTTTGGTCTTCAACATGTTTGGAATGGTTCTCAGTTAGTTTGCAGTTTATGTAATTTTTCTTTCTCTCTTATTTTACTCTACACCTTCCCCTTAATTGAATTGTTATAACAATTAATTCAAACTTATAATCTGCCACAATCTTGGATGAATCATGAAACACCCAGCATTACATGTACTTCCTCTTAGTTTTAAAATATGCCATCTATCATATATCCTTCTGATAACAAATGAATTCTGCAAACCATTTTTTGACGTTTCCATAACGAATGAACAGTTGAGTTCATTAACCAGCAAAATCAGCCCATAATTTTCAGTGCATAATTTTTTTCGGCTACAAGAGAGATGTATTTGAATATAAGTAAAATTGGTCTTTAAAAAGAGAGGCTTTACTCAATGTTTTTTTATTTTTATTTTACGGCTCTTCGATATAATGGCAATTAGCGCCAGGGTTTACTCAATAAAAAAATTATTGAATTGTCCATATAGGCTGTATTTTTAGCTTCCTTACAAAGTAACTTGGTATAAAATGTGCACAACTGAATAATGTTCTTAGTTTTTGCAGCTTCTGCGGGAATGTATGTTTCTTTGTTTTAACCTTTTGTATCGCCACTCATTCCTTAGTTCTTACTTCTACGACACATTTCTGTTTTACTTAATACCTTTAAACTATAACTAATAGCAATTGTTTTATGTGTTAAGAGAGACTCGATTCAAATGGGCTTCCCGGAGAAGTGGTAGGTGCTGCTGTTGGGATCGTACTCTGCCTTGCTACTGCCATTGCCTTCGGTCTCTACTGCAAGTATAATAGAAAAAGGAAAATTAGTAAACATCCTCCATCTCTCACTCACTCGACTCAGAGTCAGTACTTCAGTAAGCACTTTCAAGTTACTAACATTTTATTTAACGTGGCTTTATGGCTGTTCCGTTATTAAATATGAGGTAACAAATCATCTTCCACTAATTGTTTTACAAATTAACAAATTTGTACTATTACTATGGCTTACTCATTATTTATCTTACTTTGTTCATTTAATCTGTTTTTATATTAAGTTAATATTTTGTGTATTTATATACTGTTAATTCTTGTATAGAGTTTTAAAATTAAACATTTCATTGATCCATTTTTATATCTTATAAATAAAATAAAATGGATTTGTTCTATGTAAAGAGGTACTTTGTAATAATGCATTTTATGTTATTTTTGTTTTGAGATAATTATTGTCAGACTACTCTTAAATGCTCTTTTTTGCAGGAGAGTTAGGGCAATGAAAGATAATTGGTAAAAATGAGTGAGAGCTGCCCAGAGCCCGATCTTCATGAAATTTCGTATACTTATTCATTTTGACCTAATTAAGAAGAAAAAATTAAAAATCACTCGCGGTCAGGCCTAGAACAGTGCTTATTAAGCACTAAAGTTGAGTGTTATACAGGTTAAAAGCTGGTGTAAACGACGTATTTGTAAACACGTGCATGCGCGGTAATGTCAAATTAGGAGAGCCAGAATTGACCTAACTCCGTTTTTCCTAAAACTTTGTATACTTATTCAATTCAACCCAATTATGAATAAAAATGTGAAAAAAAATCACAAACGACTAATTGTTTTCCCCATTGTTATGATACAGCTCGTAATGTTATGATAAAACTCGTTTATAGCCTGTATATCAGTCAACTTTAGTGCTTAATAAATACTGTTCTAGGCCTGACCGTGAGTTACTTTTAATTTTATCTTCTTAAATAGGTCAAAATGAGTAAGTATACGAAGTTTCATGTAGATCGGGCTCTGGGCAGCTCTCACTCATTATTACCAGATAATTACATATTCTGTATCTTTATTTAAAAGAGACTTGACTTAATTCCTGAAATCCCGTAGTTGGGACATAGGACTGCCTTCCATCTCTGTTTCTTGCAAGTTCTTTTATTTCGGACCACCTTCCACTTCTTTGATTTCTAGATTTCACCTCCAAGTATCTCTTGGTGCCCTGTTTTCGCTGGCCTTGGGGTTGCATTCCAGGCTTTCTCACATCCTGGTGCCTTAATCATTTCCATTTCCAAAGCTTCATTACCATGTCGATTGGTTTCTGATTGTTTAATTTTGACAATTTGATGTTGGAGATAGTTTCCAGCCATCATACTTTTATTATATTTCACATCCACCTATTGATGAATGTCTGTAGTTTCCTAGTCATCTGTTTGCTTACCTTTCATTTTTCACACACATAAAGAAGTATAGACTTCACATTACTATTAAAGAGCTGAATCTTTGACCCTCTCCAGATCTCGATATTGACCAGAGTTGGGAGAATGCTTGATCAGCTTTTCTTTCTAGTTTTCTTCACTATTCATCAGTGATTTAGCTGTGGATTTCTGAAACTCGACAATATGCAAGGAACCGCCACCTTTCATACCATGCACTGAATTTTAGTAATTCTTAACAACTGCATTGCTATAATCACATTTCTGTCATAGCCTTTAATGACCTCATAATTAAATACATTGCATTGCTCACGTAAAATAATAATATCTATTAATACAAATAGAATTAATACAATGAATGTAAATTATCTGCATCTTCTAACTGTGTCCCCAACATATGCTTTTATAATCTGGACATGACTTAGTATATAGGCATGAAGTGGTATATTTGTAAGATTATAATAGAATTAGTCATTGCTATATAGTAATTATAATTAATATTTACAACTGATCTCTTACCTTCATTTATTTTTATTTTAATTAATTATAATATTTTAATATATGGCTATACAATAGGAGTTTATCACAATGAGAAAAACGAATGTTCAAACTTGTTCATTTAAGGCTGTGAAGTAATTTCATTTATGAAAATGAATAAATTTTTAACCAAGATAAAATAAATATAGGGCCTCTCCGTGGTCTAGAGTCTAACGCCGGGTGTTCGATTCCCTCTGGTGGTAGGAATTTTTCCCATCTCAGGGCTTGTTGAGAAGGTTCCTTGCCGCACAATAGATGTTAGCGCTAATGGCCTAGTTGTTGGTTATTAGTTGCGTCATAAAAAAAAAAAATAAATATAACGAGAACCTCGGAATAATTTTGGTGAACTCGAGGGAAATTTAACCCTTTTGTTGCTCTAAACGAGTCATTTTCGACTTGCAGTACCCCAGACACTCCACACGAGTTAACTCGTGTTCCACTGTCAGTACCCCTCACGCTCCACACGAGTTAACTCGTGGTCCCTTTACCCCGTATGTCGCTTCTCCGGGATAGCGCTAATAACTGGTATAAAATCAGTTGGACCTTGTCAGATCTTCTTTGTATACACTGGTGGAAATTAAATTTTGGGAAAGCATATTATTACCTATAAAAAAAAAATAATGTAAAGTCGTACAATCGCCATTGTTATAGGTAATTGTTGGAGGTTGAAGCTGGCGTGCCTCGCCGCCTATTTGCAGAGTAGTGCTCAAATTTGTTTCTGTAACCGTATTGTTGCTGTTTATATCTTTCAGTCACAATTTGGACCTTGTTTAGTACAGTCAGTATAAATATTCTCCTTAAATTATTATATACTATACACGATATCAGTCAAGTAATTATATCATCATTTCTTATCTGAGTAATTTTCTTTCCCATGATAGAAAATGTCTTCTAGTTTAGTATAATATTACGAATGTAAAACACATTTGAAATTATAAGTTAATAATTCCAAATATATAACAAGAGTATGCTGATAGAGACGAAAGAGTCTAGCGGTAGTAAGTTCGATACGAGGAGAGATTGGCAAGCGTACGGGGGGAGTTGGACGGGTAAGCATGGAGCGTACTGGACGCTGCGAGTCGCTTCATTTGTCAGCAAAGAAAGGGTTAACATAAGAAATAGAACCCCAGATAGTGTTAATAAAAGGAGAATAATGATAATATGGTAGTACTCAACCACGTAGAGTAGTGAACAAAATCTAGGCGCACGGTAGTGCGCCAGGCCAAGTTCCGGCCTAAGCATACTGTGTGTATATTACAGGAGGTCTTAGAGCCGATATTTACCCTCTCATAACTTTCAACCAGGTAAAGATAAAGTAATGAAATTGTACACAGATATTATACTACTAGATGTGAGTAAAACTGGAAATTTTCATAATTCTACCTCGAATAGTTTCAGAGATATAAGCAATCGAAAATCGGGATTTATAGGACTCACTGACTAATAAAATTATTAGGCACTTCCCATGGTGCTAGAGACTTGACATTTTGCATGATGATAGACATGAAGGTGTTATTAAAGGAAAAAATTGAAAAATCCTGAAAAGTTGTGTTTGACTCCGCTTCCGGGGCGAGGGCGTGCCAGTTTTGTACTTCCTTCAGAAACCCGCCATTCCGTCCGAAACCCATGATGTGGGGTATCAAATGAATCGTCTCGGCATGAAGAACCTATATTTGATGTTTTAAGAAACAATTAGACGCATATAGGCTCGGTCAAAATCTTATACCAGCTGTCTGTCTGTATGTTTGTTCCTTATACAATTCTGTACCGTTTGACCGATTTTGACCAAACTTGGGACATAGATGGGTCTTGATACGGGGAGAATCATAGGCTAGGTTAAATTGTCTATCAGCTGACTGTCTGTCTGTTTGTTCCTTATACAATTACACACCGTTTGACCGATTTTGACAAAATTTGACACACATGTCGGTCTTGATCCGGGGAGTGTCATAGGCTAGTTCAAAATCGTCTATCAGCTGTCTGTCTGCACGTTTGTTCCTTACACAAATTCACTCCGTTTGACCGATTTTGACCAAACTTGGCCATCATTCCTTCTGAAACCCATCATGTGGGGTATCAAATGAATCTTCTTGGTAAGGAGAATCTATATTTGATGTTTTAAGAAACATTTCGACGCATCTTAACTACAACAGTTGTGATTTCATTCTTAAATGTAGGTAATAAAGTCATAGGGGTTAACTGCATAATATACTTGAAAGCAGATACTAAGTTTTTCAAAGTCGAGCCATCTAAATTACAAAGTTTAGGATCACAAACCCAAAATGTATCGTCTTTGTTCTTATCTTTTTCTTGAAGGCCTTCTACACTTTCCCTATTGTGATCTTTATCCTCGGGATAAGGTTCCTGTGTTTTACAGTGTAATAGTTCAGTTAAGAGAACAATCAATTTGCCCTCCAGAGTACTGTCATCTGGAAGAGCTTCTAACTTTTCTAGTCTAGTGATTAGATGTAGATAGGTATGCTACTTATTGGTATCAAATATCAAGCAGTAAGGAGAACTTTATGGAGAATCCAAATACCCTGGTTTTATATGAAGTACAAAAGCCAGTAGGTATGCGGCAACTAAATTTTATTTAATACTTAGAAAAAAGTAATGAGATCCCAAAAAAAACATAAATGTGAAATAGAGGCCAAGTTCCTCCCCCCACAAAGAAACACTCCCTTCCCCAAAAATATCCCCTCCTAAAACCCCCCAAAAACGCCTTACCGTCCTACACTTAAAAAAAGTATATAGTATGAGTTAGTGTATTAAGTGCACCATATTTTCAACCAAAAATATTTGCCAATACAAGAGATGATACAAGAAAGAAATGTCCAAGTTTATTACTTGGAAGACCTCATAGTTACTTACTAAGAACAGTAAAGACACTTCAACTGATCTTTGAAAACAACAATAAAAATACTTAAATCCAGTTACTAAAATATCACTTTCCTCAAACAGGTATATTCTTAAACTTGGCAATGTTTAGTTTTCTCTCTAAAGATAATTTCGGCACAAATAAAACATTGCCAAGTTTAAGAATATACCTGGTTGAGGAAAGTGATATTTTAGTAACTGGATTTAAGTATTTTTATTGTTGTTTTTAAAAATCAGTTGAAGTGTCTTTACTGTTCTTAGTAAGTAACTATGAGGTCTTCCAAGTAATAAACTTGGACATTTCTTTCTTGTATCATCTCTTGTATTGGCAAATATTTTTGGTTGAAAATATGGTGCACTTAATACACTAACTCATACTATATACTTTTTTGAAGTGTAGAACGGTAAGGCGTTTTTGGGGGGTTTTAGGAGGGGATATTTTTGGGGAAGGGAGTGTTTCTTTGTGGGGGGAGGAACTTGGCCTCTATTTCACATTTATGTTTTTTTTGGGATACTTACTTACAGGCTGTACATGTGGGGAGTTAGGCCTAACTAAGGATAAGAGGAAGAGGCAGGAAAATAAGTTAGATGGGCCGTACTCCGTGACTGAAGTTCCGCTTTGTATATTATATATATCAAGGTATTTGAAAGTAACAAAACTACATTCCACATTTTTTTGTCAAAAGGGAGCCAATCTTTCAATTTATCCCCGAATAAACCCCCACTTTATTTGCATGGATTTAATGCTTATTAAATGTAGAAGTTTTTGTGTAAGTATTCAATCTGTAGTCCGTTAGGGGGCTGGGGAAAAAAATCGCAAAAAAACTCTGATTCATTGATAAAAACAGAAGTTCGTTATTGGACGTCCACAAAGTATCTTTTCATAATGATTTTAGTGAATTAAATTACTGTCTTTTTAAAGGAAATTTAGTCTATTTTATGATGGCATAATTAGAATTTAATTATCTTGAATAGTTTTTGAGAAATCCTTTCTTATTTATTAAAAAACATGACTACGTTAAAAAAACAGAAAATTGGACATAGCTCCTTTTCCTTTCGGAATCGGACTATACTTGTAATGAACTTTTTTGTTGTAAATTATGTTTATAATCACTTCCTAGAGTTTGGCTACTTAGACCTGAATCTTTTTTTTTTTTTTTTTTTTTTTCCTTGGTGTTTAAAGGCCATTCATCGAGAATCACCCTGTGTATATATATATGTATATATATTTATATACATCTCGGTGAAATAAGCAAACAACAGCTAAACATTTGCAAGGATTTGGCCCCTTTTTGAACGGTTGTTTTTCTTTTGGTGAATATCAATTTCTAATTCCGTTCATCCTACAACGAATGAAGCTCGTTAAGCTTTAGCTTGAATGCTGCCATGGCACAATATTTTACACTATTGAAAATAGGTATGAGTCCCCGTGAATGATTTGCCCAAAGTTCTGGATTTAAGTTTTTCTCATTGTGTCCATACATCTTTAAAATCCAGCACTTACATGATAATATTCTTCATTTTCTTTTATTTTTACTTTAAAAGAGCTTTGGTCCTACGATAATCTTCAGTCATGTTGCAATGCAGGTTCCTCTCATTATGTTAAGACTGAACATGTATCTGTAAGAAGAAAACGGTAAAACATGAGTGAAATACCCTTCACCTATTAAGTAATTACTCCTCATTTTATTGCCCTGGTCTTAGTCATTTAACAATCTTGCATTACATTAATTTTTTTTTTTTTTTTTTTTTTTTTTTTTTTTTTTTTTTTTTTTTTTTTTTTTTTGGTGCATCGAATTAAAATTTTAACATGAATATTAAAAGGTCAAGCACAGGAAGCATATCAGAATCCACTCATATCAAACAAAAAAAATATACAAAGACTACTCATCCTCTAGCAGATATTAATTTATATATATATGGTGGCCCCAATACTGGCCAAGCCCAACGTTGTGTAACTTCGGTAATCAACAGGAACCAGTGCATTCAACATGGCTCTGGCTTTCAGCTAATTTTTATTATTTTGGTCTAATTACTTCCATATTCATTAGCACCAGTCTCCTTAGCTATTATAATAGCTACTATTTCCTTTTCAAATATTGGCAATTTTTTATTTATTTTTGTTTTTACTGATAGTTAGCATTTTTTATTTAGGCAGTGATGAGAGCGAACGAGAAATGCTTGAGTACCTCCGAGAAATCCGAGAGCTTAGGAAAGAAGCTCCTGTTTTTCTTGATATGCTCAATGAAACAAGGCGTCAAGTCCGAGCTCTTCCTTCCTATTCTGCTCTACAACCTTACAAGTATTTATAGACAATTATTACTATCTTGCTTATTATATTATTACTTTATCACATTGGTAATTGCTTTCTGCTAATTTTCTTCTTTTTTTTTTTTTCTTTTTTTTTTTTCTTTTTTTTTTTTACGGCGCATCTACTTCTAGGTCATTAGCGCCGACATCCAGGGTACAGCGAGGAATTTTCCCAACGAGCCTTGAGATGAGAAAATTCCTGCCGGAGGTGGGGATCGAACCCACCATCTCCCGCTTATGAATCCAAGGCGCTAACCATTAGACCACGGGAGACCCCAGACTAATTTTCTTGTTACTTAATCTATTGTTTTTAGCATAAATATGCTTTAGCTATGACTAAACTGAAAAAAAAGTTACAAAAAAGTGTCCGCTGGCGTTCATGCATGCGAAGTAGCCATGTACAAAAAAGAAGGCTGTATGTTATACAGTACATTACATAGGTTTGTCGGGTGGACCTAAAGCATATTTATGTTCCTGAATTTGAGCAGAAGGCTCTAAACGATTTTTTTTTTTTTTAATTTTCTCCAAAATGAAGTTTGAAAGCAGTCAGTTCTTTTAAATGGAACTTTATTTTATAAAGGAGAAATATATTGTTTTTCTTAAATTTTTATAACAATGCTCCAGTCCTGAGGCAATTATGTTCCTTTTCCTATTAGTATTTTCTGATAGAATGTATCTATTAATACTCCGGCAGAGCTAGAATTTGTTTTTACTATTTTCATTTTATATTGAAAATGAATGAAATTATACAAATAGAAAAAAAATTGAAATCTGTATACTTCACTTTAGACTAAATTAACTTAATACTTTACAAATATTGATAAAGTTATTATTATTGTGTAATCTTTTAACTTTTCTATGAGCCTAATATTTCTAACAAAGAAATAACTATAAAAACACAATTAAATAAATAGAGAAGAGCTAACGTTTTTCTTGAAATATTGAAATCTATTATATATTTGTCAAATACCACTCACTCACTCACTCACTGACCTATCATCGTCCAGCCCAAACCACTCGACAGAAAAATTTGAAATTTTGCATGGAGACTCCTTATAGAACGTAGACACTTGCTAAGAAAGGATTTTTTGATATTAGAATTTTTAAGTATTTTTAGAGGGGATTAAAGTTTTAGTTGGTTAGAGCATGCACTCCTAGGCAGCATGCGTTGCTAGGACGATAACAGAACAGCTGTTACCAAACTGTATCTATTTCATAGTATTATTTTTAATTGAGGTTAATTTCAACTATGTTGGCACACCTTGAATTACTAGAAATAAACTGTGATTTTGTCCCTTATAGAGTTAAAGCCCTGGTGATGGTCCATCTGAGGTAATATCCCGAACCACTTGACAGAAAAATTTGAAATTTTGTAAGGACAATCCGTTTAGAATTTAAACGCTCACTAAGAAAGGTTTTTTTTTATATTAAAATTTTTAATTACTTTTAGGGGGGTTTGAATTATTATGTAGTTCGTCGTCGGCTCAAAAATGGTCCGATTTTGATGACATTTGGTACAAAAATCTTTCTTCTCATTTGAAAGGTCACGTTCATTAACCAGCTAAATCCGTTTACTGGAACATGGTTTTTGGAGCAAAATCTGCCCGAAAAAATTGGAATGCTTATATTTTCGAGTCCATATTCCTTAACGTAGGAGAACGAATGAAACCATTTTAAAGCTTTCTGTAATCGTTTACAAGAAAAAGTGATAGAAATACTTTTCCAAACGAATTTTCTGTTTGGGTGTTAAGAAACGATGATGGGTTCACTTGAAACTTGTACCAGGTATTTGACATTCATCTAATCTAAGATATTTAAACATTGATATCGTTTGGAGGTAGTAAGTATATGAAAAAAAAAAAAATATTAATGGTGATACAAAGTTTTCGGATCTCCGTATATTTTCTAAAATATCTCGAAAACGGTTGGAAAATTGTAGTAAGTGGAAGGCGGCTATTCGAAAGGTTACTGAATTTTCTCCAAAAAAGATTCTGTTGTAATGTTCGGTGGGGCGATTCCAATCGAAGAGATATGTAAGTGCTTAAAACTTCAATGTTGTTAGTTTTATTCTTTTCAACGTGTATTTGTCTCTGTTTACCTATCTTTTTAAGTGATTGTTGTATTGTTGCTAGCCGTGGTGAAGTACGGGTAGTCAGCTAGTAGGTAAATAACTGCAAGTAAATTATACAGAACTACTAAGTACACAGAAGCTCAGAACAACTGGAAAACTGAGAATATAATATAATATAATACAGGATTACCTCAGTAGTCAAAGCACCTTAATAAAAAAAGGGGGGGGGGTGAGACATTAGGAAAGGAAGGCATTAACAGATAACAATATATAGCAGACATTAGAAGGGCTTATCTGACTTGCCCCTTTGAACCAGTATTCCTAAGAAATAGGTTATTTGCCTCTGAACAGAGGTGCTGGCGGTACCTGGAAAAGCCAAAAACTTGTTACTAGCTCCCTTGGAACCCATTAGATGAAACCGAAGTCCAAGCAAAATAATTCGCTTGGAGATTGAGGAGGTAATCCATTAAGAAGTCGCTTATGAGTTATCTTCTCCAGAGCTAGGAGGGATCGAGCACTGATTTATGAGATATCTCGCCTATACAGTAGGACCACCATTATCCGGGATTCCAATTAACCGGGATCTCGATGGGGGAATTATTTTATTTTTATTCTTTCTTTAAATATTATGTACATAAATGTATGTACATACAAACATAGTTATTGCATTATTTTTATTTTTATCAACTAAAGCATTTGATGTCATAATTATGTATTAAATATTTGTATGTATGTAATGACGATTATGTACATAAATATGAATTTAAATTAATTATGTACGTTGTAAACTAAGGAATGGAAAAACAGAGCGGAAGAATGTGGCGATTCCATATTTCTGGAAGCATCTCAATTTATTTCATATTCTTGGAACTAAAACGTTTTCACGTCTTTCTATGAATCCCCTACTGGGCTGTTAGCCTACCAAGGAAATATTTCCTGAGGTAGGCTTTTAACTCTTCACTCGAGTACATACATATGTTACATAAAAATTAAAATGGCTCAAAAAAGAAAACGTGTCGTGTTAACTTTAGAACAAAATTAACCATTATAAACAGGAAAGAAAAAGGTGAAAGTGTTAAAAAATTGTCCGCCGAATTCGGAATTGGCGAACAAACAGTTCGTGGTATCGTGGATAAGAAAAAAGACATTTCCAACTTCGTCTCGTCGTCGGCCCGATGTGTTGTAGGAAAGCGATGGAGACCTCTTCATTAAAAGACCTAGGATCATGCTGTCTATCAATGGTTTATGCAAAAACGCGCTGAGTTGAACTTGAGTTTATTTTTGCACTTAATTTATTTTTTATTTTTGCAGAAATTATTAATTAATAAAACGTTTACATTATATTCGTCTGTGGCAGAAGGTCAATGTTATAAAAAACACACCAACTTTCTTCTGTACTCTTTTATTAGGCTCTACGCCTCTTCAGGAGAACTTAAACTAAATACAATAAAATATGTTTACAGCCAAAATAATTCATTTTATGTCGTCTTGTTTATTAAATTAAAACATATTTTATCCAGGTATTTAATATCTGTTTTCTTGTTAACTGCCTTTTTCCTATTTTTAATTATGTGTATATTTTCCTTAATTTTTCGTTTTACGGGGTTTTTCTCTTTATCTAATACCTTTACCTTGTCAAAATTAAATGTGTGGCTATATTGTATCGCATGATCCACCAATGCAGACTTGTCAAGGTTTTAGGCGTGTTGTTTAATTCTCTTTTTTAATAGTTGTCTGTAAACGTTTACATACACATTTCTCAAAGCAAATAAAAAGGTTTACATGACATCTTGTACACAGTTTTTCTTTATAACCTTATAATCCAGCACATTTAGTCAATAAAATATTGTGTTTCGATTATCCGTGGACCACCCTCCCCGTCATGATGATGGAGGTCCTACTGTAGTTCTTTTTTTTAAAGATGAACCTCTTAATAGGCAAGTCTTTACCTGGATTCTACTACATACATGTAATGCCCTCCATAAATGTCCGCATTTTATAAATCTCACAATATTAGCAACACCAAAGCAGGTGTCCAGCTCTTGGTTGGTCCTGGTTGTCCAGTTCCCATTATCCATATTCTACCTACTTTTTCAGTTTAAAATCATGCCTCTGATCAATAACAGAGGAATAGCTTGATTTTAGAGAGACATGATCTTGTCATAACACTCGCTTTCAGTTGCCTACAAATGCAATTTAAATTATTACAGAATGAAATAAATGTTATTACTTATTTTTTTTTATTGAAAATCTATAAATATCAACATTTCTAGGCCTGTTTTGAAAGACTTGTCTCGGATCTTGATCTTACTTAATCGACCTGAAGGAAGCCTTGCTCATCCTCCGCCAGACTGGGAAACTCTTCTTGCTTGGGCTCATCGAATTCTTAATCGTTACAAGAAACATCATTCAAACCAGGTAAAATTCAATTTGAGGGCGTTAAACTAGAATATATTATGTTAAAAAAATGTTGATAATTAGTACATTTGTACTTCCTTTAGTCGAATTTTTGTGTGAAATTTGTTAACAATTTTATTTATTTGTAATAGTCTGGGTTATGTAGTAATAATTGAATAATTCTACATTTTGAAAAACAAATGGGTTTGTATTTTTGCCAATGTTTTGCCCTGATTGAGAGCTATGAAAAGAGGAAGGACTGATCTAATTGGAAATTACTACACCAACCCTTCTATACATCCTAAAGTGAATAACTTTCTTTCTCTTGGACTCAATTTTGCCTCTCCTGTTTCAAACCTGAGCAAGTTGCTCCGAAAATTACTTGCAGAAATCGAATATATCCACAGGGACAACTTCCCTAAGGATGTATTGGATTCATTTTTTTTTTTTTTTTGTTATGACTGAGCCCAGACTATCTCTATCTTGGTAATTGGTCTTCTGACTTATTTATTTATTTTTACGAATTTATGAAGTTGTTAAATGTATGTTTTCTACAGTCAGATGGCATGAACATTTTCAAAATAAATACTAATAAAGATAATGAAGTCATTGATTTTAATCTGCTCTCTCACAAACGTATGCACTGGCAGATAAAACCTGTTCAATATACTTTACTTTTTTTGATGGCACATGACAATTTTTTTTTAATAATAGCTATGCAACAGAACATAATAAAATTTATTTCAAAAGTTCGTTGACTCTTCCCCTCTCTCTGTATGTATTAAAGTTAATTATTTCTCATTCCAGGTTAATGAACTTGAGAGTTTCTTCCAGGGTGAACCAAGCCAATTTGGTCTATCAACTTTTGACTCAAATTACAACAAGAGAAAAAGAGCCAGTTCTGAGTATATAGAATGGGAAGGAACGACTCAACTTGATGATTTTTTCTCTCTTGGATTCAGGCCCCAGGACGAAATCACAACTGAACTTTAAATACTTTTACGGTTACCCTTCATTATAATTATTTATTTGATGTGAATATTTTAAAATTTGACATTAAGACAAATGTGATGTTTAGAAAATTAGCTTACAATAGGGGAAATTGGAATAATTTAAGACATTTTTGCTGCTATATTTGTGAACACTACCTTTAAATAACAAATATTAATCATTGAGACTGGAGTTAAAAAATATTGGCAAAGTCGGGAAACCTTTTTTGGGAAAGGATTTGTTAAAATGATTTTTCATTGCTTTTCCCAATAGATTGAAGCCATGAATTCACTAAGCTATCAGTAATTTCCTTAGCTTAATAATTGTTAGAGCTCATTGGAAAAAAAATTAAAAATAAATGCAAAATTTTGTAATCAAATTGAAATATTTTTTATTCAACTCATAACATCCTTAATAAATTAAAGCATAGTAACTGTTCCCAAATGATTACATTTTTCTGCCTGAAATTATATTTCTTGAAGTACGGGAGGCTCCAGACTAAAACATCTTTGTATTAAGTAAATGACTTTTCAATATTAAGTATTTTTTTATTATATTTATTATTATCAAATTGAATCCTTACTAATAGATTATCAGATCAAATTAAAAAAAAAAAAAATAAATAAAAATACATTTGAATGAAGGTGGGTATGAGTTGCAAGATGCGAAAACCGATGTAAAATTTGCCAATTATATATGAATGAAATTTTTTCATTTCAAGATGCCTACTCCCCAAAAATGTTTCTCAAAAAACTTTAAAATTGTGGTCTTCTAGATATTAGAAATATTTTGTTTATCTAGCCTTAATGTTGATGCACAAGGTTTAGCATTTCTGGCTTGATGTTTAAATGGGCTTTATTTAGCTAACGAAAGTGTATTATAACTCTCCAGTGATATACCCAGTGAACTAATAAAATTAATCTTTAGAATTAATTGCCTATTGTTATTTATTATCATATAAGAAATTATAAATGTTACTTAGCATGCATTAGAAAATGTTACAAATTTTTGCATGTTCCATTTGGTATTTAAACTTTTAGTTTCTAAATGTGATGGTTTATTGTTTGCTAAAAACCAAATTTTTTAAGTACAAATAATGTATGTGTATTGCTTATATTGTTTTATTTGTAAAAAATATTACAAGCTTTCGCTTAGTATAACTTGATTAATTTTCGACTAATTGTAAATTATAGCAGTATATACATATAAAAGATAGCAGTATATACATTTAAATTATTTGTGAATATAATTTCCTTTTGTATGTAGTGTTTTTAAAATTCACACTCATTATTTTTTAAAGTCATTTATAATGTTCCTACAATTAAATATATCATGATGTCATGTCATGGTAAGTGATTTTAAATTATTTGAGGGATCTCTTTTGTTTTATCATGATTAATGTTCAAAATATTTTAAATATCAGGTTTTACCATTTTCATCACATTTATATAAATGTTAAACAAATATTATTTATTTGAGTGACTGAATTCTATAGGAATGTTTTTTAATGACTGAAACTTAATTTTTTTTTATTCTTATAATTTTAAGTATTAAGCTGTATGAAACTTAAGTGCGAATGATATTTAATATATATATATATATATATTATTTTTTTTTACGGCGCATTGACATCTTGGCCATTAGTGCCGACTTCCCTGGTTCAGCAAGGAATTTTCTCAATGGGCTGTCGTCAGATGTGAAAATTCCTGCCGGTGGGGCTCGAACGCCCATCTACCGCATGAGAATCCAAGGCGTTAGCCACTAGACCATGGGGAGATCCCTGATATTTAATATTCTCAAGAAATATTTCTCTTGTTAGCTAATTTGATTCTACTATTCATAACATTTCTTTGAAACTGGTCTTGATTGTTTTTAAAATAAATTTAGACAACTATCTACAATAATTTATAAATGATTTTTTTTTTCTTAAGAAAATTAATCTCGTTTAATTTACTTTCTAATGTCATTCGCATCTATGGGTTAGTATACAGCTTGGTCAATACTGAAATGAAGTTTAGATCTAACATATCAGAGTTCTATATTTTTATATTTATAAATGATTCAATAGGCCAGAATAAGAAATATTGATATTGGTATCTTTTCATTTAATTAAGGTATCATTTATTTTATTTAATGAACATGCACATAATCTGGATATTTGTAAATAACCAAAATCAGATTTTGTATTGTTGTAAATAATTATTTTTGTGAGCCTGGACTCTTAGTAATAAGTGTTGAAAATAAATAGCTAACATTTAAATCCCTTATACCAGCTTTTACCAATTTTATAAACTTTGACTACATTTAACAATCTTAAAGTTTTAATAAAATGAATGAAAATTAATCACTAAATTCTATGTAATTTGCTATTGTTTAGAAAATTTATGTTCGTATCCAGACAAAAAATAAATTTGATCTATGCTATATTCATTCAAAATTGCTTCCTTACTTTCAGAACTAAAAAAACATGTTATGTTTCAAAATGTGTATATATTAACAAAATTTATTTTTGTTATTGTGATGATGCAAATAAACTTTATTCCAATAAAACAAATATATACTTTATTTCTTTTTATACTTACCCTTGTATTAAATCCAAAGTCAGACTCACAAGAACTACCTTAGACTGTTTCATGTAATGCTTATCCCTGATGTGTTGTGGAAGTTGTTCCACAAAAAACGCCTTTCTTTATGTGTATTACGTATTCAGAGCAGTATTATTGCTATTATTTTTTTGTTTATAGTACATCTGCATCCATGCTATTAGTTCTCGATTATTATTGTATTTCCTACAAATTCAAGAAAATAAGAGGAGAGGACGGACTGAATGGAACAGCCTAAATGAAAGTAATGGTAAAGGGAATTACATTGAAAACAACTGTAGTTTTTTCCAATTTAATTATATTACACATCGGGAAAATATTTTTTAAATTTATATAAACAACATATATATATATTTTTTTTTTCAAAAAGTTAATTTATATTTTAAATACTACAAGATCTGTGATAACACATTCAATGATTTCATGGCAAAAGGCACATATTTACAATGTAAATCTGTATATCCAAGAACAATGAATTTAAAAATTCGGACTCACAGGAACTGTTTTAACTTTTTGTTTCAGACCAAATTTGCTGGATATTCACACGATAAGAATTTGAATTTGATATTTTTGCCTTTTTCTTCACGTTTCTCAGAATAAAAACAATGCTTTTGGCAAGTTCCTAAGGTAAGGATACCAGGGAAACGTTTAATTAATATTTTTGATGTTTTGGGCAATACAACAATACAATACTTCTTATACTGAGTGGTAGCATTATGTTTATAATGGCTTTTAATATTACTAAATTCACTTAAGTGTGGCGGAAGGTCATTAATACAAAATAGACAATTAATTCAGCTCTTTATAAACCTTTTATTTCCGTTTATAATAATTTTTTAATGATGTGACCAGAAATAGTTATAGTTTTAAGCTCCTGAAGAAGCGCGTGAAACATGTAGAGCAGGAAATAGGGTGTTTGGAGCTGAATCAATTGTATATTTTTCCATATTGACCTTCTGCCATATTCCAATATGAACTGAGTGGTATCATGTTTATTCAAAAAGAAAATAGTTTTGAGTTCTTAGAATTAATACTTCATTTAATTTTGATCGTCCGGTGGTTGTTTAACCCTTTAACGGGCACATTTCAATAGCTATGTTGGAATTTTTTTAATTTATATTTGGGAGTCTGGAGGGCATCCATTTACTAAATATGAACCCAGGATGTTAAAAAAAAAATTGTATTCATAAATATGGGGTAGGCCGCTCAAGCGGCCCTTGCCCATTCCAGGGATTGGGAATCCCCGATATGAAATGCTGTGATACGTCGTAAAGCCGATTCCAAGTCGCAAAGATCCCGAAAATGAAAATGGTTCATTCGGTGGCGTTACCCTAAGATTGGCAGGGTCAAAAAAAAAAAAAAAAAAAAAAAAAAATGAATGATTTATAATAATAGTATAATGCTAGCCCACAATATCATTTCAGACTGAATTGAGAAAAACATTTCATTAGGAATGCCAAAAAAAGGATTTTTTTCCTTCCAGTCTCACGAGAGTAAGGTACCTATGAGACGAATCAATGAATAACATGTAAGCGATGTACTCATTTCCATTAATTCCTAATCTAGAATGTATAAAAGAATTATGACATACTTTTAAATGATTTCCGGATAAGATGAGTGATCCAGCACGGCCAACACTTACACAAGACGAGTGCGGGAATGGGCAAGGACTGCTTTATCGGTCAACTTCATCACATCTCGGCTCCTCGGGCCCAAGACCTCCAAATACTATCTTTGGCATACCCCGGCATCTAGCAGGAAGCATTGGAACCAATTCCGCCTCACTCGCGTCATTTTTTAATTTCAGCGAGCAGTGGCCCTTTCCTGTTAAGGGGTTAAGAGGGATCAGGTAGGGGTCATAGACTGTCACAAGGCCCACTCAGGTTTAAGTGTGTGAAATCAGGTGGCCAGCTTATAGTCCTGACTATATTTTTTCCCTACGATGTGTTGTACGATCATGACGAAAGTATTTGTATAATATCTGCCCCACTGATTAATGAAATGAGACAGTTAATTAAATGTTAAAGAGTTCAATAAATAACAAGTATTTACAATAAAATATTGATGTTTTAATGGTGCTTTATTTGACAAAAAACTCATGTTTAAGAGTGGAAGATGTTTAACTTTATGAATGACACAATAAAGGTGAAATATAAACAATTACCAGAAATATATTATCATATTTAACTATGAATTTCAAAATACTTGAGATAAATAAACAAATATATTTTTTTAAAAGAAGTCGTATAAGAGCAGAATTAATGAACAAGTTAAATATGTGAGTAAAAAATAATATACAAAGCAAACATAATTATGAATATGGCACATAAAAGTCTAAGGAAAGATGTTCATTTTTATTATAACTAGCTATTTATTATTTAAAAAAAAAAACACTGAAAATCATTAAACCTAAAAAAAATATTGACTAATGGAATTATCAGAAAATAATGCTTAACATATTTTAAACAAAACAAAATAATATTCAATAAATTCCAATACTAAAATTTATCCGTATTATTGTACATTTATTTTTAAAAAAAGAAGCAAGATTAAAGAGATATCAATTGAATGGAAGCTGAGTAATTGATATTGATGTTGCAGCAATATTAAATATTGACATGACCAAGGCTACTCCTCTCAGTAATTCGAGATATTTTCAAAGATTATTGAATATCTAATGTGAGTTATTTCTCAAGTATTTGAATTTTTTCAATAAATGGTTAATAATTGACAGGCATGCAGGAACAAGAAGGCAGCTCCACTTTTGGAGATTTTCAGGTCAGAACATTATTATGGATTTTAAAATGTTCTCTATCATTTGATACAATAAGGAACTAGCTCTGGTCACTTCAATGGTGGAATCACATTAACTAAACCGCTGTGGGGTCCATTATTGACTTTTACAGTCGTTCGGCATACACACAAATATGTTGGAGAAAATAATATGCCGTTCAATAATGCATTAAAATGTATAGCTTCTTCAGCTAAACTGATGATGATGATTTGACAGAAACAGAGCCAGAATATGACTGAATATGCGTTATTTGATTTTTTTTTTTTTTGTATTTTGCATTCTTGGTTTGTGTTTTCATATGAGCTTACTAAATTAAAAATGTGAATAACAGCAAATTTTGATAATTCAAGTATTTTTTTTTTTTTTTTTTTTTTTTTTTTTTTTTATAGAAAGTGGATCAATAAGGAGGCAGCTCCAAACCATTAAACCTCATACCATGACATTAATTGTTCATTATTATTATCCAAGAATCCGGGGATAGATATTTCTTGATTATTATTATCTTTTATATTTGCTACTAAACATTTGAACGAAAGATCAAAAGTGTTATGATTATCACCACAAGGGGTCTCCTGTGGTCTAGTGGCTATCGCCTTAGATTCATAAGCGGGAGATGGCGGGTTCTATCCCCACCGGCGCCAGAAATTTTCTCATCCCAAGGCTCGCTGAGAAAATTCCTGGCTGCACCCTGGATGTCGGTGCTAATGGCCAAGATTTGTCGATGCACCGTAAAAAAAAAAAAAAAAAAAAAAAAATCACCACAATTTGAAAATCATAAAGGATTAAAGTATAAAGAATGTTTAAAATAGCTTGACTAAATTAAAATGGTTTGACCACTCTCTCCAGGTGCTAAACACCCTGGCTGTTGTTGCAGCACCTATAATTTAAAAAAAATAACACCATTTTGTAATAATACAACAATTATTAAAAACACATACATAATTAAATAAGAAAATCATTATAAATTTATAACAACCATTAAAAATATATATTTTTTAGATTTATTTCTCCAAAAAATGTATTTTTTGTCAATATAAACATGAAAAAAGTAATGAATTTGCAGCAATAATAATGATAACATCACAAATTTGTTGCAATAGAATCATTTCAGACTTCATCCCGATTTTGAAATTATAATTAATAACAAACAGTGTGTGTATTCATGTGAAACATTAGATTTCCCTTAAGAGTAAAAGTCTTTGAACATATATTGCAAGAGTAGATTGGCTGATTGTAATCCCTCTCTTCCTTTTTAGCTCTCACACATTCTCTGCATTGGCTATTATGTTCTGTAAGAAATTAAACAATTATTAAAAGTCATATAAATACATTAATTATTTTAGATAATTTGCAAAAAAAGAATTGAATATTTTTGATAATTTATTTAAAAAAAAACAAAACAGCCTGATCAATATGAATTTTTGACACTATATATATATATATATATATATATATATATATATATATATATATATATATAAATATAATTATTATTATTAGTGTGTTGTACCAATATTGTACAAACTTGATTTCTAGCTACATGTCTTGATATACAATTTCCTGTTTGTCCCAGTGATGTCTTTGCAAGGGTGCCAACTGTGGTGCTATCTTTTATATCAACGTGTCCTAGGATGTTTAGAGCATACACAGACAACAACCAGCCCATAAGGCATTATGAAAAAAAAAAAAATTACAAAACTTACACTCACTCCAAATGAAGAAGATCAAGTGAGATGGGGATTGTCGCTTGCTCCTGCGGAATGAAGTGAGTGAACAAGCAGAGTGGCAGCGATCATCAAAGAGAGAGGTGGCAAACATTGAAGCTCAAGCCCAAGTGTTTCATTGGTTTTGTATCACTATTTAACTTTTGTAGCTTGTAATAATTTCACGATTTAATTATAATGTTGTACTAATTTTTTTTCATTTTATTGTGCTTAATAAATTGTATTATAATAACATTGTCGTAATATTTCTTGTCTGATCTATTGCTGACAATTATGAACACTACTTTAAAATCCAACGTTATTTTATTTTGAAACATCTACGCGGCACACAAATGGATTTGCACACTAAAGTTTGGCCCACAACATGTCAAAGATTGTCCATACCTGATATAGAGACTTCTTTGTTTATTTTGTATACTTCGTTCAGGATTAGTATAACTATTGGGTTATGGCTATAAATGATGTATACTGAATGTAGTGTGCTAAGTAAGTCCGTACTTATTGTTATCCAGTCTGTATTTACACATCCAGTGTACTCTCTAAATCGAGTGAGATGGCTTGCAATTCAGCTGAGCAGTCTTGTTATTTTAGGGCCCGATTTTACAAGACTGCAATGGAAAAAAAGGGCAAAATACGAATACATATCAGAACCAGATCAATTCTGAAACTCAAAAATTGTTCAGGAAGTTTTGTACATAATAAAACTACCTGAGGCTAATTTCAAAGCTACATTGCCAACTTAAATTAGAATAATAAATAGAAAAGATAAATTAGTGAAACAGTAGGGTAAGTGACCCAATAGTTGACACTTTAAGGAAGGGTTATTTTACTTAAAATAATTCTTCGCTTAGTTTTTGAAAATAATAAACTTTGAATATATCAAATTATTCGTCAGCTCATTCTCTATGAAATTCACATAAACCAATTTTAGATACATTAAGTATTTCAAGTAAAATAAATCATTAAATGCTGCCTTACTCTGGTCCTAATGTTGACACGTCTGCAGTAGGTCGGTGCCTAAGTTTGACTTTTCAGTTCCTAAGGATGACAGTGAGGGAAAATGAAAATAATACAACTTCATTCTTTAAACAAACAACCAAATTGGATTGAAATCGTGCTGTTTTTCCTTCAACTTGAACTATACAATAATCACCTACTCTAATAACGTTAACTTTGTTTATAACTTGCTTATTACAGCCATTTTCATCATTCATCCTTTGGTCATTTTTGAACAATCGCTCTTCTTCTTTAACTTTTTGTGTAACTCATTGATGATGGTTCACTTACACCTGTTGATTCTACACAGTTCATGCTAGTGATGTCCTTCCTTCTTCAGGCTGAATGGAGGAGTCATCATCTTCCTCAGTCATGGAGTTTCTCACCTTATTTTTCCGACGAGAAGAATTTAAAAGTTATTTCTTGTAAGGGATTTTTCTTCTTTTTTGTTCAATCTAGCCTTCGCTCTTTTTTCTTGGCGATTTCAGCTGTGTTTTTTTTTTTTTTTTAATGCAGGACTTGCTCTATTCATGAAATTTTAGCTTCCAACCTTCTTTTAACGTTCGGAAACCTGATACATCCATATGTTGGTTAATTTGAGAAGCATTTGGAGGTACCGCCTGTTATAACCATTGTACCACAAATTGATTAAGAAGTTGTGTGACATTTCAAATTGCAGAAAACTATTATAAAAAGTTGCCTGTCAACATTAGGAACAGAATGTCGAAATTAGGAAAACATGTCAACTTAAGGTTCCAGTCATAAGAAATTAATAAAATCAGGATACATGAATTTCTAATGAAAATCTCAACTAAATGTTTTAGTATTCATCACTTACAACCGTTTTCCTAAAGTTGACATTAGTGTCAAGAAAAGGAGCCCTGGTTGTTTATTGGGTTCCCAATGTTGACACTACCATAATCTCAAGATTTTTTTATTTAACTTGAGTCAAGCCTTCTACAGTCCATAATTTAAGTATCATAGAGTTCATAGAAATCACAAAAATACAATTTAATGCACGCATTACAAAAAAAAATTCTTAAGAAATATTCTTAATCTCTTATCAAATTCACTAAGCAAAGAGAGCAGCAGGAGTTGACTCGAGGATTTTTCATACTAAAATGGCTGCAGATGTTATTAACGGAGTTGCATAGTTGATCGGGTCAGTCGACATTATTCTTCAACACCTGTTCTTTCATTTGGATACAAACTTATTGAATTCTCTTGAATCTAATTGTTATTTTTCAAATTTAAATTTGAAGTGTCAACTTAAGGAGCAGTGTCAACGATCGGGTCATTTACCCTAGTGATATTAAATATAAATAATAGGAAAAAAAGAAGAAGAACACAATAAATAAATAAAATTATATATATATATATTATTACAAAGAGCACTAATATACAAAAAAAAAAAAAAAAAAAAAAAAAGGTAAATAAAATTAGGAGCCCATGATCATGTTCTATTATAAGTAATATAATTATACTAAGTACAACAAAAATTTATTGATGAAGCTATGAAATTTTATCAACTTAAAATATGCAATAATATATGTGCTAGGCAGAAGGTCAATAAATAATAATTCTTTATTAAAATAAGCTCGATATGTTTCAAACAATTGAGGCGCTAAACAACTCACTTTATTACTAATAGAGCCCAATTGTACTAAGGTGAACCTTCCGTAATGATGGACACGTCAAAACTGAGGTTACTTCATTTGGTGTCAATCAGCTGTGTAAAATAAATAGAGCCCAAAAAACAAAAATCTATATTCATGAATAATGATGATGGGTCACTATAGAATATTGAGATTGAAATATGTAGCTACTTAAAAAGCACAAAATTAGATGCTGAGAGGGGGGTTTGCTAAATTTTTCAGGAATATCTTACTATTACAATCGCAATCGTAATTGTGATTATGCCCAACACTGCTTTCCAACACTCTTTACTGGTTTCAATTTGGTCGAAAATTCGCAGAGAATTCGTTGTAAGAAAAAAAAATTGTTAAAAACCAGTTTCAACCAGTCAGATCATGCTACAACGTACAGTTGCATCACAATGTATTCACAGACATTACTTTCAGGCTAAACCCTGTTTTAAAATAACAACTGAGAAGAACTCTCATTTTTCTATTAATTTTTACAAGAATGTATAAACATACGGCTTTAGTTTTATCACAACACTGAAAATATTCTCATAATTTACAATTAACATCAGAAAGGAAGAGTTAACATAAGACACTTTCTTGAAGAGTCAAATTATTTTTACGAGAATACAAACATAAAAAAAAAAAAGTAAGGCAGTTATGGAATTATCTTCCACTAGTTAATAAACAATTGCAATCAAATTTTTACTTAATTTAACAGTGACTTACATAATTACCGAATTTATGATTCTTCAATAAAATAATAATGAAACAAAATTAAATATTTAAATACTTGAATTTGTAAATATTCTTTATTTGTATGAATAAAAATTAATTGTATGTTGAAATGTATATAAATTCATTTATTATAATTTCAAACATTTATAAGAAAATTACAATATGTAAAAACTGAATAGAACTTAAAATTGCAAATTTACAAATAATATAATAGGAGTAACATCATGCTAGGAGGGGAACATCATTGGTTGACCTGTGTGATGTTGGCGTTGGTGGTTGGCTAAATGCTCTTTTTTCGTGAATGCTTTCCCGCAAGGGAAGCACTTGAATGGAGATAGACCCGCATGTGACCTTTCATGAGAAACTAAATGGTCCCGTCTTGAAAATGCTCTCCCGCATTCAGTACATTTGAATGGAGTTTCGCCTATGAAGGAACAAAAAACATTCTTCATTATATTTGTTTTCTAATATTCTGTTAAATATAAGAATCGATATTTACAAAAACTATAACGTGGTGCTTTATAAAACATTAAAAGGCTTATTCATAATAGTATGTATATTAAAATAGGCTATCTATCAGGATAATCACATTTTCTATAAAATAAATTAAAATGATTATGATCAAAGAAGAATATAATAAAAACAAATTTATTGTTAGTCATTATAAGTTATATTTATAAGAAAAATGTCTAATTTACAAGAGCTGTGTCATCTTAGTGCTTCCAAATTCTTCTTATCCCTAATATCATTATACAAGTATTTTTTTTTATAAGGAATGACATCATTGCCATAAAAAAATTGATATTATGTTTTGTTTTTAAATAGCTATCATTTCTACAACAAATTTTACCCTATGTTATGTGTTTGATATTCTTATAAAGAATTGCAGAAAATTTTAAGAAAATCGGTTGAGTAGATCTTGAGATATCTTATATGAGGATCTTAACAGAGTAGTAAGAGGTATTTTAAAAAAAGTATGTTTTAGGGAAGTAAGTACCTGTGTGGCCTCTTTCATGATTAACAACATGTTCCTTTCGGGTGAATGCTTTACCACAGAATCTGCAAACATGAGGGGATTCACCGGTGTGCTGCCGTACATGGTTTATAAGGTGTTCTTTGCGAGTAAAAACCTGAAAAATGATTATTATATTATGTATTGGAAACAACCATTTACTTAGCGGCCAAAAGCAGAAATAGATTATGTAATTCAACAATTAAAAGATATATAGACAGTTATAAATATAAATCTGTGTATCAGAAAAAAAAAAAAAATGTTTCTTTTTCTCTTTCTAGCTTGCAGTAATATAACCCATTCAATTGGGAAATTCCCTTTCAACTTTTGGTCTTGCACGCGGAGATATCCTCATCTTGGTGGCTTGAGGGAGGGTGGTAATAGACAAGGGGTCTGTTGAGGACTATAAAATGTTAGGCCATTTCCACTTTCTGCAGGCAGACTCCTCTCTCTTTTGTTCGGCTATTTGCAAAGTCGTTTAAGGAACTACATTTTATGTGAAACACTATAAACACTGATTACGTCTAGTTTAGGAGCATGGAAGGCTTTGAGAGAATCTGAGAACTAAATAATCTGAAATCACAAATGAATGCCAAGCGTAATGATGAGCATGCTCTGTAACCTGATAAAGTTGGGCAAACCACATTATTACCTACTTTTCATTGACAAAGTTTTCTGCTAACTTCTGTCAGATGCAAGCACAACTCCAGTCTACAACGAGATACCATAAGTAATGTAAATACTGAAGTAGAGTATAAACTTTATTCATTTTTAAATTAATTATTCCCTGAAGAAAAACCAGTCCCAAAAATTTTTGCCATGTAAAAGTGAACGTTAAAATTTAAATAAAAAATAAAATTAATTATTAAATTTCCCCCATGATATATCAGTTTGATTACAACTAAATGAATAAACTTTATAAGTGCCTTACCTTCCGACAGAGCCCACACCGATGAGGGGATGTTCCAGTATGCCACTGAACATGGTTTACAAGATGTTCTTTTCTTGTGAATATTTTCTGACAGATGTGGCACTTAAAATCGGAATCATGGACACGAAGATGATTGTCCAGATGATCTTTTCTGGAGAACGTTTTCGAACACAGATGGCACTCATGGGGGTTTTCACCTGGACAGGCATTGCGGTTAAAAAAGAAAGCAGGAAAAGAAGGATCTAAAACTAAAAAAAAAAAACTTTCAAACAAAAACAAAGGAGCAGTCAAACCTAAATATTGAAAAATACGAAAATGTACCTGTATGGTTTGACACATGACTGGCAAGGTGTTCTTTCCTCGAGAACGATTTTTCACAATATGAACATGGATATGAAACCTTGTTTTCTTTCTTTTGCTGATTTGAATGCCAATTTGTTGATTTATCCTCTGCCAAAATGTTAGCTTTTCCTCCCTAAAATTATTAACTAAATAAGACCACTCGGAAAATTAGTAATTTTCTGTGTTATTTTCATCTACTAAAGCTGCAGCAGAATCACAAGAACAACAATTTAAAAATAATTTTGGTCAAATTTATTGGTCTGCTTCTCCATATTAAATTATTTTGTATCCTTGCTATGCGAGTAAAATGAATGAAACATACTTTGATCGTTTTATTTAAACCTGAATGTTTTCAGTAAATAAACCACAAGTTAATTAACCCCTAACAAATAAGAAACTTCACGCATGAAGATAGAGTAGGGTTAATCTAATTCTACATTTTCATTCAGAAGAGATTGTTCATAGTGGAGATTAACCACCGTGGAAATAGTCAGGGTGTGGTCATAACTACAATTAAAAATAAAAATGAGTTTTTATTGTTAATGGGAAAAAATAACTTAGCCATTAGAAATTCTGGATAATTTCCTTCAGAAACATGTTTTTTACCATGACATACATGTGGTGAAGAACTCCTGTAAAAATTCACAGAAAGGTCTGAGCCCGGAACGATTCCAGAATAATGCACTCAATCACTCCCTGAGAGGACGGAGGAATGAATAAACCAGCCTGGAGATTTATAACCGATCCCCAAAACTTTTTAACTATTTCTCCCAGCTTGCCAGGTAGTCCCCATGACGCAGTCAAGGTATTAAAAAGTAGTTTATTAGGACTGAACTCTGACTATTTCCACAAGGTATTCTTCTAATGTTCTGGGCAACATTTTTCAAAACAAATAAAACAACAGTTCTGATTTTTCAAATCATTCTCTCACGGGCAGTATTCTCATATTTCATTACTTAATAGATACCTAGAAAAAGTAATAAAAAGGTAAGCATCAACATATGAACTGTATAAAATGTGCAGTTTACGTACATCAGGAAGAGTGTGGTACCTTGCGTGGACAATGAGTTGATAGCGAAAGGGGAACACTCGACCACAAATGGTACACTGGTGGCCAGGGGTTTTTAACTGTCCAAAAACTTCATGGCAAAAGAATGAGGTCAAGTCATCTGCTGAAACCTAAAGGAAAGGATGCTATTACTTTGATGAGCTTTGAATAATAAATTAAATGTAAAAACTCAATTCCCTCAATAAAAATATAAGAAAAACAGAAAATGAAAACATCCCAAGTCATTAAAATTTAATAATTCATAATAACAATCTCCAAAGAAGGCAAAATTAATAGTAATAATAATTACAAACTTTTAATGTGTCATTCAGATTGAGATCGGGTTTCACGTCCTCAGCATTGGAAAATTCACCACAATAACTAAACAGATTGAAAAAAAAGACAGAATAATATATTTGAAATATTTTTTTTTTACATAGTAAATAAAGGTAAAAAGAGATAAAGAGCACTAAATAGAAAACATTTCCATAACAGGGAAAAAATCTCTCTGTAAAATATAAGACATACAAATTTTAAGGAAAAGTAATTTTTTACTTTTTTAAAAAAAGTTATTTATAAAACTAAAAAAAATAAGCAAAATAAAGAATTATTATAATTTCAGAAGGTGTCTTACTTGACTTGAGTTGATGCTTCTTGTTTCAGAGGCTTCGGGGCAAGATTAACCTGAAACAAAATATTAGCAATTTATAATTAAATAACCCTTAATTCAAATTTAGGAATTTGTGAAATAGGCAGAAGGAAAATGAAACTTCACTATGTATTTTAAAACAGTTCCCAGTCTTGATGTATACCTACTTGTGGAAGGCTGTTCTCTTCAAGTTGAGGCTGTAAGCCTTGTTATTAGAGGCCGCGAATACGGCGGAGTTAAAGTGGGCTCGCTGGAACGAGTACTAGTCATGCCAACTGTTCCCACTGAACCGACTACTTTTTGACTCTGAAATTGTGTTCATTTCTTTAATTAAAGAAGATTTAATTTAATTCCGCATAGTTTCCGATCATTCATTTTGATTCGGACTTTGGACCGGCACAGGTGGAACTATTTTTTTTTTTTTTACATTTAAAAATTTGTTTGGGAGGTTTAGAAAAACGTTGCGAAAATGGGTACCAATACTTCAGCTTGACATAAGAACCACTAACAGATGGCTCTAGGAACAGAGCTACTAATGTAGCTCACGGTCTAGAAATGCTGGAGAAGCCGAGCAACTATAGTAGCTCAAGGTCCAGGGAGACCACCTCTCACCGAGCTACTATAGTATCCCATGGTTCGGGGAGCCCACCTCTCACCGAGCTACTATAGAAACTCACAGTCTCTAAAAGGTTAATAAAATTATTCTGAAGATGCATCACAAAGTTGAGAAACATGTAGGAAATACACACTCACACTCTATATATATATATATATATATATATATATATATATATATATATATATATATATATATACATGCATATGCACATACATATAGAATATGAAACGAAGTTTTGTTGAACTTTTGCCTATTTCAACAATACATAAATATTAATAGTGTTTATGATATTTATTACTCTACCGGTCTACAAACATGCTGACAAATTCAAACTATAAAACTAGTCCCGTCAGGTAGGAATCAGATTATTTATATAAATATAAATACAAATCACTAGAGACTAGAAAGAAGTATTAATATCACAGCAATATGTGAATATTCAACACATATGGAGAATTCTTAATATATTTTATACTGGGCTAAAACTTCCAGGAAAAAAATAACTAAATAGGTTGTTACAATTCTTTCTTAATTGTTCAGGAATAAAGGAAGCATGAGAAACCAGTAAATGTTTAGAGCATGAGAATGAAGTACGTTTCTTTAGATACAATTTTCTATGGTTGGGATTGTCATCATATTTTTTTCGAGTTTCGAACATCGCCTGCCAATTACTCTAATTTGTCAATAATGTTTACAATCAGTCCTGAAATTGTTTTTATTAGTTTACACTAGTTTGGGTAGACTTTTTATTCAAAAGTTCTATTTTTGGTTTTCTGATAATCCATTTTGGAATAGCATCCCCTATAAAAAATGCTAATAGAAATGTTAATTGGATTTAAAATGAGGTTTAGTTGGACTCCATTCCATTGAAAGTAATGAAAAGGTACGAACTTAAGGATATCAACAAATGGATTTATGTAACTTCTAGATATAAAAAATGGACTTTGGTCAAAGCATGATCAGTTGATTACCACTCAAGCTACTATAATATACTTGCTGCATATAATGATGACAAAGTAAATCTACTTCAACTACATTTCAATTAACTATATTCAAGTTGAGAGACATTCTGCTCAATTTTTTATAGATATTTCAAGAAAAAATAAAATAAATTATAAAATCTATTCAAAATGAAATCTGGCCATAAACTTAAACAGAAGCAATAATCCTTTCTTTCAGTTTTTTAGCAACTTTATTTGTTTGAAAATACATCAATTTACAAGTGCAGTAGTTAATTTCAATTGCTATTAAAAAATTGTTAACTCTTTGGTATAATCAAAACATAATCCTATGACATTATCAATAATAATTGTTCTTTTTATTAACAAAAAAATATAAAAGATTGTTATAAGTTTCTATAATGGGATAATTAAAAAGTTACTGTTGTAACGTACTTCATGGATTGAAGAATTTTCCATCATCTTTTATTTTTTCCGGAGCATCACAACACGATAAAGAAACTCCAACTCTATTGGAAATACTAGTGATAATCATATATTAACGAAACGGCCAAGGCAAAGCAGCTCAAAAATCTGTTTGACACATATTTATTATTAAAGCAGTACTACCAGGATTGCCAACTTAAAAGAAAATTTAGTATTTTGTTGAATTTATTTAATTCATAATAATACATT
The DNA here is from genome assembly GCA_946811695.1 of Gonocerus acuteangulatus. Taxonomy (NCBI): domain Eukaryota; kingdom Metazoa; phylum Arthropoda; class Insecta; order Hemiptera; family Coreidae; genus Gonocerus; species Gonocerus acuteangulatus. The sequence goes on from OX328126.1 coordinate 50,264,538, forward strand.
TTCTTTATATGATACATTGCAAATAAAACAAAAAAGTTCAGAAAATAAAAAGATCCTTGGATTTCTCAAGAAAACGTTTTACTACTTTCTCATTTACAATATCAATATGTTCATTTGCTTGTCAAAAATTACAGTTTATTTGGCTTTTAAGAATATTTAATGGAAAATTAAGGAATTGACTCGCAATACTTGGTATGAAAATTACAATTCAAAATTAATGATGACTACTAATAAGCTTAGACAAATGATAATGCGCGCGCAGTAACTCTAACTTGTCACTTGATAATTGTGTGGTTGGATTTCACCCAGTTGTTATTATATTTCAAAGTTTAATATTGACAGTTAATACTTAGGTAAAACCTTTTAGTAAATATAAATTCAAATCAATGGTGTTTTAATTTTAAAGTGTATGCTAAGATTAATTATTAATACGACTAGAAATTCCAGTAAAATTAACATTTTACATAACTGTAAAGATATTGTTCAACGTATTTTTTTAAAGTGGATATTGCAAGAAGAAAAAACACTTCTATTTTATAAAATGAAACATTGAATTCATCTTTAGGAATTCTATTCATAATATCTACGGGTTATTTTAGTTTTTATTATCTGCATGAATAATCATGTGCAAAGTTTTTTAGTTTTCAAAACCTATTATTGTACTAAGTATTCTGTTTATTGCTGAAAGAAGACAACCACAAAGATAAATGTCCTATTTTCATCTTAATAATCATAAATTATGAATATTTTCCCACTAATTATCAAATCATAGTTTTAACAGTTTTACTTATTTCCAATATTATAAAATGTATAAATCATTAGAAACTTTTCTTGTTGGAATATTTCATTTATAACGAATGAAATAAATAAATTAAAAAAAATGATATCGTGTCATTCCATGTCAAATCAACAAGGGTCACAACCCGACCTTCTTGGATTGTGATAAAATTTGGTAGGTTGGTTACACTAACAAAAAATAACCAAAAACAACTTTTTTAATTTTTTTATCTGTTTTAGTTTTTTTACTATTAATTTTCAAAGTATTGAAAACCTGTCTTTTTTTGATCAACCGGAAAATGTTAATTGCTTGGTAGATTAAGTTTTATTCTAGCTAGAACATTCAGCATAGTCTCATTGTTTAGCTAATTAAATGGACTTTAATTTGATATACAACAAGACCAACTTATTACAAATTTTACTTTTCAATAACATTTTCGAAAAAATTGTACATAACAGTATTTGAAAAACTGTAATTTTAAAATTCTGAAAAAAATATATTTGAATCTTCAGTTCATTGACTACATATGCTGTTAGTTTCATTATGCGATGGGAACGGGAACATTTTACAACATAATTTTGGCTGGTTTAGACTCAGATCCAGTAGCCTTTAATGAAAAAATATGTGGTGGTTTTATTGCCTGTGAATATGACGACCAGTGGTGGCTGACATGTGTACTCAACAAATTACACAGTTTAAATGTATTATCACAATAGCACCAAAATGGATATCACTGTTTATAAATGATTTTTTTTTGTTTTTAATGATCCCATTGCCATCCCATAATAAAACTAGCATCATTTCTAATAAAAAAAGTATGTTCCAATTTTCAAAAATTTTTTTGAAAAATGAAATTTGTAATAGGGACAAGTTGTATATTAAATTCTATTGCATCCTTTTCTTCTTTTTTTTGAGTAGACATGCCAGCAATCACTTGTCGTCATATTCACAGGCAATAAAACTACCACATATTTTTTCATTAAAGGCTACTGGATCTGTGTCTTAATCACTTACCAGTTCAACTTCACTTTTATTGAAGGTTGAGTAAAGTTGAGTCTTAATTTTTTTTTCATAGTAAAAGGAATGAAAGTGGGCAATTTCTGTTTTGTTTTTTTGGCGCATAGACATCTAGGCCATTAGCGCTGACAACCAGGGTGCAGCGAGGAATTTTCCCAACGAGCCATGAGATGAGATAATTCCAGCCACCGGTGGGGATCGAACCCACCATCTCCCACTTATGAATCTAAGGCGTTAGCCACTAGACCACGGGGAGACCCCAGTACCAGTAATTGTGTAACATCTTTCAAATCTCCATTTTAATTTTAGTTCTGCCTGAAATAAATTCAAATTTTGATCAGGGATGCTTATTGCTGAATTTACAATACAAATATCCATCACTCACCATATTTGTATCAACTACGCAGTGACAATTATAAAGTCAAAATTATGTTATAAAATGATCCCGTTCCCATCCCATAATGAAACTAACAGCATATGTAGTCAATGAACTGAAGATTCAACTATATTTTTTTTCAGAATTTTAAAAGTACAGTTTTTCAAAAACCGTTAAGTACAATTTTTCGAAAATGTTTTTGAAAAGTAAAATTTGTAATAAGTTGGTCTTGTTGTATATCAAATTAAAGTCCATTTAATTAGCTAAACAATGAGACTATGCTGACTGTTTTAGCTAGAATAGAACTTAATCTACCAAACAATAAACATTTTCCAGTTGACCAAAAAAAGGTGGTTTTTCAATACTTTAAAACTTAATTTTAAAAAACGGAAACAGATAATTTTTTTTTTTAAATTGTACCATTCAAGGAATTGTTAGAGCTATTAGGATTCACAATTTCAAAATAATCTAAGAGGGTCGGGTTGTAAACAATACTTTCATTGGTTGAATTGACATGGAATGGCCTTATCATCTTATTAATAAAGATTCGTCTAGTCTTAGAGTGTGAGTTTTTTGTATGGATTCTTTTAGAAATTGATATAGATTTATTTATGTAGTTTAATCTTCACTTATTGTTCTTTGTGACAAGTCCACATGAAAAGGCCTTTTAGTTCTGTAGCGTTAGGCAATTTTAGTGCAATCTGTTTGACTGGATTAGAATATTTTCTTATAAATCATTATAAATGATACAGACCAATATGTTTTTACCTTAGGAATATGCATTTAGTAGAACATCATAATCTACGAGTACAGTATTCAGTTGAACACCGGTAATGAAAAAAAAAAGTAAACTAAATTATTTTAACAATGAATCCATTATTCTCCAAAATTTATAGGTTTGTAAATAATTTACATCTTAGCTGACTATTTATAGAGTTAATTAATGTTAACATCTTGACTATTCGCTCATTATGTCTAAGTTTCTCCCTGTACCATTGTGGCTTTTTTCCAATATCGTATTTGGGCTTTGGAGTTTAGGAGAAAATGTATACTAAAATAAAGGAGGCACAAATAGAACCGCTCAAGTCGATTGCCCTCTGCAAACTGACCACTGTGCCCAGGAAAAAATTGCGAGAAACGTCACAGCAGGTAAAATAATGGTGTAGTAACAATGGAATAGGCAAGGGAAGTATGGCCCTTCGACCTCAGGGAAGGAATAGGAACAATTAGAGTCAAGCTGATATTGGTGATTTGAGAAATGTATTGCTTACACATATATACGAACAAAGCGGTGAGGGCATGGCTATTGCTGTCCACATATATGCAGGGAGAGTGATCATAGGGTTGTGGAACAGATATTATACCAACTCCTTTTTCATTTCACTAGTTCTATTGAATAACTCATTTAATGCTAAAAGTAATTTAAAAAACAAGATAAAGAAAACGAGGAGACCAACTCGTTTTAAGGAACGAAACTGCCACTTTCTAAAATTTAATCAATTATTTCTCCAACTGAGATTATCCCACCTAAAATTTCAAATGAACCTTTTATTGCAGGAAATATGTTAAGTTTTTGACATATTTGGAACTATGCTAGGTCGTCTTCCATTTGCGATGATTTTGCAGTTTTTGAGATACTTAAAAAATATACAGAGCTTTCAGAACTGTTCATGTCTGCTGATAAAATATTTTTTTCTTATACACTGTCTTCTCTAAATCTAATCAAACTTTATTTATCTTTTTAACTTGTAGGATTCCACGGTTTGAGTCATTACAAACATTATGGTCTTCGGGTTTTGACAGTGAGTTCACTTTATTTATATTAGTTTGAATGTTGAATGTCAGAAAAAAAGGTTGAACTCAATCCATCCTTTTGGTGTAACAGTGAATAAAATCCTAATTGTGTCCTCTTTTCCAGAAAAAGGTTAAAGATATAGATTTGAAAGTGGTTTAATTTAATTCCCTTGTAAAAGTACCAATAAAAAGTTAACCTGGAACCCTATTAAAGAAAAACTATAAGGGCTATGATTTTTTTCAAGGGCACTTTTGCTGATTAAACAGTATTCTGGTTGGCAGATTTTACTTGTTATATATATATATATATATATATATATATATATATATATATATATATATATACATATATATATATATATATATATATATATATATATATATACATATATATATTTATATTTATATGATTTGGTGATCCTTTTTTTTGTGACCAAGGGTTATGATACATTGACATTTGTCGTATCAGTAATTTCTAATCGTGTCATCGGGACGATGCTTTAAGCGAGTTGCCTCCCTATGCGGGGCAAGGAAACTTGGTAAAATGTTGTCTTATAGGTGAAGCAAAGAAACTGAAAAGTGTTAAGATTGAAATTACCTAACAGAGAAACATTCATTCTGACATGTGCTTATTATCAAATCCTGGAGCCTTATATCTCTATCATAAAAACCCTTATCTCTATATTGACATGTTATCTAACCGTAATAATGGTTCTAAGGGAGACTATAAACATTTCATTTCTGTGTTTAATACGAAAAGTAAGTTTCTGACTTCTGGGAGTTTATTATAAAAGGGTACTATAGCATATTTTTATTATTAACAATATAAAAAATGGACATGACAAATCAATAATAAAAACATGTTTTTTTTTAAAATAAATTAATTGATACCAGAAATGTTTTTAGAAGAATACTTGAAATTGAGTAAAAGAAAGACCACTCTTCGATGAATATTCATTTCCGCAGCCTTCTACTTTCTTTGCGGTTTAGTCTCAATTATCACAACCAAATACATCTTAGCTAGACAGTTTGAATTCAGGATGATTCTCCCTTTTGTTCTATTTGAAAGGGGTTCAGTAAGTACATTTCTGTGTTCAGAAATTTCAGTTTTGGACTTTACTTAAATACTTCAAAAACGGTTGCAAATTTGGTTTTTTAACTGGTGAATGTTCGAAAACCTTAAAAAGTTGCTCAGATGTAAATTTTGATAGGAGCTTCTCAGTAGGAGAAAACAGTACTTGAAGTTTCAAAAGTGTTTATTTAAATTTTAACGTTACTACTACTCATGGCACGGAGTTTTAAGTGCTCACGCCTTAACACTCATGGCCACCTCCTTTCAAAAATGTTGTTTTCCTTCCATTCTATACTTATCAAATCAGGACATATATAAGCATTACATGGATGCACTTCCTACAAGTTGGAATTTTTAAAAACACATATTCTGCCAGTCCTTAGTGTTTTTCCTTTATTTTATCTCACTCTATGCGCTTGGGTCATAGTAAATGCAGGACAAATGTTTTCAGCATTAAATATTTCATACATGTCTCTAACCAGACAGAAACTTTTAATCTTCAAAGCCTTTGCTTGCTGTGAGTGATACGGATCTTATATATGAATTTTATGTTTAGTAATTAATAAATTTGATTTTTGTATGTATATTTTCCTTTAATTTCAAACCAAAATAATTACGATAATGTAACAAAAAAAAAAAAACCTACAGCAGTATACAGATCCAGTTTTCACTTACAATCAATGTAGTAACGGAGTGAAACCAGCTACCTATATTTCATTGTCTCTTTTTATTATTTATTGATTGAATTATTGTGAATGTTCTAAAAAAATTAATATCTGAGATGAGAGATAGTTGAAATTATTCAGAATACATATTAGTCCAAGAGCTGGTAACACATGTTTCATTGAAGTGTTTTGTGCATCTTGATACTTTGCTATAGTGCATCTTTTGGGTAGATGCAAGAATACAAATATGTGTTGGATAGACTTATCGAGAAACACCAGGTACTACGTATAGGGAAAAGGTGCAAACAAATATTTCCCAAAAATAGAGTTTTATTCAGAAGCTTATCTTTAATGTAAAATTCAAACAATTTTACAGTGAATAATAAATAAGGCAGACACCCATATAGCGGGCCATGTAAAAAAAAACAAAAAAACCAAAGTTATTTTTTTTCTAATATAAAATGAGTATTTAATTTATGCTGCCATTTAAACCGATACAGCTGTACAAGATCTTATGAGCAAGAACCAATGAGAGCGCAGAGAACAGCCTCAACAACCCAGATGATCGGTGCTCTCACTCACTCTTATTGTTACACGCAGTGTATTGCATTCTATCATAGGCAACATTTATTTTCATGTTTCCTGATAATTAAACCCCACAAAAAGTGTCTGCCCTTTTGTAATTATTTTCAGTTATGATTATTGAAGATGCTGTTTAAATCGCAGCATGAATAAAGCACTTCATTTAATATTAAAAAGAAAACTAGGTACTTTGGTTTTTTTTTTTAACTTAAATTTTAACCCCCTTAAAAGTTCTGCCTCATTTATTATTCATAGTAAAATTGCCTTAATTTTACATTAAAGGTAGTTGGTTTCTGAATAAAACACTAATTTGGACAATATTTTTTTGCACCTTTCCCCTACCCACAGTACCTGGTGTTCCACGGTAAGTCTAGCCAACACATATCGTATATACCTTATTATCTACCCAAAAGTAAATTCACTGTAAAACACATTTTTCCCTTCTTAACAGATGCAATACAGCAAAATTTCAAGGTGCATAAAACACTTCATGAAACGTGCGTTACCAGCTCTCCGACTATATAGTGTAGGCAACCACTTCAAACTATGTTGAATCAATCTCATATCTAATGACTTCACCACCAGTGGGAAAATTGATTTGGATAGTTAAATAAATTTTTAAGATTTATTGTTAAATTAGTTTGATTTTAACAAACTCATATTGTTGTGATTAGTTTATTCATTCGGTGCAAATAGTGTTTGACAAATAAATAGTATTCTCTAATGCTGTTGTGATAAAATTTACAGTATAATCTATATATTATATACAATATAATATAGTAGTTATTTTGAAACTCAACTATCCATTGATTTTGTATTTGCACACAGCTGAGAGACTTCTTCTTTATTCATATTTATAATTACGAAAAAAGTATGCAACAAAAAAATTTGTTTTGGAGCTAATCATTTTGAAAGTACACTCTGCAGAATAAAAAACGTACTCTGATTATTATCTGTTCTCTCCGGACGCTGTAGTAAATCCGTTTGCATTTTTTAATTTGTAGTAAGAATTAGATATGTTAGTTAATTTAAACAAATAATCATTATTAAAAAAATGTACAAATAATTAATAATGGCTAAACATAAATAATATAAGAATTTATTTTATAATTATTGATTTTACTCATGTTTGCTACACTGGATGGTTTCTTAAAATGGAGTATTACTCCCTCTTGAATGGCGAAGGGTCCTAATCCCGTCAGGAATTGAAGACCCAGCTTCCTGAGCCTTATTTCCTCTACCCTATTAATAATGAAGGGATCATTTCTGTGAGCTTAGTGTATTCCTTAGTGCACTAGACAGATAACTCACAAAAACGAAAACATCACTCACTTTGGGCAAGTGTACTAAAACATATTAAAAGTGTCTTTTTTTTTTTTTTTTTTTTTTTTTTTTTTTGCTGCCAAGTGTGTATTTCTGTAATTAGAACACAAAGAGCTTTTTAAAATTGTGACATTTTGTTAAATGAAGATATGAAATTTGGCTCATACGTTGGTTCATTTGCAATGAGGATTAACATTTATTATTGAAGAAATTCGCAGGAGTTGCTCCGCAAAATTGCTTAAAACATTAACTTATATTTGTGATGTCTCAACCCTTCCCCTTTTTCTCTTACTAATCAGTTTTTAATGTCACCAGCATATTTGTCACCACTCTAATTCTCAAACCCTTTCAGAAGATTTTTACCCGGGTTTAACGCTCACTCTCAAAATTTATGTACTTTAATATGAAATTTAAAAATTTGTAATAGACCATAATGTGACTTAATATAAGGTACCTAATAAATTGTATTATAATATACCTCATTGTAATTTGTATTGGTATTATTATTTATTATTACCATGTAGGCGTTGGAGAGATGTCCTCAAATCTGTAGCTGGTCCAAATTGGATGAAAGTTGCAAGGAATAAAGGTAATTGGAAACATGCACTTGTCTATTTGTTGTAAATAGTAATTTAGGAGGAAAATAATTCAAATTTGATTTAATTTAATTTTAGTTGTTCTTTTGAAGTAATTTCTTATTCATTGGGTTTCTCCATGCAATAAAGCCTTTATTTATTAGTATTAGTGACATAAGAAAAGTTTCCTCTTTATTATTCATTTTACTATTATTTTATGTAGATGCCTGATGATGAACCTAAAAAGGTTCGAGTTAATGTTTTAAACAATTTTGGTGAGCAACTCCTGCCAGTTTCTTCAAGAATCCATAGATCCTTCCCCAACCTCACCTTCAACTTACATATATTTATTATTAGTATAAAATTCTGGGTCCTTATTAAAATAAGTATTTATTTTATTCTTTATTTTTTATAAGATAAATATTTGAAATGAAAATTTTCTTTACTGCCTTAAGATATTGAAAATGCATTTTAATTGTGCTTAAAAAATATTTCCTGCTTCTATTTTTTATCATTTAATTTATTTTGATTTAGATTTGGTGCTTACCTTTACCTACGGAAACCTATAGCTGCCTCATTTTATGTACAAGGAGTGACTTAAGTTTTGATGGTTTTGCAAGAGATGGCGTTAAGGTCAGTTTATTAAATGTATAAACCTCAGATATAGTTTAATAATGTTTCATTTGGCAATACATGTTTTCTGTTAAAATACGTTCATATCTTCGTGAAGCTTCAAGCAGAGATTTTTTGACTTGCTTTGCATATTTTTTTTTTTTTTTTTTTTTTTTTTTTTTTTTTTTTAACCATAAGATTAGTTGAAAGAAGATAGTAGAATTATTTTAAACTTTTATTTAGGTATTTCATAGGTACCTTCTGAGACATGATTAGCATCTAGACTAGGAAAAAGTAGTGTTTAACATTATTGACAATATTTTATAATATACAGGGTGTCCCCAAGATTAACGACCAAATTTCGAGAATCGATGCAGGCTTAAATAAGAAAGAAAAAAGTCCTTTGGCATAAATCTCGTTTTTGCTTTGTTTCTGAGAAAAACACAAAAAACTAAAAAAAACAATTATGAAAAGGTAATCTTTCATATGGCATACAAAAAAAAATCGTTAAAATTATATATTTTATCCCCCCCCCACCTTCATCCTACCTTCTTTAATTCTCCCACACCCCAAAAATATAGGACTGAGTTTGCCTCTGATTTTGTGTGGAATATTGAAATAATAGGTACCCATTTTTGGACCCCTCGACTTAACACCGAGTCTTTCCACTCATTCCTGAATTTTTTTTGGGGGGGGGGGGGTAGAGGGGGTGAAAGATAAAAAATATTCTGATTTTTATTTAGGGATTGTGTTTTAGTTTTTTGCATTTTTCTCGGAAACAAAACAAAAACAAGATAAAAGCCAAAGAACTTTTTTTTCTTTCCTTTTTCATCCTGCATCGATTCCTGAAGTTTGGCCGTTTATTTTGGGGACACCCTAAATACAAAGATTGATTATAATCTACATTAGCCAAGAATTGAAGGTTTTGACTGATTAGCAGCCTGTTTATATTTGTTTAAATTTACTGGAGATTAAAGCTGGCACCTATTTAGGATAGCACCTTTTTCTTCTTGAAAGTAACTTAGACTTTTCTTCTGTAAAACTATTAACTATTTAAAAGTAACATAGGCTTTTGTTCTGTCAAACTATTAGACTTTTGTTCCGTTAAATTATCATTGATTCAGTTAATATAATTCTTCATTATGGCAAAATCAGTTTCTCTTTCCCATGGAAAACAAAATTAAAAAAAAAAAAAGTTTTTATCCTGTCATTGATTGGTACAAAGCCGAGATTAAGAAAATTGTAAGGATTACCTTTTAATGAAAGAAATAACAAAAGTGTATTAGGATAAATGATAAAAGACAATCAGTGGAGGCTCAACTATTTTAATGCCGTCCTGTGGAACCAGGAGAGTGAAACGGGCTCCGCTCCATGTGCATCTAAGGTCTGGGCTGCCGTCTTGTAAGGGTTAAAAAATAATTAGTCTGTTTAACTATGAGAATGCATTTTCTATAATTAATATTGACAGTTTATAAACCTTTGATAAATAGTATGCTTTATGCATTAATTGGCTTGTATGCTTCAACAAGTTTATCACATGCAATTCACTGTCATGTTATGTTTGATATGTTATTAATTTTAATACAGAAATAATTTTAAAATTTTCCAGATATAGCAAAATGGAGGTCCCAGGCTCCTCTGATATTATGATAATTAATGGCAATTCCCACCCTGAACTTGCTAATCTCGTTGCAAGGTGAGTGAAGTAGTTTTATTTTACTTTTCTAACTAAATTTGGATTTTCTTTTTCCTGGCATAAACTTGCTATTCTTCATTCAGATTTATGCTGAATTCTCTCCTGATTATATTTTCCTCATTTGATCAAACCAACTTTTCATTTCATAAAACGTTTCTGTATCTTTGAACAGAAAAAATACATATTTACTAAAAACAATTATTATGTAGGGGCGATCACCCCGATCAAAATTTCCAGACATGAGCCATGATAATGTTTTTAGGATTAAAATTATGTATCTAATTTTTGAAAATCTTTAAATCTTTTGTACCCACACATGCTAACAATAATGTATGATTTGCTTTACGCCAACCATTTTTTATTTGAATAATATAAAATAACGAATTAAGTTTTTTTATTTATTTACAACCATTCAAAATAACATATTAATGAGCAGTCCCTCGGACCGCCATGTTGTACAACAAGAGACTTGTGTTGGATGCCACTGTTGTAGAGTGGTCTGTGGTAGGTAAGGAAAGCCTATTCTGATACAAGCTCAAAGAAGAAATCCTACATTTCTGAAGTTGTTTTGAAATATACTTTTATGACCTCAGATACCAACATAATAGATGCCAAGAGTACTCTGCCACTACCACCTAAACATGGAAAAATGTCCCCATCCTAAGAAAGAAATTACATAATGAAAATAAGTAGTTATAAATGCTATTAGTTGAAAGCATGGTGTGGAGAGACAATTTTATTATCCAAAGCTGACAGTTTAATGAGATATGCGTATTTTACTTAATTTGTCTTCTAGTTGTGAAAATGGTAAATGGCCGACACGTCTTTTATAAGTAGAATGAATAAATAAATAAGTTTTTGGCCTGAGGAGATGATAAAAATGTGAGGTGTTTTTAATAAATTATTTTACTACTGCTCCTTTAAAATATTAATTATTTAAACATTAGTTTTTAAAATGTTGGGAGTAATGTTCAATTCAGTTTAAGGTTACTGACATTAAAAAATATATTAAATTATATTGCATTAATTTTTTCTAGCCGACTGGGTGTGAAGCCAGGAGGTTGTACTGTTTCTCATAAAACAAACAGGGAAACCCTTGTTGAAATAGGAGATTCGGTCAGAGGGAAAGATATTTATATCATACAGACTGGAGCAAAGTAAGTATTCGCATGTTCTATTATTTTTTATTTTTGTTAAAAAAGGTAATTATATTAAATAGGTGATGGATTTAGTTTCTATTTAATTGCTTTTGTTCCTTTTTTTTTACATTGTATTATGCAATTTTAACTTTTTGTGTGCATGTTTAGGGATGTTAATAATAACATTATGGAACTTCTAATAATGGCATACGCTTGCAAAACATCATCTGCTAAAAATATTGTTGGCGTAATTCCTTACCTGCCATATAGTAAGCAATGTGAGTACCTGGTTAGATCATCATAGTCTTAGAAATTATTTTATGAATCTACATGGAGATATCTGTCACCACATATTTATTGATATATAGAGTTATGTTTATTAAGATGATGCATTTGAGGTATAATCAATGTTTAAAATCAATTTTTATCATGTGTTATTGTCTAACATTTCTGTGAATTAATATGTTTGAAGTCATTTTTACTTTAGCTGGTTCAGATAGACGGAAATGTTCAATTCCGCATGTGCGAAATTTTGAGGGAAATATTTCTGACAGTTCCACCATTTGCAAACTCCCATTTCAAAGAACAACACGATAAGTGAAACCTTTGAGATCTTTGGGAGGTCAGACAAAAGAAATGGTGTCGACTATTTAGCAATACTTAGTCAGAGCTAAGACTAAAAATTTGTTAAACCTCCTAGTGATAAGGCTATAACAGAGAGAATATTTACCGCCAAGTTCTTGCACGAGCCCCCCACGCTGAATAATTATAATCACAGGATTGCAACTTTAATCATAACCTTTCTATGATTACGAACATAATAACATAATTTTTTTGTATATATACAGCTAAAAGGTCCTAAATAAAACACTCGGTTGAGCAGGAGTATTGGAAAACTATTTGCGTCAAGATTTTGCGGGTTATGGATTTGGAGAGTTTAGACTTTGTAATCTATTAGCATTACGGTAATTGTATTCTAATTTATTAGAATAAGAGGCTTCGTGCTTATAGCCGCAATTACAGAAAGGTTATGATTACTGGTGTAATCACAGAAAGTTTATGATTACAGTTGTAATCAAAGAAAAACATTGTGATTACAGTTGTAATAAAATAAAAAAATGTGATTACACTCATAATCACAGAATTATTATTTAAATTTTAATGTCCAGTATCACAGAATTAAGATTTTTTTTCCTTTCCTTTTCCGACATCCATGACACAGCTGGGAATTTACTCAACGGGCCCTGAAATGAAAGTTCCCTGCTGCAGGTGGGACTCGAAATCCCATCTCCCACATGAGAATCCAAGGCGTTTGCTACTTGAGCACGGGAGACCCTGGTCACAGTATTATTTCAACAATGACTTGAGAAAGACATGCCTATGTCAAATGTGGTCTCCCAAAATAATCCAATCGATTCTAGTAACGGACTCCTCCAAAAGATATGACAACAGTATATTTACTGGTGGATCTAAACTTCTAGATACTTTTACATTCCAAAATCACATATGATCATTTTTAGATTATGGCTGAAGTCTTTCTCTTTCAAGAAAGGTTTACAACATTTTGCCATCTTCTAAACATTAACAAATGAGACATCATAATGTATTTTTTAGGATGTGACTTACAGTGTTTTGCCTGGGTTTATGCTTGGAATTATTTATTCAAACTCTTTTATTATGGTTTCTTTGTCATTGGTTTCTGGGCTTCATCTCTTACTCTGGGCATTTTTTGGCTTCTAATTTTTTTTCAAGGATTCTTTAACCTGTTTCTTGATGTTTCTTACCAGGTGGAAGCAATTCTTTTGTTTCTGCCTATAATGCTGCATTTTAATCACCTCTGTCAACCTGCATAACTAATTCTCTAACGTTTTTAAGGGTTGTGGAAATATATATTTCCTCGCAATAATGTAATTTTATAGTTTGGTTTGATTGAATTCTGTCTACAAAAAAGCAGGTATAATGCAGGTGAGCTATATTGTTGCAAGCTAATTTTTCCATTGATTGAAAATCTTGTCTAATGGGGATATTTGTATTTGTTCCTTATTAACCTTTTTTGAGCACTAACAGTACGTATTTTTATATTTTATAAAATATTATAGTTTATAACATATTGCCTCCTTTTTTGATAAATTAAAAAAGCGGACTACTTTAAATAAGCTTTGTTTAAAAAGCTTATTTTAGTTCAGTCCTTTCGGAACTGATTAAGGTTGAACTACTGCGTACCGTGGAATGGGGTGATTTTTTAAGGTGGCCTGGCCCCTGTGGACTGAATACGCTTTTATCGTGGAATGGCATTGTCCAATAAATAATTTCCAACTTTTGTCATCATTGTTAAAGCCATTAACATTATTTATGTTATTACTCTTATTGTTCTTTCCAATTAATGGTATTCTTTAAACATTGCCATGAATACATTTTGTGAAACTTTCATTTTAATAATATAGTGAATCAGGTATTAATATACTGATTATATTTTCCTTATACCTATGTAAAAGTACGGGGTGTCACAAAAATAATGGTCATCCGTTGGCCAGGTGATTCTCGAATGCAAGATCGAAAAAAATAACCCCCATATTGGCCCCCGCAAAATTGACCTTGAAATGTTATTCAAGGTAAAATTTTTTTATTGTATATTTCAAATCTACGAGTCATGAGGAACAAAAAAGTCAACGGTACCATAGAAGAAATGACTCCTTATGGTCAAAATGACCATTAACAACATATACGTGGGCCATTTCATTCCAATTGACAAATGCAATTCCTATCAATTGTTAAATGTGAGTTATGGTCCTCCAATGATCGCCGCTGCAAGGGCCTTTGTTCAATATACTTATATTTTGTTACACTAGAAGATGCTTTCTTTAAAAAAATTCAAACGATGCATTTTTGCCTAAGGCAATGTTAGTAAAAAATGTAAAAAACCAAATGATCAAAATCGGCCAGCATTTGTCAATTGGAATGGAATGGCCCAAATATACGCTGTTATGGTCATTTTGACCATAAGGAGTCATTTCTGACCTCTGATTCAAAAAATGCAATAAAAATAATTGACCTTGAATAACATTTCAAGGTCAATTTTGTGGGAGTTAATATGGGGCTTTTTTTTTCCAATCTTGCATTGGAGAATCATCTGGTAAACGGATGACCATTTTTTTGTGACACCCTGTACAACTAAAATTGGATAACTCCATGTTGATTTTTGACTTAGCTGTTAGTGTTCTAACTAAATTATGTTATTATTAGATTTAATAATTATTCAATAATTAATAGTTTCAAGGAAATAAACCGAAAAATAGAATTTTAGATAAGATTTGAAACTTTACTGCAGTAATGTTCTGTAATTATATATCATTGGCCTTGGAAGTTTTTAATTTATTTTATTTATGCTGTAGTGATTATGAAGTTCTTATAGCCATGCATTTATATTGGGGTACATTGAATTTAAATTTAAGACTTTTAGATTAATATGTTAACTTGCTGCCTATAATTGCTACGTTCCAATTTTTGATGCATCAGTTCAAATGTCACGCCTCAATTTCTCAATGGATCTTTTATTTGCACATTGTACTTTTACAGAAATACATATTTTTTGCATATTGTACACATCATTAATGAGTCAACAGTAACAACTGTAAGAACAACATAATTTCACATATTACTCATAATAAAACACATATATCTGTTGTAAATCTGAATTTGTCCGAGAAGAAATGTTTTTTTTTTTAATCCTTTTGAGACTTTTTATTTTTTTTTATTGATTCGATGGGTGCATTCAACCGTGGTAGGTCATGGGCACCCAATTTTGAGACTTTAAGCTACCTTCTTGCCAGCAGTCTGGTGTACCCTGTGGACTGATACCCACTTATGTGCAAAGGGCATTTCTTCACTTTGGGACTGAAAGCCACTTCTGTGTCGGATATTTTTGTGAGATCTATTGGTAAATTTTGTAAGCTCTAGTTACTCTTGAATCGCTAGAGTTTATGAAAATGCAGTTTGTGCTATATGAACACAGATTTTCCTCTGCTATTTGGTTGTTTTGCATAGTTCAGATCCCTCTGAAGGGCCTTATTTGTGTGTTACCAGTTGATTTGTACTTATAAATCATGTTCCGTAAACATTATACTAGTACCGAGATATTCGACTTATTATTTAGGAAAAAAAAGGATAGAAAAAAATGTTTTTAATCCTGCCGTTGCCGTTGTCTGGTCTAAAGCTCAAGATGAAAAACTTTGACAGAAAACTTTTTATATAAATAAATAAAGAGTGAGTACTAAGAGAAATGAGAAAAAATGGTCGTATGTTTCTAGTGTAAATTAATCCAGAAATCACTGGCAAAATCCTTTCACAGACACAATGGTCTATGTTACTTTCAAGCATGATCTGTGTCACCATAAATAAGGGGATGGATTTAATATGCTCCTGTAAATTAAAAAAAAAATATATATATATATATATAACGTTATTAAGCCAAACATTTTAATTAAATAAAATATAATGTATTGGGGGTCTCCCGTGGTCTAGTGGCTAGAGCGCTAGATTCACAAGCGGGAGATGGTGGGTTCGATCCCCACTGGCGCCAGAAATTTTCTCTCTCAGGGCTCCCTGAGAAAATTCCTGGCTGCACCCTGGACGTTGGCGCTAATGGCCAAGATTTACGTCAATGCGCCTTTAAAAAAAAAAAAATGTATTGACTTCCAGGACTTGAGTTGTGCTTCTTGTTATGATTGCTGTTAAATATTTTTCTTCGATGACTATAATCATTATCATAGACATATTTGAAAGAAGAATCTTATATACAAGCATGAAATGTTGAAGTCTTCAAAACACATTACCTTACTTCCCTCAAGCGATTTAGGATAATTCCAGAAATTGCTACTAGTTCCTTATTGTGTATTTCGGCTATTTTTGCTGCTATAATACTATTTGGTTATTATGTATACTATATAATATAATACTAATTTAATATATTTTTTCTTAATTGAAATCATTTTATTTCTTAAATATTATGGAATGCTTTGTGTTTTAAGGTAAAATGAGAAAAAGGGGTTGCATAGTTACAAAACTTCTAGCCAAAATGATGTGTAACTCAGGTTTGACACACGTTATCACTATGGACCTTCACCAGAAGGAAATTCAGGGCTTCTTTGATTGCCCAGTTGACAATCTACGTGCATCTCCTTTCCTTTTACAGTACATTCAGGTATGAACATATATATTTTTTTATTTGAACATTTGATAAATGTATTTTAAAAGAAAATCCATTGAGATTTTGAATAGTCTCTTTCTAGTTGTGTAGATTTCCTGCTACCACAAAGATTTTGTGTAATATAAATTAAAATCACTCATTACTCAGGACTTGGGGGAGAGGTAGGTTAGCTTAGTGGTAGAGCACTGGGCTAATATGTAGGGGGGGGGGGGGGACTGAGTTCATATCCTGAGCAAGTACTAAAGATTTATTTATTCTAGTCTCTTCATTCATGGGTTGGATTCGGCGTCCCTTGGCCAATCCCAGCCATTTATTTTGCAACAAACTCAAATTACAGTTCTGTTATATATATTATAGCGAGAAAAAAAATAATACTATTATGAATATTTTTGTTAACAAACAAATGGGTTTAAATGATTTGCTTGTGGATAAATATTGACTCCTTTTCTTATTTTTTTTTAAGTATAAATTAATTTAACTACTTCATAATAAACTCTGAGGTATTTTTATATAGAATCTATCATGCCACCATAACTTTCTAAGTAATCTACAATTTCATTTCAAACTATTTAACTGCAGGGTTATTAAATTTCACATAGGAACTTTGGTTTTAATAATTTCAGGAAAGCATTCCAGACTACAGAAATGCAGTGATAGTAGCTCGAAATCCAGGCTCTGCAAACAAAGCAACATCTTATGCTGAACGATTGAGGTTAGGAATAGCTGTTATTCATGGTGAACAGAAAGAAGCTGAATCTGATATGGTTGATGGCAGGTATGTTACAGATTGGTTTCATGAATTTTTTATCTTTATTTATGATAAACTCTAAGAAAAGGCGTATAGTGTATTACCCAAATATTACGAAGGATTGCCTAAATGAATCTACTCAGTGAATAGTAAACCTCAATATTTCTTCACCTTCTGTCATACAATTAACCTCTCTCTCTTCCTCCTTATATATATATATATATATAAATATGTAAGGGGGGATTACTCTCCAGCTGCATCAGGCTATTGGATTCATCCTAGGTTAATCTCATTACCTTGGCTACCTCCAAGGATGAAACTGATATCCTGACAAAGCTGGAGAGAAATCCAGCGAAATATCGCAGGAAGAAGTAGGTGAGGAGAAGCACCACTGAGATAGAAGCCGTTCCATAAATAAATATATATATATATATATATATATATATATATATATATTATTATGTTATGCAGTTGTCCCATCAGGTAAGCAGTTTACTTAAGATTCAAATTCTTAATGCCTTTAACAATTATAATTGTTGTTATATTTTATCAAAACTCGTCATATAATATGCAGAGTTTATTAGATGAATTATAAGCTTTGTGACTCTGAGCATGTTTTATTTCCTTTGCTTTCACATCTGCTGTGACATCCTATTATTTTTAACTATCAATTGAGACTTCTAAATAACATTGACATGGTGTCCTAGGATAATGATAAAAATATTGAGACTATAAATAATGATAATGCAAGGAATATTGAGACTTCTTTCAGAAAATCATAAGAACATTATAAATCTTATTACATAGTCCTATTCCATCACAAATATGTATATAACCAAATCGTGTTATTCATTTTTTTAATATTTAATATTGTCTGTTTAGAATGTAGTATTATATTTGATGGAATTGTGTTGTTTAGGTATTCTCCCCCACCTTCATCAATAGCATCAAGGATTATGGGTGTTGGAGTAGGAGTTCCGCAGCATCCAGCCAAGGAGAAACCCCCTATTAATGTTGTTGGTGACATCAGTGGAAGAATTGCTATTATGGTGGTAAGTCCCACTTCTCAAGCTTTCTTTAAATTCTTTAATTTTTTAATTATTTATGAATTGATAGCTATGGATTTCTTTCAAGTGGAAAGAATCAAGTCTCTAGGACAATTACTTATAGAAATACATAATAAAGGGATAAGGGAACTGATTGTCCTGAAATCATAACTTTTTATTTTTAATAAAACAAAACCTATGCATTCAATCCAGGCCATTAACCCTTCAAACACTCTGAGCGCATATATGGTGGTCATGAAAACCGTTGCCCCAACCACTCTAGAAGCAGGAAAAATGGTAGGGAAGGATCGAGGAATGCTGTCGGGAGTACCACGATCTTATCTCGTAGTTATACGGTGGTAGTAGACCAGCCCACCCTTCACACCTGTGGAGATGCCCAGCTCGCAGGACAGTTAGTGGTTATATGGTTAAGAGGCAAGTCATATATCTTTGTAAACTATGCATACAGACCAATTTATCTCTAGCTTTATTGAATTGTTTTGGCATAATTATTTGATTATGTTTGTATTACTACATCCTTTTAACCAGGATGCTCCCTTATCCACAATAATGAGAGGAATTTGTTGTTAATTTATTAATTTACCTATATTTTGTTTCATTTTTTTTCATTTAGCTACAAGATAAGAAATGAGTTTGTCGTCAATGTTGAGAAACACAACAAACAAAAAATAAATAAATAATGAGACCATATCCAAATTGTTTTATTTATTTAAATTTTAACGTCCATTGTTATCAACAATGAATTTTAGAATGGGTTATCTATAGGTTACCACTTTTTTGTAGCCAGGATAGGGCTGATGCCTTTTAGCACTTTCCTCCGAAGGAAAGTAGCTATTGAGGTTGGACTCATGACGGAATTTTTGAAAAATTTCTTCAAATCTTTATCGATCCTACCTAGTAGACACCGAAAATGACCCCCGTTAAAATTTATATATATCTATATATATATATATATATATATATATATATATATATATATATATATATATATATATGTGTGTCTGTTAACACGATAGCGGCCAGAGTTTTTGTTTTTTCGTCACGAAACTTGGTATATAGCATTCAATTAGCAAACGATTGAACGAGTTCGTTAACCACCAAAGTCGGTCCACCGGAAGGGGGGGTTTACCCCGAACCCAAAACACTAATTTGACTATGTCAGCCGTAATATTTGTTATATTTCAACGAAACTTGGTATTCGTAGTGGTAATATAGAGAGAAAAGTGAGATATAAAAATGAACTAAATCGGTTCATTAGAAGGGGGGGTTTACTCTGGACCCACAATACCAATTCGCCACTACCAGCCGTGATTTTTGGTATATTTCGACAAAACTCGGTATTCGTAGTGGTAATCTACAGGTAAATATCTGTTGTAAAAATAAACTAAACCGATTCATTAGAAGGGGGGGTTTACTCCGGACCCAAATTCCTAATATACTCATACCGGTCGTAATTTCTGCTGTATTGTAACGAAACGCGGTATACGTCGTGGGTACCTCATGAGAAGGAAATGTTGTAAAAATGAGCTGAATCGGTCAATCGGAAAGCGGGGGTTTAATTTGTAATATATTTCAATAGAAAAGCCCGTCAGACGTAGGTTTACAAAGCCGCCGCAAGGAGCGCTTTCTACCACTAGAGTGACTGTATCCTGTTACTGCGTTAGATCAAAATACGATAATATGAGGTTTTTTGTATTTATTACGTAGTGTAAAAAGTACCATGTGTAAACATAACTCTGGAAGCAAATTAATAATTGATCAGTTACTCATTATAAAATTAAAAGAGAACTATTCATGTTTTTAGCACTTTCCTCCGAAGGAAAGTAGCTATTGAGGTTGGACTCATGACGGAATTTTTGAAAAATTTCTTCAAATCTTTATCGATCCTACCTAGTAGACACCGAAAATGACCCCCGTTAAAATTTATATATATCTATATATATATATATATATGCATATATATATATATATATATATATATATATATATATATATATATATATGTGTCTGTTAACACGATAGCGGCCAGAGTTTTTGTTTTTTCGTCACCAAGCTTGGTATATAGCATTCAATTAGCAAACGATTGAACGAGTTCGTTAACCACCAAAGTCGGTCCACCGGAAGGGGGGGTTTACCCCGAACCCAAAACACTAATTTGACTATGTCAGCCGTAATATTTGTTATATTTCAACGAAACTTGGCATTCGTAGTGGTAATATAGAGAGAAAAGTGAGATATAAAAATGAACTAAATCGGTTCATTAGAAGGGGGGGTTTACTCCGGACCCACAATACCAATTCGCCACTACCAGCCGTGATTTTTGGTATATTTCGACGAAACTCGTTATTCGTAGTGGTAATCCACAGGTAAATATGTGTTGTAAAACTAAACTAAATCGGTTCATTAGGAGGGGGGGTTTACTCCGGACCCACAATACCAATTCGCCACCACCAGCCGTGATTTTTGGTATATTTCGACGAAACTCGGTATTCGTAGTGGTAATCTACAGGTAAATATGTGTTGTAAAAATAAACTAAATCGGTTCATTAGAAGGGGGGGTTTACTCCGGACCCAAATTCCTAATATACTCATACCGGTCGTAATTTCTGCTGTATTGTAGCGAAACGCGGTATGCGTCGTGGGTATCTCATGAGAAAGAAGTGTTGTAAAAATGAGCTGAATCGGTCAATCGGGAAGCAGGGGTTTAATTTGTAATATATTTCAATAGAAAAGCCCGTCAGACGTAGGTTCACAAAGCCGCCGCAAGGAGCGCTTTCTACCACTAGAGTGACTGTATCCTGTTCCTGCGTTAGATCAAAATACGATAATATGAGGTTTTTTGTATTTATTACGTAGTGTAATAGGTACCATGTGTAAACATAACTCTGGAAGCAAATTAATAATTGATCAGTTACTCATTACAAATTTAAAAGAGAACTATTCATGTTTTTATTTTATTTATGTAGGATATTTTAAGCAAATTGTTCTGGAAAGCAGTCTAAACTACCCAAATTCTGAGGAAAGTGCTTAGTTATGCAGCTCCTGCATGACGGACTTTTTTCTTTTTAGCGCGGTTCCTCCCTCCCTTCATAGGGAGGAACCCCGCTTATAAGGTTGATCTCATGAAACAATCCGGAAGTGCCGACTAGAAAATTTCGCGTTTCAGAACCCCTAGAGACCGAAAATAACGGTGGTTCAAATTTGTATATATATATATATATATATATATATATATATATATATATATATATATATATGTATATATTTATTTATATATATATATATATATATATATATATATATATATATTTGTCTGTTCGCTCATTTCTGGCTTCCCTGATGGTCCGATTTTGATGAAATTTGGTACAAAAATCAGTCGTCCAATTTGAAAGGTCAAGTTCGTTAACCAGCAAAATCCGCCCACTGGAAGATGGCGTTTGGGGCGAAATTCGCATGAAGAAAATCGTAACGCTTACATTTTTTAGTTCATATGCTTGTAAGTACTCGTTTTATAGGCTTCTTGGGCTAGTAAAACGAATGAAACCATTTTTAAGGCGATAGCTTTAACCGTTTCTGAGAAAATCGGAAAAAAGTTGTTAAATCAAGTTTTTGGTTTGGTTACTTAGAATCATGGGATTTAGTTGCAACTTTTTTTGCATGTTTGAATTTCATCAAAACTAACATGTTAAACTTTTGGATACGTTTGGAGTTAAGGAAGGGTTAGAATAGTAGTAATAAGTCATCTATGTATTTAGTTATGAACACTGGTTTAACAGGAGTTTTGCTGAGTTGTTCATAAATCAACTTATTTAATAGGGCGTTACTTAACACAACCGATAATCTGTCACCCATTGGCAAACCATATACCTGTCTATAATAATCACCATTAAATTTAAAATAACCAAATAACGTACATAATTTGATACCTTCAGAATATAGCTTTTTGTTTTTAATTGGGGTATGATTTTTTATTAATTCCCAATTACTTTCTATGATTTTGATACATTCATCCACAGATATATTGGAAAAATATCAATACTACAGCATTGGCAAATCATGCTATCACCAAACAGCATAAGTTTGATTATGATAATGTAAAGATTTTAAAAACTGTTAATGATAATAAAGCTAGGAAATTAACTGAATCCATTTACATAACTAGTAATATCAATAGAACCATTAATTTCAAAACAGATGTTAAAGGTATAGGACAACATTATGTTGACATATTAAATAAAATTAATTTCTGATGACATTGTAATAGATTACTTTCACAGTTTAAATATCTTGGTTACATACCTCAGTGTATTTTATATTAAATATGCTAATAAAAATAATGTTAAGTAAAGATTAAACAATTTATCTGTGATATGTCATACATAATTTATTATATATTTTAACCAATTGAATTTTAATGTTTTAATTTAATTTTTAGTTATACAAAATATAATAGGCCTAGGTAGGTTGATAAAGTCTGATATGGCTGTGATAATGAGTGTTTAATTGATGTAGGTGTAATTTGACTTGGTTCCTTACAGGAATCATTTTTATTTATTTCATGACTGTTTAAGTGTAACTGTAGTAATTTACAGGACATGGTGAGTTTAAAATTATGACAATAAAATTTAGTAAATGGTTTTGGAGGATGTAATATCTGTAATTAATATACTATTGTAGATTGCCTGAAGATGGACCAGTGTGTCCGAAACGTTGTGATGGAGAAATAAATGTAAAGTTTGAAAAATTTTTGAAGGGTTATTCTTCACCTGTTGGTATTATTATATATATATATATATATATATATATATATATATATATATATATATACACACACACACATACATATATATATATATTTATTTATATAGGTTTTTTTTGTCTGTTTTTATTCCTTGTTATTTTTTAATTGCTTATAGTTGGATAATGTATTTGACAATAAAACAGATTAGGTAAAATTAGAAAAACAATTCATTGTTAGAAATATAGCTTGCCAAGAGAAAGAGATTCGATGTTGTCTTTTGAATATTTACAATTGCCTTCATGCTGTTGGTTTTTTTAATTTTATTTTTTAAATGATTTTATTTGCAGAATTATTACTGTAGTAAAAGAACAGAGGAATATGTGAAAAATTTTGATATTTTCCAATGCTTTGAAACGTATGAAATGAAGTATCGGTAGAAGAGGATTCTAGGGTCTGGCGGACCCGACCAGGTAAAGCCATAAAACCCTTTGAACAAAGGCCGAGGAAAATATTATCTGTTACTATTCTAAGCTTTTCAAATGAAAATAGGGATATGATCAGGAACCAACGTGCTAAGATGATGCAGTTCCTGCGAGTCGGACTTTTCTAAAAAAAAGGCACCACCCCATAGTGGGAATCGAACCCGCGACCCTTGGCACAGAGTGTTAAGTGCTCTCGCCTTACAACTCATGGCCACCGGGACTCCAAATTGTTTTTTTTTTTACTTTTAAATTTTTATATTGTTATAGTTAATTTTTGAAATATCTGCATAAAAGTTTTCTGTATTATTTAATTGAATACATTTATTTTTTAACCCTGAAATAAAGCTTTTATTTCCTTTTATATTTTTTAATATAAAAACCCCTTTGAAATGAGTACAACAGAATCATATTTTACACAATTACACACTCACATAATGCTTACAGAACATAAAGGGAATAATTTCACTGAATAGTTATTGAAATAAAGAATTTGAATTTTTTTTTTTAAATACTGAACTTTTAAATGTGTGATAAATATTCGCATGCTTTTAAATTTCAGGATGATATGATAGATGATGTCCAGTCCTTTGTTGCCGCTTCTGAGGTTTTGAAAGAAAGGGGAGCTTATAAGATCTATGTGATGGCAACTCATGGACTACTTTCCTCTGATGCTCCAAGGTTAATTGAAGACTCGCCAATTGATGAGGTATTCAGAAAAAAAATAAAAATAAAATACAAATGAACTTATATAAACAAAATTTTATTATTATGAATTTGGTTATGACATCGATAACTATTTGTAATTTATAAAAACCATAACCCCAGAATAGCTTTAATTTTTTTAATATTTGATTGATTTAATAAATGTTCGAATAAAGTGGATTTAAAATGATTTATAACTAATGGAATTATGTATTCATTTTTCAGGTTGTAGTTACAAACACAATTCCTCATGAACTTCAAAAGCTTCAGTGCCATAAAATAAAAACTGTCGACATCAGCGTCCTACTTGCTGAAGCTATTAGGAGAATTCATAATAAAGAATCCATGTCTTATCTTTTCAAGAATGTGACATTAGAGGACTAAAATACTCTCTTTTTAGTATCACTGTTGTATTAATCAATAAGTCATTATGTTCCCATTTAAATAATAATAATCATTTTATGTCTGTTATTAGAATCTGTTAACATTTTAATATGAAAAAAAAGGTCTTGTCATATCATGGAAGACTGAGAAAAGGAAAAGTTATTAAATTCCTCTTTTGTAATATCTTTAAATAGGCCTTTGAGATTAAGTGAAAGGAAAATTATTTATTTGTATTTTCAATTATTGTTAACCTTCATATAATTGTTATTTTGGTTAATTTTCCAGTGTACATATTAGGAATTACACATTTATATATGTGGAAGTAATATTGATTATGAGGAAAAGCCAATTCAGTAACACTGTTATTGATATTATTTTTTCACAATGTAACTCTTGATGTGAAATAGAAAAAAATATTGAAAACAAATTATGCAATTAAAGAGTATTATATATTATAGTCTTAATTATTTTTTACACACTTTAACCATTATTTAATTTTATTTTTTATTAATGAAAATTATCTGCTGATTTATATTTATTGTGTATTTACAATTGCTTATCTGAAGATAATCATTCAGCAATGTTTCTAAAGCAGATTTTACAATTTTAATGCTCAGCAAGGAAAGGCTCATAAATGGTGCAGCTCCTTTATTGCAAACAGATTCAACATTATGTATTTTATTTAATTTACCAAAGTAAAAGAAACCTTCCCATAACTTTAATAAAGCAATACGTTGAAAAATGTAAATTTTAAATAGGAAAAGTAGCCCTCGAACGTCAGGCCATAGCCACATTGAAGGCACCAGTTCCCTTTGATCAGCGAAGTTAAGCAACGTCGGGTGTGGCCATGCCCAGTACCTGAATGGGTGACCGATGATACGCCCTTTAAAAAAAATTGTCATTTTTGAATATTTTTTTTATTTTATCCAAAAGTGTTTATAAGGATATTTGCTTTTAAACAAAAAGAAGATTTATACGTAATTGGAGGTGGAGAGGTGTTATTTGGGGTACCCCAAAGGTACCATATAGGTTCTGTACCATATTACAGAAGTGATCACCTGAAAACCTGGATCAGAGAAGCCTTAAGCAACAAGGGCGAGAAAGAGAAAACGGAGAGAGGGGGGGGGGCAACTTATTTTATTTACCACAGAGAGAAAAAAAAAACAAACTTTTTAACAGAAGAAAAAAACACATTGGGTTGAGAGTATCAGACCTAGGATTCCTACCTATGGTATACTCAGCTGTTTGTTAGTTCTTACTTACTAACTCCTCTGAATACTCCTCTGTAACATATCATAATAACTCTGCAAGGGGGGAAAAATGGGAATTTAGAGAGGAGTAGAGGGAAACCAGACATGGAAATTTTCCCGAGTATGGGGAGACCAAAATAAGAAAGAGGAAGGAAGGAAGTGATGACGAAATCGCCTCTGCAAGTGATGCTCTGGTACTGCAATCAGAGTATCAGGAGAACAGAAGTTAGAAAGAGCTAGAGGCTGGGATCATCCCTCAAGTGGAATGCTTCTTGAAGGACCCAACTCTGGCCCTAAAAGCAGAATTATCCACAGTATTAGGAGGACATGTGTTAGTAAGAGCTAACACCTTTGGCCATCCCTTGAAGTGGTCAGGGTGGATTTTGAGATTTTACCAGTGTGCACTGGGAGTTCATTTTTTTCATATTCTGCTAATAATTTTCCAAAGTATTAGGAGAACAGGAGCTAGTAAGAGCTAAATACTTAGGTCATGCCTTCAAGTGAATCTGGGGGGATTATGCCAGTGTACATTTGTGTGCTATTCTGCAATCAATTTTCAGAAGTATTAGGAGAACAGTAGCTAGTAAGAGCTAACACACAAAGAACATCTTTCCAAGTGAATTGCTGGTATGGTACTAAATACAAAATTTTCCTATTGGTCTCATACTCAACTCAACATTTTCCTGAGTATTAGGTGAAAAGAAGTTAAAAAATTGAATAAAAAAGCTCACACACATAGTTACCCTTTTATAACAACTCCAGAAAAAATGTTGAAACAAAATATAAACAACTTATGTTGTATGATGTATACCAGCTGTCGTCTTTTTGTTTGATCCTTATACAAACCCATACTGTTTGACCGATACTGACCAAACTTGGAACACAGGTAGGTCTTGATACGGGGAGTGCCATAGGCTAGGTCAAAAACGTCTACCAGCTATCTGTGTTTCTGTTTGATCCTTCTACAAACCCACTCTGTTAGACCGATTTTGACCAAACTTGAAACACAGGTAGGTCTTGATACAGGGAGTGCCATGGGTTAGGTGTAAAACGTCTACCAGCTGTCTGCCTTTCTGTTTGTTCCTTATACAAATCCACACTGTTTGACCGATTTTTACCAAACTTGGAATACAGGTCGGGCTTGATCCGGGGAGGGTTGTAGGCTAGGTCAAAATAGCCTAGGACTCACAGTTCGGAGGTTACGGGTTTGAAACTGTGAACCCACACAGTTACAGATTTGCGTTATTAGATTTTAATATTACATATTTGGTTTCTTATTTATTTTTTCTTTTCTAGATGCATAAAGTAGGTGTAGCATAGCATGCCAAATAAAAAAAAGTTCGACTTGCAGGAACTGGGGTCATCTTAGCGTGTTTCTGTTCATATCCTTAGTGAAAATTAAAGCAAAAAGAAGAAAGATTTTAGGCATCACAACAAAAAACTGAAACTACCCTAAGCAAAAATCACTCCATCTTCTTTCTTAATATTTGCTCTAGGAAAACACTATTACCGATGATTCTAATTTTCTTACCTTGTTTTACTAAAAGACTCATTTTACTTTTAAATGCAAATAAAAAAAAACAAAAAATACAGTCAATCAAAAAGTGCAACACGATTTCCCCACCATTTTTCAGTTATTTAAGAAAATATACGAATATCCCAAATTTTTCCTTGTTTGTTAATAAGTTTTTTTTCTAATACTTCCTTAACTCCTAAGGCAACCAAAATTTAAATATCTTAGGTTAGATGAGTCTCAAATGCCTGGAGCTCTTTTCAGCTGGGTCAATCAATTCTGAATACCCAAACCGAAACTTATTTAGGAAAACTAGTTGTATCAACTTCAGTGGTGGCTAAAGGGGGGCCTTAGCCCCCCCCCCAGAATGACAATTCCAATTTTTTTTCCATTAAGTTAGAAAAATATTTATTTAGGCAAATTAATAGTAATAAATTCTAATCAATGTACACTCTTAGTTTATCAATTAATGATTTCCAGGTGCTTGGTTATAAAAATTTGATTCTACACCCCCACACACGGCTCATACTAAATTATCCCCCCCCCCGAAATTTTTGTCTAGAGCCGCCTATGATCAACTTTCCTCATAAACGGGTACAGATATCAGTTTAAAAATAGTTTCATTAGTTTACATACGTTAGAAAACCAGAAAATAATAAGTGTACCTGCAAGCACAGAATTAATGCGAACTGTGAGCACTACGATTTTTTCGCGCAAATGTTGCCCCAAAACCCATGTTCCAGTGGATAGATCCCGTTCGTTAACGAACATGACCTTTCAAATTAAAAAAAGATTTTTGTTCAAATTTCATCGTTTAACATGTTTGAAGCATCTACAGAGCGTATATATATATATATATATATATATATATATATATATATATATATATATATATATATATATAAAAATATGAAAACATCAACAAAAAAAAAATATATATATATATAAGCTTGAACCACCGTTATTTTCATGATTCTATGATGAAAATGATGATGATCAATGGGTTGTGAAATTTTCTAGTCGGTACTTCCGGAGTGTGATATGAAGTCAATCATCTCATGAGCATGTAGAAATGAACTAAATCGGTTCATAAGAACGGGGGTTTACTTCGGGCCGAAATTACTAATATACTCATACCGGTCGTAATTTCTGCTGTATTGTAACGAAACGCGGTATACGTCGTGGGTAACTCATGAAAAGGTAATGTAAAAATGAACTAAATCGGTCTTTCGGAAAGGGGGGTTTACATTCTACTAATCTTGAATAGAATTCTCCCGCCAGACGTAATTTGGCAAAACTGCCGTTAAGAGTGCTTTCTACCACCAGTGGGGGGGGGGGGGGGAGACTATATCCCGTTCATGCGTCAGATCAAAAGACGAAAATATGAAGTTTTGTCTATTTATTAAGTAGTGTAGTACCATGTATAAACATAACTCTGGAAACAAATGAATTACAAAATTAAAATTAAAATACAGTTGCTTATTACAAATGTAAAAGAGAAGAACTATTCATGTTTTTATTTTATTTATATAAGTTATTTAAAGCAAATTATTCAGGAATGCAGTCTGCACTACCCAAATTATGAGGAAAGTGCTTAGTTATAGATCTCCTGTGTGACGGACTTTTTTAATAGAGGCCACAAACTCGAGTCGCGGGCCACAAACAAATTAATAAAAAAAAAGTTAATTTCTGAGGTTTTCGGTATTCTTACAAATTGAATTTAACTAGTATGACCGGATTGCGTATATTTTTTTGTTGTCATTTTCTGACGTTTTACACAAGTTGCAGAGCCCATGGTTATAAGCAGTTATGGTACGGTAGTGTTATAGGATATATATAACCAGTGCGCTCTCAATAATTATATTACATTGAAAATTTCGTGAAATTCAAAATAGATTTAAGTAAAGAAACTGAAGATGGGCTCAAGCTCCCGGGGGCAAAGGACACATCGTGTTTCAAAAACGGCGATTTATAAAATATTGTAAAACTTCATGAATTTAACTTCTTTACACGTAATTTAATAAACAAGGGGAACAAAAAACAAACATCTGTTTAAACAAACTTGCTTTAAATTTTATTAGCTTTCATTAAAAAAAAGAAGCATTTTTTACTGGATTAGTAAGGCACAATTAATATGCGGCACTGCAAACTGAAAAGTGCGAGCCAATGTTCTCAGATCTAAATCATATCTGGAGTAATATAGAGATTCCATTTTCTCAGATTATATAGCTGCAGGAATGGGTTGGAAGCCATTGCTACCATAATCCTGTCCAATAAAGGGGCAGGTGCAAGAACGCTGCCCTCTACGAGAACAAGTTTAGATTGGCCAACTATAACAACTCGCATTTAGCCTTTCTTTCTGTCTTCAGCTCTTTTATCGGGTATTACTCTCTTCATCGAACCGATTTAAAGGCTGGCCGTTTATATGGAAGGGGTGTCTAGAAAAAAATGGGAGTGGGGAACACTTCGACTTTTGCCAAATACACCCTCATACGTTTATGATGATAAGTTAACCCGATGAAGCATTCCGGAATTGGCGACGTCCAAATATTTGAATATATATATATACAGGGTGGCTCAGATAAGCGAGCCACAAGAGAAATAACTACTAAACGGTTTGAGATAGCAACATTTTTCATAGGTACAAAGTTGTAGTTCCCGTCGAGATCTATAAAATGGTGCCCTAGGAAATGAGAAAATGACACTTCTAAGGGCTCAAATAGGCCTTTGAAGAGAAGGGGTTTCTCTTTACCCATATTTTGCATTATATTTTTAAAATTTACTAACAAAACAAGGAAGCACCGTTCAAACGGGGTTTCGATGCGTCAAGTAGTTCTCTGTAAAAATACGTTTTCATTTGCATGTATTCCTCACCTGCAATTAAAAAAAAAAAAAGCGTGATTCCGTTCATATCCCTTGTGTCATTACCAATGGAGTAGAAGTAGTTATTGGTAGGTTTCGATCTTTCGTGAAAAATATAAAACTACATCTCAAAGAGAAGGAAGATTTAAGGCGCCAGAACAGGAAACTGTTAGTATTCTAAGCCAAAATGACTCCCACCATCTTCACAACGTTCGCCATGGAAAACCCTATTAGCAATTCGTTTCTCATTTTCATACCTTATTTTATTAAAATAGTAATTTTACTATTAAATGCAGCCAACGGCCATAGCCACGTTGAATACACCGGTTCCCGTAGATCACCGAAGTTAAGCAATGTCGGGCGTGGTCAGTACCTGAATGGGTGACCGACCACGTGCTGTTGGCATTATAAAAGGGTGGCAACCTATAGATAGCCCGGCGCTAATGGCCAAGTTGTAGATGCGCCGTAAAAAAACAAAAAAAACTATTAAATGCATTAAAAAACATTCACCAATTAAAAAGTTAGGTAAACAGCCACAAAACCCCGTTAAAAACCAAAAACTGACAATTTTGAAGTTTTAAGCACTTATTTCTCGGATTGACATCGCCCCATCGAAAATTACATTTAAACCTTTTTTTCGTAGGGAATTTAGTAATGGTTTCGAATGGTCACCTCCCACTTTCTACGTTTTCTCAACTGTTTCGAGATATTTTAGAAAATATACGAAAATCTCCAAAATTCTCATGCCTGTTAGTGAAATATTTTATACTAGTACTTCCTTGACTCCAAAATGAACCAAAATGTATCTATCTTAGATTAGATCGTCTGGAACAAGTTTCAACTGAATTAATCTTTTCTGAATACCCGAACTAAAAATTATTTTGGAAAAGTAAGCGTTTCAATATTTTTCTACGTTAAGAAACCTATAAAACGAGTACCTCCAAGCATATAAACTCAACTCGAAAACGTAAGCCTTACGATTTTTTCGCGCGAATTTCGTTCCGAACCCCATCTTCCATCTTCTGGTGGACAGATTCTGCTGGTTAACGAACCTGACCTTTCAAATTAGGCGAAAGATTTTTGCACCAAATTTTATCATCATCGGATCATATATGAAACATATGAAAAGTACTATTCTTCTCTTTTCAGTATATGATGAGTACTATTCTTTTGACCTGCGCCATAGATATAAAACAATAAATAAATAAATAAATATACGTAATTAATGGTCAAAAATACGTGGAATAGAATATACATATAATGCTCATGCCAAACTATTGAACAACTTTGTTAACCAGCAAAATCATTCCATCCGGATGGAGTGGTTACTCTGGACCCAAATTACGAATTTTCCAGTAATGGTCGCAATTTTTGTATATTTCAACAAAATTTAGTATAGACTGTGAGTATGTAATGAGACAGGTATGTTGAAAAAATAAACGAAATCAGTCAATGAGGAGTGAGGGTTTACTCCAGACCAAAATTTTTATTTTGCCTGTATCAGGCGTTATTTTTACGTCATTACAACGAAACTCAGTAGACAAGACTTCCCACCAATTAGGAACATTTTTTTTTTATATTTTAAATACGTTCATTAGAAGATGTGGTTTACTCTGAATTATGTTCAAATTAAATTAAGCTCCCAAATTAGGATCTTGGTTGTTATGGACACCACTCTAAGCATTGCTGTATTCTCCTGTACTGCTGTATCGGCTATTCTGCGTTGTTATGGATGTTCTATCTGTAAATATTTACATTTTTATAATTCATATTCATTATGATCAATAAACAAAAATATGAAGTTGCAGAATGTTTACTAAATCGTGTATTGCCTTCACACACAACACTCCGGAAGAAATTTTATTCATAAAATAATAATTATGTCAGCTGTTCATTACAAATATTATATGCAAAAACTGTACTGGTTTATTTTTCATTAAAACAAATTAATCAGTAACGCTGGGTACACTTTCAACTTTCTGAGGAATGTGCTTAGTTCTGCAGCTCCTGTGAGTCAGACTTTTTTTATAGTCAAAAATGACTATAAATGAAAAGTGAGATCGGAATTTATTTGGATGGAAACATAAAACTAAATGAATTAGATTAAAATGTCTTTATTTCACTGACCCAAGATTTCTATTCTGACTAGAAGTGTGCTTAGACACACCTAGACACAATACATATTTACAATATTTATAACATTTGTATTTCCAATATTTATAGTAAATCTAAACATAGGGACTTAAATCTGGCACATTTAATTTATATACATAATTAATAGGAAACAGATTATTATAAAATATTAAAACAAAAAATAAATTTATTAAAGAACCAATGTAGAATAAATGTTTGAAGCATTATATTTGTTTTTCTTGTTATCTATAAAAACACTGGGTGTAGTTTTACGAAATAAATATATCTTCAAAATTTTAACAATAAAGATGAACAGATTGTCATAATGTACAAGTACAGTAAGATATGTAGATTCTTTACAGTCTGCTTTACTCATTATGTTAATAAATAATTGATACCAGAAAATCAGCCTTTAAAAATATTACCTAGAAACAGGAACAGTTACTGTTTTATCAGTCTAAAATAGATGTATCTCTTAATATTACAATTAATAATCTTATTTATGTATATATTTATAAATGAATCCATACATATTTATTTTACTTAATTCAAATTATTGTGGCTTTATGCAGCCCATTGTTCTATCGGTTTGCAACAGCCAGATTTAATGATAAATTACAATATATTATTAATGAAAATATAAATAATAAAACCAGCTCTCTTTCGTAAGTATAGAAAAGGTGAAATACCTATTTAAAAATGTCACATGATAAAAATATAATATTAATTTAGCCTCATTTTCAAACAAAATTAACAAATTTAATTAATATACTTCAAAAAATACTCTTTCTTTATACAAATAAATAAAAATAATCTCAAGTTGGTTACGGTTTTACTTTGTTGAGAAATATTTTATTCAAATAATAAAAACACTTGCTGAACTTATGCACACAATGACAAATTATCATTTATTCATTGGAAATTTAAATTAGTATGTCCACTAATTAATCCATTCAACGTACATGTCTTAATTTTATGTTAATTTACGGGACAAATAGTGAGGTACACAATTGTTTTTAAAACATAAAAACAAATATATTTTCCTTTAAAAGTCCTTAATGGTTTTTGTATTAAAAATTGCTAGTTAACAATAATAATTTTTTTGAAAGAATTATTTTGTGTATATTGTAATATGATTTTTTTTGACAACCTTTGTTTTACATAATTTTTTTTTTGCTTCTAGCTAATAAGATTTATTTTAACACTAATCATTTAGTTCAAGCTGGTAAACAAAGACTTTATTTAAGGGAAAACAAGGCTAGATATCACAAAACTTTATGGAATAATTATATGTTTCGTTTAAAGGCTTATGCATTACTGCCCCATTGCCAAAACCAAATAAAAACGAAGTAAGTTCAGCTGATCAGAAAACAAGTTTTAACGATGACAGTAAAACTGTAAACACTAAAGAATCCATATTTCTATTCATTTTCTTATTTTTTATTTGCTCTTAAAAAAAAAACTAAATATTGGAATGTTTGAATATTACTTGTTGATTAATTATTCAAAACAATTTTAAAGTACAAATTTGATAATATCTGATTTTATACAAAAGTCAATATACTAGCGCATTTTTGTAGTTGAGGGAATTATACTTATTAAAAGGCACTGGCTGTAAAAGCTTTGGACTAGGAAAGCGAGAATCTTAAATGCCTATGTTAATATACAGACATATTTGCAAAATTAGTTTTATATAATATAAATTTATTTAAAAAGTAACTGGTACTTATTGCTGTTGAGATAAGAGAATCACTTCTCAAATGATTCAGTTTTCATGATTTTTTTTTAATTAAAGTTTTATTTTTGCTTAACCGATTTTATTTAAAAACACCTATCTTATAAAATAAATTTAAAACTATAAACATCAACATTAGAGCTAAAAGGTGTTTAACAAGTTTTAACTTTGTATAAAAATATATATTAAAATCCTTAAATTCAATAGGCATATGACTTATACACAAACTATTCACAAAAAAATAAGAAATAATGCCCAAAGTTAAACTAAAACAACAAATATATTTTACATGGTAACAAACACTATTTTTATAGTGTTTTCATGCCTTTCAGCAAATTTATTGTTAATTTAGAGAAAGGATTAAATTTACTGAAGACATATAGATAGAGTTAGATGTAAAATAGTGCATTGAATAACAAGATTAAAATAATGTGGGCTTATAAAATATCCTAACATGGTTTAATATTTGTGATGAAATAAATAAATAAACCCTTTGATTACAGTAATTTATTTTATGTGAAATGAACGGTTTGAATAATAATTTAGCCTTACTCTTTACATTAGTAATTTCTGTATTTATTAAAAAAAAAAAAAAAAAAAAAGTTTGAACTTAAAATATATTTCATCAGTAAAGCTATTTAGGAAGTTATTTAATCTTTGGTTTAGCCTCAGGTGGTAAAACACTTATGTGCATTATTCTCATTTCGAACAAAGAAAATTTACCGAGCCATCTCAGTAAACTTACTAGTCATTTATAAGTAAACCTTTTTCATAAATTTTTTTACAAACGTTTGTGCCACTAAATTTACAATCCCCCCCCCCCAAAAATAACATTATTTATTGATCAATTCAAAATATAGCAGTAGTTTGGAAGATTTAATTCTATAAAGATGAACTAAGGAAGATATATATCCAATATTTTCATTGTGCTTTCTTTTGCAAAGTAATAAGTAAACTAAAACTTCTCTTCGCTGTTCTAAATTACTTTTATTAGAGAAATAATTTGTTTTTTTATTTAATCAACTAGTTCACATTAACTAAAATATAACAAAGGTGTAACATAATTTTTAATATCATTCCAAAAAACAATTTTTATTTCATTAGGGAAGGATTAGCAGTTATTAATTTTTAATATTTAGAAAAGCTAATATATTGTCCTTAACTTATGAATAGTGTTAATAACCTCAAAGGTATATGCACTTAAAAAAACGAATTGTCCTCCAAACTTAGATTGCAGGAAGGAAGGAAGCAGCTTATGTTAAGGAATGACTCATCCAGTGGATAAAATTGTGGAGCAAGTATGAGTATGGTCTTTCTATCAAAAGTTGTAAGTTTAAAGCCTCTATTCCACATTCTTGTAATTTTTGAATAAAATTCTGTCGTGCTTTCAAGGCTGAGTTGTCAGAACTCTCAACACAGCAGTCCTTTGTGGTTGCAATGTGCAATTAGGAATGATATTTTTTTAGTAGACGTTTAAGATACAATTAGTTAATTTAACTGTAAATAATGCCAGCGAATGCAATACTACATAGAAGTATCCACTATTAGTGTTCAAAAGTACTTTGAGGAAGCATGGGCATATATAGAAAATAATTTCGGAGGGGGCTGAGACCATTTCTGGTGTATGGAATACTAACAATTTAGATCTTGGAAGAGTTTTAGGCAACTTAACGCTATTACACCCAAAATAGAGTATGTTTTAAGAACTAAATGATCTTATTTAATTTATTTTTAAGGGTTTTGTGAAACTTTTACCGATCATACACGCCCATGTGAGGAAGAGGAATCAATGAGTGATCCTCTGATTCTTTTTTGAGAACTGCATTAGTTACAAATAATCCATTTTTGTAGAACAACTAAGGGGAACATTCTTAGGAAAAATAAAATGTTTCTGTCTTCCACAATAACCAAGAGCCTATAGAAACCTCACTCACTATAGTGTATAGTGCGACATACGATACATAACGACCTTTAATGCTGAAAAGTGAAAATATATTTTAAATTATGAGAATTTTAGACTCAAAATAATGCTCAATTTAAATGAAGATATAACATCTAAAACATACATTATCACAGCTTCTCCAATTAGCTCAGGAGAATAGATATGCTCCTGTTTGCTTAGAAAAATCTTTTTGGGGTAAATATCTCTAAAAACCTTTTTTCATGCTTATTTATTTAAAATTGGCTTAAAAATAAATAATAATTAACACAAAATTGCTATTTTGCTTATACTAAACCAAAAACAATTTTAGTTTAAAAAAAAAAAAAAATGAAATAACAATGTTCTTTAAAATATTGAATGGAGAGGGTCTAGGAAAATTATTCCTGATCTTTGCAAAATTCATTCCATGCCATTCAATAGATAATTTAAATCGATGGATGCTATTCGTTCTTGTAGTAAGATTAGAGGGGAAGAATCTAAATTCTCTGATGAAGGATCTAATGTGTGGGACTTTTGGCACACTCGTTAATGCAATTTTGTGTTTTTTAGTTAGAGTTTAATTAGAGATTTTTAATAATTGGCCTACCTTACTGATCCTTTTCCCTTTAATTATTTTCTTAATTTGGGATGGAAAATCAGAGTCATAATCCTGAAATTTACACATCACATTTGATGAAAAGTGAGTACTTTAAACACCATTATAAGAAATGTGAATCAGGAAATGTCCTGAGCTAAAAATGTCATTTTTATGCTAATTGTTTCTTCTCTTGATACGCTCTATTAATTAGCCTTTGATGAATAAGCAAGGCCAATAATTGCTTCTTTTTGAAGTAGGCCTTGTATGAGCAAGTTTCTGATGAATCTTCTGCTTGAGTTTCTTTTGAGATTATGCTAGGAATCTGGGTTGTCCGGAGCTGTGAGGTAGGACGGGAGTTCCTCTTCCTTCTCCCCTGATTTGTTGATGCAAGCCCTAACTTCCTGGAGTATGATCCCTACTCGACGGTCTATTGCTTTATAATGGGCATCGATGAGGACTGGCGCCACGGGATCTGATGCCAATGAGCTCCTCAGAGCTTCGCCAAGCTTTATGGGGCTTCGGTGGTACCTGAAATCAAGAGAACAAGCGGTGAATAAGAAAGATAGTTTGTTAGGGATTGACCATAGTACGAATGAATTTGTAGAGACATCAAGTTTAATCGCTACAAATAATTAAGTCAACTGGCATAAACTGCGTCATCTTGTTACAAATGATTTTATTCGTAGGTAATTTGGAATGGTAGAAGTCATTTCTGAGTTGAGAGCCTTAATGTGGGAGCAACCTTCATAATTTCGGACTTTTTACGGTTTTTATAAAGTTCCTCAATTAGATCATTAAATTTTGCGTCAATTGATTACTAAAACGTTTGAAATCGATTAAGTGGTTTTTGGGGAAAAGTCACGAAAAAAACAAGAATTGTTTTCACTTCAGAGTAAATTCAAATTTTGACGGAATTTTTTTATATTATTTTATAATAGTGAAATAGTTTATTTATCTAAAACCCGATTGTGATATAAAACATATTCTAGAAACTCTGAGTGATTCGTTAAACCAAATAATCCGTAACAATAGAGATGTTGATATTTTCCTTGGTGGTGATATGAATTGTCGTGTCGGATCTTATCAAGGAGAAGACGAGCAAGTTTTTAGTGAATCTTTCCTTACATATGAAAGGAAATCAGAAGATGTCGTAACTAATACTAGAGGTAAATCCTTGATTGATTTTATGGAGGAAAATGAGCTTTTTATTCTAAACGGTCGTTCAATTAATGACAAAAATGGTAATTTTACATTCATAGGCTCATCAGGGCGTAGTTTTGTTGACTTATTACTGGCTAGCACAAAAGGAATAGAGTCTGTTTTAGATATGTATATATCAAGTGAACTCCTTGTATCTGATCACTTACCATGCATTCTAGTCACAAGTCACCAAACTAATAACACCATAACGCGGAAAAAAACTATAAACAAGGAAAAGAGACAATTACTCAACTGGGATCCAAGCAAGCAAAAATACTATCGCGAAAATTTCCAAATCGATGACAAAACGGATAATACCGATGTAGAATTAATGAGCTTAAAATTTACAGATGCAATAAATAATGCTGCTTCTATTTCAGGACTGCGAAACACCCCTGTTGGAGATAAACCTTATAATTCCAAACAACCGTGGTACACAGGTGAGTGTTTAAAAGCAAAAAACGAGGTACGGAAGTTATACTCAGTTTACTCTAAGAAGTCTAATCAAACCAATTATAACACTTTCATTGAAGCAAGAAAAAAATACAGGGACATAATGAACCAATCGCAAAAAAATTACTATTTAAATTTATCTGCTAGGCTCAAGACAGCCAATAATACAAAAGAATTTTGGACTATAATAAAACGGCAAAGAAAATCAAGCTCCACTAAGAACACAGTTCCTTTAGAGAAATGGAATGAATTTTTAAGAAGTTCATATAATGAATATCCGTCTATCACTTTCACAGCACTTGATGTTACTCACCCATTTTTCGATGTAGCTATTGACAAAAAAGAAATTATCACGAAGCCTAAATATGTGTAAAAATAGTAAATCACCCGGACCAGACGGAATCACTAATGAATTTCTGAAAAATCTCCCAGAAGTAGGACATATGTATATTTTGAATTTATTCAACCGAATTATGGAGGGAGAAGTTGTCCCGGATCTTGGGGAAAATTAATAATAGAATCACCAACTGGACAGAATTTTGTAACCCACTTGTCGAAACACAAAATGGATTTTGTAGATCTAGGAGTTGCACAGATAGTATCTTTTCTCTCACAGCTTTAGTCCAAATACACTTACAGAAAAATAAAGGAAAATTATATGCTACCTTGGTTTACTTTAAAAAGGCATTTGATTCCGTAAACCAAACGTTACTATAGCAGAAGCTTTACAAATTCGGAATCAGTAGGAAGATAATCAAGCTTATGGAAAACCTGTGTAGTAATTCTTCTTTTAGAGCAAAAGTAGGAGATTCATACACAGATTCATTTCCTGTTGGTAAAGGAGTTTTGCAAGGAGATCCAATGTCACCCGTTTGTTTTGCTATCTTTATCAATGATATCGAAGAGTTTTTAATTCAGAACCATTGCCAACCAGTTAGTATAGATGAAAAGATAGGAGTTAACATGTTACTTTTCGCTGACGATTTAATTTTACTATCGGACACTAAAAGGGAGAATCAAAAAAAATTAGATGCACTAAAAAACTACTGCCAAACTAATTTCCTGGAAATAAACGAATCCAAGACAAAAGTTATTATTTTCAAAAAAAAGGAAGACCCGCTAATAGAGATGTCTTCTACTACAAAAATGTAAAATTAGAAAATGAAAGCTCTCAAAAATATCTTGGAGTTATAATCTCAAGTTGTGGTCTATTTCATGCCCAGGCGAAATCAGTGAACAGCAGAGCCGTCGCTGCCACAAACAGTGTTAATGGAATTATATATAATCTAAAAACATCATCCTGGAATACTAAACTCCATTTATTTAATACAATTGTAAAAGCACAGATTACTTAAGGAAGTGAAATATGGGCTCTTAGATATCTTGACTTAATAGAAAGATCTCAATCGAAATTTATAAAAAACCTCCTTTATCTTCCAAAAAATACACCTGGTCATTATCTCAGACTAGAAACAGGTTCCTTTAAAATAAGTTTACAGATATTTAAATTAATAATCAAATATTGGATAAAATTAATGGAAATGCCCAAACACAGAATTCCTAAAATTTGTTTCAAGAAGTTATTGAACCTACAAACACGCAATCCAAAGGAAATAAAATATAATTGGGCTACT
Source organism: Gonocerus acuteangulatus (assembly GCA_946811695.1). Taxonomy (NCBI): domain Eukaryota; kingdom Metazoa; phylum Arthropoda; class Insecta; order Hemiptera; family Coreidae; genus Gonocerus; species Gonocerus acuteangulatus. The sequence continues at coordinate 50,304,796 of OX328126.1, forward strand.
CAGGTGAAAGAGCTAATTCCTGCAGATAGTAAACATCTCTGGGAAGAACAAAACCCATATCTAGTCAGAACAATATTCAACAAACTAATCAGCCAATTTCAAGATACCTTATTAGAATATGATCTAAATCGCGTAAACAATAGTTCATTCAATAGATTCTATAATATCATAAAGCCTACTCACATAACGGGAGCATCATATCTTCAGAACAATATTCCATTTAACAAAATAAAACTCTTAGCCCAATTAAGGCTCAGTTCAGAAAAGATGATAAACCTCTACAATAAAAATAAACTCACCATTGACACAAACACGCTATGTTCTGCCTGCGAACTACAAGAACTAGAAACACTAGAACACATATTCTTCATCTGCCCCTTGTACTCTCCTATAAGGAAGTTGTACATAGATAAATATAACACATCTAATCCTCCAAAGGCAGAAATGTTCCAGATAAGGCTTTAATAAATGATCTAAATAAATACTTAGATAGTATCACAAAGCTGAGGTCATTTATTTTATTATAGACTAAACATCTGTAATTTGACATTATCTTCTTTATTATTGAATTTATTTTTGTTTTTACTTTGTGTGAAATTACACTTAGCTTAAGATGTATTTATTTTTCTTAATTTTAAATCAGTAGAAGCCTCATTTTATTATTATTTATTACGTGTAAAAGATAAAGTTTTATTCTATTTTGTGCAAATTATATTTTTTATTAATGCAATAAGGCTGCAACCCTTGCATATAAGCTGTAAAACTTGAGCAATAAAGCATATTATTATTATATTATTATTATTATTATAATAGTGAAATAGTTAACGAGTGAATGAATACATAAAGAGCTAAAAAACATGACTTATTTTATATTCATTACCAATTATATACAATAGAGAGTGCAACAATGGTTGTCTTCCCCCTCCTATGTATCCATGTGCTATCGATTTATATTGCACTATTTAAATGTTATACACAGTAGAGGCTGTAAAATTCAATAATATATATAGTATATATATATATATATATATATATATATATATATATATATATATATATACTATATATATATACTATATATATATACTATATATATTATTGAATTTTACAGCCTCTACTGTGTGTATGTATATATATATATATATATATATATATATATATATATATATATATATATATTTGTTCTTGTGTTCAGGCAGATTAGGCCCTAGCAGATGCTATGGGGAACTCTCGGATGCAGTGCAGTTTGTTTGAGACTAAGTCTAACCACCATTATTTACAATCAGAAATGACTGTTAAGTACCCATAAATTAATTTTTCTTTATAAAAATGTGTGAAAAAATTGCGATACAGTCGTTTTATATTCTATAAAAAAAGAACAACAACTATTTTTTGCTTGCGTGAGCTTCGAATACGTAAAGCCTGGGGTATTGGCGTCGCGTGCTCCTCCACCTCTGCATACATCACTGAGAGGCATTAACTCTTTCGCTGAGGCTGTCATTGTTTGGGAAAAGTAGGAGTGTCCTTCCGAAGGGACACTCGTAAGCGGGTTGGATCGCTAGTCTCCTTCCTTAATGACACCTGCAGCGAAAGTGTTAAGACGCCATGCAAGCCTACGATGAATAAATGGTACCCACTTAGTTTTGTGTTATTTGCAGGTAAGCGTGTGTTTACTATTATGTTTGAATCTCCTTATTGTAAGGGACAGCATAGTATCCGTATAAGCTCCCATATTACGATCAGAGGAGAATTTAAAACGTGCTTTTTTCCAGTAGACTTACGACTAGCCATATTTAGAACTAAGTATAACCGAGATATAAGAGAAGCGAAATCCGCGGAAGCACTCTCCGGATCCTGATCCGCTACTGGAGTGATGTAGTATAATCTGTAAGAGAGGAGGGATGGAGGAAGAGCCTAATCCGGCACGGTGAAAAGACATCCGGAGCTCCACATAAAACTTTCATCAGAGCTAATGGCGAGCTATTCTCGTAGCTTGGGGACAGCCTCGGGCCATACAGTCTCCTCCTAGGATTCCGCTTCACTAATCTTTCACGGCAACTCGTTATATACTCTCATATATACAACAATTATGGAACAAACCGAGTGAAATAAAAGCAAAAATAATCGTGGAAAAATATATACCAATATCATAGAGGTTTCAAGCTTAACATTTAGAGACACGGAAAGATTGTCTACCATGAAATGCTTCCTGTGTTAAGCAAATAGGCAGTGCAAGGACGCCATGAGAGTTGGTTGTTTAGGCAAGAAATAGAGCACCTAAAAATTACCTTTTACTACACAGTTGAGCGATGTGGAGTAGGCGCCACAGGCAATGAGTTAGCTCGTAGTTGCAGTCAATGTTCTAACCCCTTGGGCGTGTTTGACGACTGTGTCTAGTCATGTACATGTTTGCATGAGTCACTAATGACGGTTCAGGCTCGTCGTATTTTTTTATTTTTTGTGAAATCAACCACATGGGTCATGGTCACCGTTAAACGAAAAGAGGGATTTAGAAAACTTAATGGTGGGTTTCTATTTGAATTGTACGAATTGAAATTATTGAAATATACATTTATGATGAAAGGATTAAGGTAATTTGGAAGAAATAATAATTAGGATTTTTATATTGACTAAGATTAACAAGCTTCACAAGGCTATTCATATACTTTGTGATAATTATATATTTTGTGGAAAGGTCCGGAGAGGATTTATATCCTCCCAAATTAATGCATGATGTTAGCTATATTTCATTATATAAACCGGTTTCCTTCATAAAATTGATTAAATTGTTTATTCCTGTTATGGTATCACCTAATACTTCATCCAATGTTCCTGAAATATCGTGAGTTCTTCTTCTCATCATATATTTGTTTTACCTGAATAACGGGTGACGGCTGAGACTCGTCATGTATTTTTCTATCCCTAGAAAAATCCTTCTGTTCTTTTTCTATTACGGATATCTTGTCCTCATTCAAACTTTGGCAATTTTAACATGTTTGTAAGAATTTACCTACGATTTTAATTCGTAATTAAAAAATAAAATAAAATAGAAATATACAAACAAACAAATAAATTGAGGCGTTGCGGATACATAGGGCGTATTTATATTAATAAACAATTTATATAGTAATTGACGAGGAATTAGTGAGAACTTGATGTTGAGTTCGCCCTTCTTATCCAGAAAGCCTCATTTATTTTATAAGAAAATAAACATTTTAAGCATCAGTTTAATCAAGGCTATACAAGGGTGGTGGCTTATAGATGACGTTTTCCAGGTTAAATGGGTAATTTAAATAAATAAATTTAAAACATGTAAAATTAGAGAGTCGGCATAAACGTAAATCTCCTTTTTGGCAGTTCTACGGTTGGACCTGCCAATATTGTGTAGAAAAAATTGTACTATAAAATTTCGATGTAAAGCTTATTTACTCGGGACGACATATATAACTGACCGTTTGACGGTACACTGCCAATAAAAAAAAACAGAAATATTTTATTGATGCCAAATTTTATTGGCTATCAAAAAAATACAGTACATTAATCGTATAAAGTTCAATCTGAAGAAAATATAAAGTCAAATAGGGATTCCGAGGACAAAAACGAGTATGTTTCATCCCTTTTGGATTTCTATGACAACTACAACTGAAAAAAAAGTTTGTAAATCGCAAGAAACATTGTAGAGTTTGCCTATGCGGCACTCTCAATAGCTTAGGCTATTTTTATTGTATCCTTTATAGTTGAGTTTTTGTATACTTTTATTACTCAGGATTCGGGGTCTCCCGTGGTCTAGTGGCTAGCGTTTTAGATTCATAAGCATGAGATGTTGGGTTCGATCCTGGCCGGCGGCAGGAATTTTCGCATCCCACGGCTCGTTGGGAAAATTCCTCGGTGCACCCTGGATGTCGGCGCTAATGGCCTAGACGTCGAAGTGCCGTAAAAAAAAAAAAAAAAATACTCAGGATTCTTAACCTGCTAGCACGCTCTGCAGGCTAGGCTTTATCTAGGGTAAAAGCCTCTTCAGAGAGTTTATTGTTTTTTAACGAGAAAAAAAAGTTATTTAACGAGATAATGAAATTTTAAAGCAAAAAACGTTTGAAATTTAGTCAAATATTCCTTAGGGTAAATATCGAATTCCTCAAGAAGTGTCTGTCATTTTATTAAATAATTACAATGGAAATTAATTATGTAAGTACAAAAAAAAAAAAAAAAAACAAAAAAAAACAAAAACTTTTTCATTAATTCTGGAGTACTGAACTTCACCCCACGGTATAATTTTAGCGCGGTTACTCCCTATCTCCATAGGGAGAACCCGCTTATGAGGTTGACCTCATGAAGCAATCCAGAAGTGCCGACTAGAAACTTTCTCGTTTCAGACCCATAGATCACGAAAATATAGGTGGTTCAAATTTGTATATATATATATATATATATATATATATATATATATATGAAGATGGAGATAGTTAGCCGTTGCAGAGATACGAAGACAAGGTATAGTTTCCGAGGTACGTGAGGTTTCAGTTTTCTTTCATGACACATCGGTTTCTTCCGGTCAAAATTTGGATCATAATCGCTTGTTCGTTGAGAGCCTGTTCGATGTAAATAAATAAAAATATATTGTCAAATAATGAATGTTATTAAGGTTATGGAAACGCGCTAAGATGATACAGAACTAAGAGTTGGGATTTTTTGTACGAGAGAGGTTTTAGCAAAATCCGCCCACCCCGTAAAGGGAACCCAGCCATGTTTTAACAGGGTCAATATCGAAACAAACAATTAATTAATTGGCTATAATGGCCTTTCATTTAGGATAGTATGGATGAGAACGGGTCATTTTGCTAAAAAGCTTTTTGAAGTAGACATCCCTTCTATAAAATGGGAAGCTTTCACCAGAAAAAGGATAAAATCACATTCGTACAACAATTATCTTTAATTTCTGTGGCTTCTCGGAACCCAATGTATGAATTTCAATCTCTATATTTCCATTTTTTTTTTTTTTTTTTTAATTTCCATATTACAAAACGATGCGAAATGAGATTAGGGATCGAGAAAAAAATGGCACAAGGTAGAATAATAAAAAGTCCGACTCGCAGGAACTGCGTCATCTTAGCGCGGTTACTTACATTTCGAAGAGATGGAATAGATTAGCTTCACAAATCATAGGAAGCTGACCGTAGCCAACTTACACAGAAGCGGATAATTCTTAATCTGTATAAGTCAATACAATTATGTACTGAAAACGTACTTACTCCTCGACTACTACTGAGAAGGCTCTATTCTAAACATCCAAAAATTCGTTGTCATTTTAAGTATCTTGTTTTACTAGCAAATTCGTTTTCCTGTAAATCAACTGTAAATATGTGCTTCAGTAACGATAACTTCAGTTGGAGGCTATGAGGAAGGTTATATAGATAGTAGAAATCAAAACAAACCTATACGCCATCATGATATTGGCCACAGCCATCTTGATTACCACAGCCACTCCAAACTTATTACCAATACCTTTTAAAGTTTCGTAGCTTCTTTTACTACAATACTAATTTTACTGATAAATTCAATTTAATACAAAAAACAACCCATTAATAAGTGAGATAAACAAAGATAAAAACCCTTTCAAAACAACAAAACAAACACGTTTTCAGTTTTAAGCGCTTATATCTCTAATTGACATTGCTCCATCGAATATTGCTTCAGAATCTTTTTTGTAGAAAATTTAGTAAGCATTCGAATGGTCACGTTCCACTTACCACGATTTCCCAACCGTTATCGAGATATTTACGAAAAATGTATGAAGATCCGAAAACTTTTCATGTCTATTAATAAATTTTTTTTTCGCATACTTCCTTAACTCCAAATATAACCAACATTTAAACATATTAGTTGGGATTAATTTCCAAGATTTAGAAAATATTTCAATTGAATCCCGCGATTCTAAGTACCCACAAAAAAATAATGACTTACAAAAACATTGATTCCACTTTTCTCAGGAACGGTTAGAGATATCGCATTGAAAATGGTTTCATTCGTTTTCTTATGTTAAGAAACATATAAAAAAAAGTACCTGCAAGCATATAAACTCAAAAACGTAAGCGTTACGTTTTTTTTTTGCGCGAATTTCACCCCAAAAACTATCTTCCAGTGGGCGGATTCTGCTGGTTAACGAACTTGACCTTTCAAATGAGACGACAGATTTTTGTGTACCAAATTTCATCAAAATCGGACCATTTTACGGACCAGAGCGAACAGACAAGCATATACAGGGTGTCCCGTAAATGTCTAGTCATATTGTGAGGGGTGATAGAGGACCCTTAGGGGAATAACAAATGTTCTATGACGATTTCCCGAATTCTCGCCCATAAGGGAGAAAACGTCGTTTTATTGTTTTTTCGAGACAAACGTACTTTTTAGAAGAATAATCGTTGTAGCTCCGTCCCAGGTGGTACTACTAAAAAGGGTGTGAAACCAATCGAAAGCTGAGTAAATTTACTATAAGACTAGTTGAGAGTAAACGTAAAAATGAATGAATGTAAGTATGTATATCTTACCAAAAGAAGGCAATTCTAAATTTCCTGACATTTTATTGATATTTCTTTCCAGCGTTACTCCTCAATAAGCAAGATCTGAGATTTCCGGGTTTCAGAAAAACTTCCTCATTTAACCAGCTTTCCATTCATGTATCACAACCCTGTGTTATTGAAGTATTTGAACGAGTTAAGAACAAAAGTTTAAAAAAAAAAACATGGATCTGTGAAAAGAAAATTATATTTTTTTCTTCAATTTATTCAAAAAGCATAAGGGAAATATTTTTTTTATAAATGTTTACATAAATATTAAGTAAATATTTACTTAAAAGAATAAAAAAAAATTACTTCCACGGATATAAAAAAAATCTTAAAACAGTAAATAAATAAAATACACATTTATTTTGAATTTATTAATTCGGGTAACTAATACTGGGTCCAGGAGGCGGCCATTAAGGAACCCCAACCATACATTAATCTCAAAAATTACTATTTTTACCTATATCACGCATTTGAACACATTTTTACAGGACTATGTATGTCTTATTTATGAGGGATAGAATTTTTAATTACCACAACAAAAACGCATGGGCTCAGAATCCCAGTGAGTTTCACAAGCGTAGCCATCAGTATTAATTTAAGGTAAAACATTTGTTTTCTAAATATAAGTACCTGTAAAAATGTGTTCAAATGCGTGATCTAGGTAAAAATAATATTTTTTGAGGTTAATGTATGGTTGGGGTTCCTTAATGGCCGCCTCCTGGACCCAGTATTAGTTACCTGAATTAACAAATTCAAAATAAATGTGTATTTTATTTATTTACTGTTTTAGGATTTTTTTTTATATTCGTGGAAGTAATTTTTTTTTATTGTTTTAAGTAAATATTTACTTAATATTTATGTAAACATTTATAAAAATAAATATTTCCCTTCAGATTTTTGAATAAACTGAAGAAAAAAATATAATTTTCTTTTCACAGATCCATGTTTTTTTTTAAACTTTTGTACTTAAACCGTTCAAATACTTCAATAACACAGGGTTGTGATACATGAATGGAAAGCTGGTTAAATGAGGAAGTTTTTCTGAAACCCGGAAATCTCAGATCCTGCCCATTGAGGAGTAACGCTGGAAAGAAATATCAATAAAATGTCAGGAAATTTAGAATTGCCTTTTTTTGTAAGATATACATACTTACATTCATTCATTTTTACGTTTACTCCCAACTAGTCTTATAGTAAATTTACTCAGCTTTCGATTGGTTTCACTCCCTTTCTAGTAGTACCACCTGGGACGGAGCTACAACGATTATGTTTCTAAAAACCATGTTTGTCTCGATAAAACAATAAAACAACGTTTTCTCCCTTATGGGCGAGAATTCGGGAAATCGTCATAGAACATTTTTTGTTCCCCTATGGGTCCTCTATCACCCCTCTCAATATGACTAGACATTTACGGGACACCCTGTATATAAATATATACATATATTAAGAAAATCCCACTTTTCTGGAAAACATTTCAACATAAAGCTACAAAATAGTAAATTGAATTAACATGACTGAGAATAGACGCAACTCTGACTCTCATTTATTTCGTTCTCATCATCATCCACCATGCAACACATGCGACTCGAAAAATACGGTTGAAGACACATAATAAAGAAATTTTCCTAATTCCAAGCACATTGGACTAAAACCCACCAATGCACGAAGACACTATAAGAAGCACAAAACGTCGAAGAACCGATTATCCCAAAGTTTCCTACTTTTCTCAAAATCATAAATTTATTTTAACATGTATAATACTTACAGGGCCATTTTACCAATGACCCTATAGGGCAGAAGAAATGTTTTTACATATTAAAAAAAATGAATTAAAGGAGTCCTGAAGGAAATTTAATGGATTTAAGATATCAGAAAATTTAGACTAAGTAATTTATTGAGCAAAGCCAATATACAGCTTGGTTTAAGATAGTAGAAAGTAGAATAAAGAAAGCAGTGGGTTCCTGTTAAATCGTGGAGGTCCCACTAAGATGTAGATAAGACGTTATTTGTTCCTTTGTAGGCTTAGGCGAATCCTAGGTTGGGGTCTGGTATACTTAAGTATTGGCCCTATCTTTACCAGTTCCAATCCTAAATCCTTTAGAATCCCTAGGAAAGGACCAAGGACAATGGGTCGGGATTTATTCCTGGAATCTTCTTTAGTATTGCAATTAATTACAATGGATACTTTGTCAAAGGACGAATCCTTCAGTAGAAGAGAATGCATCAAAGTCTAGAAACTTTTTATATGAAAGGAACTTTGAAGGCAAGGACGTGGCGCTGAAGTAACCTGCGCGCATGGTATCTGAGAACGCTTGGTGTAGTTGAAATCGCACGAATGAGACTTTTTTAATTGTTAGGAAAGTGTAAGATAAATTTTTCGTTCAAAATGCTAAGATTTATAGGCCTATTTAACCTGTTTTAGAATCAATTCTTGTGGAAATGCTGAGAAGTACGGCTCGACAAATGCTAAACCAGCACTGCATTCTCGCTTTGCAGAAACAGAAACATAGTTTCATTCCTATGGATAATATCCAAGGAATAATTCTTGTAAAATGTGACAGTATTAGGTCTAACAACAAACTATGAGAAGTGGCAAATGTTGATTGTCGTCACGTAACTTATGCCCGTCTCGTAGGAGCTGCTCAGAACAGTGGACATTCCTCCGGAAGGTAACGATTACAATTAACACGCTAAATTGTGCATCCTTATATTTGCTTATTTTGAGCACAGAACATTCATATTCTATCATATTACCAGATGTATTCATATACAGAATGTAGCGACAAATTAAGAAAGTAATTTAATTTAATTAATTCAAAATAATGCTAACGCCAGTAACAAGAAGAGTACCTCAGTTATGAAGTGTTATATTTTTCAATAAAATTCCTGGCTTTTTTATAAGCTCTTCAAAGGTCAATTAATTTTAAGTAGGGGTGCTAATTAACGTGGTTTTAATCCTGATGCGACACGAGATTATTAAAAATAAATAATAATGAACACATATAGGGGATTTCAGGCCACGACTGTTACAAAGTTCGAAAATTTCAATGCGTAAACATTTGTGTTTTTTTTATTATTGTGGGGTAATGTTTATATATATATATATATATATATATATAAATATATATATATATATATATATATATATATATATATATATATAAATATATATATAAAAGTTACTAAGAAGACAGATGGTGAAGAGATAGATAAGTACTATATTCACTGTGATGATTAGATAGTTAGCCGTCGAGGTGATAAGTACAGATGGAATGGTTGGGATTCGGCTAAATAAACCTCAATATGATTTTGTTTTAAAAAAATCTTTATTTCGGACGTTTCGGCTACTCATTGGTAGCCTTCGTCAGCTAAAATGACAAAAAAAGAAATTAATACAGAAACAAACAAGAAAAATTTATAATTGTGATAGTTAACAGAACTATAGATACAGTTTAACTTATAACAGAACATATCGTCTTAAAATTCTTAGAATGAGTAGAATGAAAAAGAAAATAGGTACAGAAATTGATTTTAATAGTAATTAGTAACATTAATTGATTTTACAAAGAAATAAGAGAACTATATACCAATGACAAATATAGTAGCTAATAGTAACATTAATTAATTTTACAAAGAAATAAGATACTACATACCAATGGAAATGCCGAGCGGCAGAGGAAGACCAAGGTTGGCAATTAAGTAACCATTGTGAAAGTGTCTAAGGAAAAAAGGAATCTGCAAGGGGTATATGTAACTGGAAACAGCAAGAGGTGGGGGAAACGGGCGGTAGGATCAAACAGATGTTTATGACATTTTATGACAGGAAAGGAGAAAAAGGTGTTAATGGAAGGATACCCAAGGGGCAAGGTAAAAATCTAGGTAGGTGGTCGGGCGAGTATTTGGAAAATATTAGCGTACATAGGAGAAATGCCTTGTTGGTCAGTTTTGTAATTTATATTGTTTTTGTTTAAGTTTATGTGTACACATTCCGAGATCTGTAGTCTTTTTTTTTTTTTTTTTTTTTTTTTTTTTTTTTTTTCTGACCAACAAGGCATTTCTCCTATGTACGCTAATATTTTCCAAATACTCGCCCGACCACCTACCTAGATTTTTACCTTGCCCCTTGGGTATCCTTCCATTAACACCTTTTTCTCCTTTCCTGTCATAAAATGTCATAAACATCTGTTTGATCCTACCGCCCGTTTCCCCCACCTCTTGCTGTTTCCAGTTACATATACCCCTTGCAGATTCCTTTTTTCCTTAGACACTTTCACAATGGTTACTTAATTGCCAACCTTGGTCTTCCTCTGCCGCTCGGCATTTCCATTGGTATGTAGTATCTTATTTCTTTGTAAAATTAATTAATGTTACTATTAGCTACTATATTTGTCATTGGTATATAGTTCTCTTATTTCTTTGTAAAATCAATTAATGTTACTAATTACTATTAAAATCAATTTCTGTACCTATTTTCTTTTTCATTCTACTCATTCTAAGAATTTTAAGACGATATGTTCTGTTATAAGTTAAACTGTATCTATAGTTCTGTTAACTATCACAATTATAAATTTTTCTTGTTTGTTTCTGTATTAATTTCTTTTTTTGTCATTTTAGCTGACGAAGGCTACCAATGAGTAGCCGAAACGTCCGAAATATAGATTTTTTTAAAACAAAATCATATTGAGGTTTATTTAGCCGAATCCCAACCATTCCATCTGTACTTATATTCACTGGATAGCTAGTTAAACTCTTTTCGCCTTGTGCCTTCATGGGTACACGAGTGTAAACTGTATTTTCACAGCAGCCAGAGACTAAGAAGGGGAGAGTAGTGTAGAATTTGCAGGAAGGATACTATTTTTGATGAGATTGCTAGTGTAGGCTCTATTTTGAACGTGTGGTTTTTCCATGAGGAGAAGTATACCGTGAAGATACCTTTACTGCTGCATATTCGATAACCACGGGTTTAAAGGTAGTGGGCAATGGATTTCGGGGGTTAGGATAGGAAGGGAGCTTATGAACTTAAGGATTTGGTAAGAATTTGTTAGATTTTGATAAATGGAGATGGCAAATGAGTTTTCTTTTTGTAAAGATATGTCGATATCAAAGGAATATACGTTGCTATCTCTGGCTGAAGCGAAAAGACAGTTCTCACCAGGGCACCAATGAAGGCTATAGCCAAAACGCGTACTCTATTCAGTGAGTGTGGTAGTTATCAAAGAGTTTCTCTTCACCATATTCTTAATAATCTATGCAGTGCTCAGTGCCGAGCCTTATCATTTTTATTGTAATCAGTATATTATTCATTTATTTATTTAATTACTGCTCCACAACTTAGGCGATTAGCAGATACGACAGTGCTGTGATCAGTTGTAGACAGTAGCAGATTGAAATTTAATAATTAATGCTTTGAGACAGTATTCACAGATTTACAGAGCAACAGTACTTTTATTTATTTATTTATTTAATTTATAGAGTTCCGCCACACAGGCGAAAAATTCTTTAAATGTCAGTCGTCAACAACAGTACTTTTAAAGATACGTATGAACAGTATGACTTTTAGACAGACATATAAATATTTATTACACAATACAAAACTAGGTGCTAAAATCACGTCGTTTTTAGGCACTACTCATATTTCATCCTCTAATGCTATAATTGATCGATAATCCAAATATCTAAATGACCTGAATAATAACAATAATATTCCTACGAAATATGATATGTTTGGAGGTGATAATTCCGACATATCAAGGCCTTCCTGAGTGGTCCAACAGTACTAAAATCTTCCTAATATTATAACCTTTTTATTTACAGCTGAGCTACAGGGCATTCTTATCGGACCGAACAACATCCCAGGGCAGACAGACGAGATGAGATTCTATGCACTGACTTATTGAGCAATCTAGCAAACAGATACTCCTCGCATCCAGTAATAATAGGCATGCTCAAAACTATTCACTCATTCAACTATTCACATAATAAGCACATTATATTGAACTGGCTGCCTGGTAATGAGAGTTTGGGAAAAAGCTCAATAGCAGATTCATATGCAAAACGTCCAACAAGACAACATGAACTAGACTGATGAAGCACATACCAAGACTTGACCAATGCAATTATTATTATTAATTAAATTAAACAAAATATTATAAATTATTGGCAAGACAGCTGGACTCGACTAACCGACAATAAATAACGTACAATCAAAAATACAACTGAGGAGTGGACATCCAGCTATCGAGACAACAGACGAGAAGAAATAGTACTTGCTCATTTCCGGATTTCCCACACAGGACTAACACACGAATATCTCATGACAGGACTTAACAAACAATAGAGATATATATTTGTGATATATACAATAGAGTCTTTAGCGTAAAAAACCTACTTGCGGAATGCAGAAGGCGACACAAACCAAATATTCCATATGACATGAACGATTTGTTGAGGGACAGCAGCCAGTACATAAACACAAGACTCTCTTACTTACACTTACTGTTAGAACACTAAGCTGTAAAATTTAATTTGATGACATCTGCTGAATATCTGGTAGAGTTCAGGCATATTACAGACGTTTTCAAACCTTAGTTTATGGGGATAAGTGTAAAATGTTTTTATCGCAATGCTGTTTCATTAGATCTTAGAGGTACCATCTTGAAGGAATGAAATAGCGAAGATTTACAAATAAATAACTTTTCGTCCGGAAGAGGTGTTAAGGAGACCTTTAAATTCAATAAGAAGTTTAATAGATGTAATGTATTTATTATATTAATAGGATTTATAATATATTATTTTCTTACCTGAGGAGCGTGGAGAGTGTGGAATGCCTGATAATACAGCACTGCTTCAGAGGCGCGAGGATGCTTATCTCGTCATGTTGATGTGCCCCGAAGCCCCTTCCGTGATCGAGGTGGAGTAGGAAGGTGTTGTTCCCGAAGAGTCTGAAGGTCTCGTAATGGTGACGATCCATGTTCCCTGTGAGGAAGTCTAGGACACTCATGTCGACAATGTCGAGGAGTCTTCTGCCGCTGTTGTACGGGGGGATCTCCCTTACGAGGTTGCAGTAGTCTGACTCTGGAACCATAATTTAATAGTTGTGTTATAATCGATGGATTGCAAAGACATACAGAGTCCGTGATAAGGTGAGATTGCCTGTATAGAAATTTGTTCAGGATTTCACCTCTCATGCTCCCTCTATCAAAATTTTACTCTTTCGTTACTGTTTTTTTCGATTTGTGTGATGTTTTTGAAGACATGATTAAAAATTATGTTCATTTTTTGTGGTTCGTTCAAAGATGAATTTTTTAAACCGAATACAGACGCCAAAGCCATCTTATAACTCGTAAATGATCTTTTAAACAAAGCAACAGGAAGGTGTTCTTAAAAGTCGTAAACTGCCATTGTTCAACCGAGTACATATTACATCAGCAATGGAAGGAACATGAAGGCCAGTCTTATGTAACATCAATAAGAATAGAAGAAATGCAACATTGGGATTTTTTAATAAACATTTTTAACATTTAAATTTATTCTCAGAACATTAACCACTCTACAGTAAATGCTAATTACGATTTGCTTCAGCTACGGATTATGGTTAATTATGTATTGTCTATCTGCATTAAATCATTCTATATCTACAGAGCCTTCTCAGAATTGAATATATTTTTTTTACAATGAATAGGTTTCATATGAAATTAAAAAATATATCATATATTCATCATTAAATGATTCATGAAGAATGAACAAAGTCATTTTATTTTTCGTTAATTAACGCTCAATTTCTTTTTATACAATCCAAATTCTTAGTTTTTGCAGGAGGGGATTAAGACTCGATGTTGAAAAAGAGCAAATAGATTCAATATTCCTTTAAATAAAAGTCTATCACGCATTTGAAGTGGCATCCTAGAGCCATGTAGTAGCCTATTTCACAACAAAATGGTTAATTTACGTCTTATTACTGAGGATTGTGCTTAAGCTACTAAGTAAATACATATCAAATTTACGTCACATTACAGAGGAATGTGCATAAACTACCCAATAAATACATATAAAATTTTATTTAAATACATATAAAATGTTTACCCCTGGAGCTAAGTCAATGATCAGTTTTTAAATTGTATAATAATAGCGGAAGACGTGGAAATCGCGTTGTGGTTATCTTGTAAAATTTTGCGGGCTACGCTATTGCCATTTCGCATCTATTTTTTAGATGTTTATATCTTGAGAAACGCTTTCTACCAATCTGTAAAATTCAATTTCCAAATATAAACAATGCATTAAAGTATCACGCACTTTTTAAATAAAACAAAAAATAATATATGCCCGCGGCTAGAAGGTTAACGTTCAGATTTAAATTAATGTGAACATATCCTGATATCTGAAGCTTTTTGAGATTATGGAATTTCCGTTTTTTTCGAAGTTCGAGAGAAATTGTGTGTTGTTTAGTGAAATTATTAAATAATGTATCACCTTGTTCCCACTGAGCTTTCCTCCTCTTATGGTAAGATCTCCTCCAAGGGTGCCTCCAGACTTTCCTCACGGCCATCTCTTTCGAGGGGAGGAATGCAGCGAACGAACCTTCCAGCTTGTCGGGACTCCCACAAATAGCGTGGGCTGTGTCACAATAATAACTGCACCTTCCGTGGAAGCACCTATTAAAAAAAGAAACAAACAATAAAATACTTCAAAAGTAGGTAACATAAATGAATCTTGTCAATAAATTGAGAAACAGGGACAGCAAACGTCCAGCATTGACGATGTAATGAGGTATTCCTGGTTCCGAGACGTTATTTTAAAGAAGTGAAAAAATAAAAAATTATCGAAGTACCAGGTCAAAAGAAATATTATTTATATAATCTTTTACATCAGAAGTTTTAGTGAGAAAAACAAATTCAGAATAGAATAAGCAATTTATTTAGCTTCCAAGAAACATATTTAAAAAAAAATATAAAGTAGGTGCAACCCCTGAATTTTATAGTTAGCCATATTATAGCTATATGGATTGTAAACACAGTTACTCGGTTGTGTCAACTCAAGTAAGATGTGCTTTTTATAGGGTATTATAATTCTCCTTAGCTTAATATTCAATTTTTCAATTGATTTCACCCAAATTGCGCCAGTTACAGAGGTGTCATAATTAATTAATAATTAATAGTAAGCAAAAAAAAAAAAAAAATGGAAAAGAGGATAAAAGTGTAGATATTTCTTCTTACTTATTATTAGAAGGAGAAATGAAGAAGGTTTTAAGAAGTTCATCATCAGCAACTTCATAGATTTCTGTAGTTATATTTAGTGTTCTTCCAGTGACGGGCATTGCTCTTCTAAAACCCAGTAACCTGAAAAATAAATAATTAAATTACCCTTTATTTTGGACGGGGAATTGGTGAAATAAGTGGAAGGCCAATGACATATTTACACTATACATATGTTTATTAATCCTTACACTTTACACACTTGTTTTACACTTTTGTAGAGCCTTTTTAGGGGAACAGGTTTTAAATAAAAAGGATATTTAAACATATAAGTTTAAATGAAAAATATAATGCAGATATTTTAGTAGAGACATATCAACATCCGTGCGAGGAAGCCAAAATAATTTCCCTGAAGTATTCGAGTCTTAATTGATTTCGCTGGACGGATTCGGCTCTTCAAATTGAATGTTTTTCTCAGTATAAACAGAAAACTTTTATTTTCCCCTCTTATAAAAAAAGCTTAGAAACGATGAAATTTATTTGATTGACGTCAGAAAAATATTTCTGTATGACAATGATAACAAAAAACTAGACATTTTGAAAAAAAAAAAAAAAATAAAAAAATAGATATTTCGAAAATATATATATAAATAAAATAAACATTTAGTTTATACATTACTTTCAGGAAAACCTTTTTACAATAGTTTTCCATTTAAAGATTTGAACCACTAAATCCTCACTTAATGAAATCTGCATGACTTTATGTCTGACCAAAGAAATGTAGCTATAGGCTCAGCTGTGCGCAATGGATAATTTGGACAGTTTTGGCTATTCTGTTTAATACAAAGGCGTTAAAGGAAAACGAAATATAAATTGAGTAAAACTGAGGTTATGAATAGTTGAGTAATCCAACTCAGTGCCTACTTCGAGTTATCCAACTATACCGAGCCAGTCACCTCGATGCGATTAACTAGAGAATTAATGAAATACAAACTTCAGCTCATAAAACTTCAGGATTGAAGATTTCGTAGATCAGAAAAGCTTTGTTCGACGGCTCTTTGAGTGCTTTAACAATGTTTTTATTCTGACAGGTGCAAAAATATTCTGAAAGCCTCCGGTGTCCCAAGTGTCCCAAGTCCGATATGACAAGGGTGTCCCAAGTTCGAGTGCCACCTCCTTTAAAATCTGCAATTGTTTTAATGCAGGGCTGATACTTGGTGAACTCTAAATGTGACCCCTGAAGACTCTTTTCAGTCCATATTCAGCCTCATAACCTCCTCCAGTACTTCTCCAGCTACCAGAACTTTGGAATTCCCAATAGAATGCCATACTTTTTATGACGGATTCTAGTAGAAAATCAAATTCTAAAACGCGTTTATATCGGTGAATTTTTCGATTTGACGAAGCCTTTAGCCGTAAAATGACAAAAACCCGTCTCGATGTTCCAGACCATTAGCTCCAGTTCCAGACTATTATCCCTGCAACGTTTTGAGATTAATTATTGAAACGTTTTTCTGTAGTTCGGGCTTTAGAAATGCTACAAAAATATGAATATACCGTATTTTAATGAACAATACCTAAGTGCATGCGCAAAAATTCAAACTTTCTTTCATAAGTGCTACCTCAATAGCAGGCTCAAAGGTTTCCACCACGTCAGATGGACATGGAAAACAGTCAACCAACATGAAAATACCCTAACAAAAGGTACGGACTCCTTTTCCGATTGCTGGGGACTAAATGAAAACTATCGAATTATAACTGAATGATCAAGACCCTTATGCAACCGATCTGATATTACGAGCAAAACTATCAAACATCAACATAATTGAACCTTTCCAATCAGAAGTTCTCCGTAGAATCCTTGATGCTTCTTTCTATGTTTTCAATTCTACTATCCATCGAGAACTACAAATCCCATCTGAACAAGAACTAGCCAATTCCCGGTCCCTAACATTCCATCCCAATCTTTTTAGTAGTCCCCCCCCCCGCTGATGCAATCCCTGATGGGACTCCACGTTGGCTCTAAGACGCTGGACAAAAAGCGATTTTATATTTTTTATACAAAAGCATTAACATTTTTCATTTTATATGGATTGTAAATAGTAATTTTAAATATATAAAAAGTATTTGATAACTTATTATTTTACTGAAAGAAACTTTTTGTATTTCATGAAACAGTAAAACAAAGGTTAAACATAATTTTTAATATTTACCCCATTAAAAAAAATTATGATTAGCCAGGCGTCAACAAGGATGGGTCCTTCAGCTAGTGTAGAATACGATAAATTAAAAATTGAAAAAAATAATAAAAACATTTCAGAAAAATGTACTACCTACAAGCTCAGCAATTTAAAAAAAAAAAATAATTTGGTATGGCAAAGTAGATTTTCTTTTTTTTTTCATTTTACGACAGGATCTCAAAAAATACGCCGAATTCTTAAGATTGTATTTTTTATTATTTTTTTTTAATGGCAATTTCAAATGCTGGTCATTGTTGCCTAATGAAAATTATCCAATTTATAAACAACTTAACAAAATATCAATATTAGAAGTTACTGCAATAGAAGAAAAACGAAAAGTCACTTACTTAAGAAAACTAAAATAAATTGTAGTAAATAAAATATACCTAATAATTATAAAACGAAAGTTAGTAAAATAAAAGTAAAAAAGAAATAAAGAGAATTAAGCTATTATATTTTATTAAACAGCGCCATAGCTCTCAAGAAACCCAAAGCTCTTGGCTTAATTCATGGTCATCTCCAAGAATATCACAGAGAGGAACATGAATAAGCGAATAAATTGGACCTTCAATTGTTATAACTTTGTTTATATAATAAATAAATAAAATATTTAAAGTTGTTTTTTTCAAAGTTAAAGCAAATAAAAACGGTTTAATCTGAAAAAAATATTGTCCGAACAATAAAAGAGGATGAAATGTTAATATTCAAACTTGGTTAGTCTTTCATGATTTGTTTTAGGGGTGGGGCAGTGAAATTTCTACCAGGGGAGAGCCCTAGGTCACCCCTGGCTATTAAGGATGGACGACCCTCATGAGACTGGCTCCACATTTTTTTCTTTGTTATTGTGACTTAAATCAACGTGTATTTTTCGAAAATGATCGTTTTAATTGTGTTCTATTCACAAAACTGCGGCAAGTCTTTGAGTTCTGATATGGAACCAGATTTAGTCATTTAAAATTGGTCAATGTCTGGATCTGTAAAAGTACTCCCAATATGGGATTGACGCCACAATTCGTATGCTAAAATGTTGTTATATTCCTTGTACCAGGGTACTTACATATTTAGATAAATGTACAAATTTTTTTTATTACAGTTTTTTATTTAAATACTTATTAGGTGGCTCGGTGGCTATAAACACTAGAGCGTGAGCATATCGTCCCTAAGCTTGTTGGTCCGATTCCCACTATCCGGGCGATTCCATCTAGGGTGATGACTTTTCCTTGGGAAAAAAGAGGTGTCAGCCCTATCGTGGCTAGACAAAGGTGGTAAGCAATAGAAAACCCATACTAAAATTTTGTGGCAATTATAAATGGATGTTAAAATTTAATGAAATAAGTTTTATTTTATTTTGCTTGATTTATTTCCACATTTGTTTATGATTTTATATATTTCTGCAAACACTTCTTTGTTGCATATCGTTTTATTTTTTTATATGTATGTTTTTACTAGTCATTGATTATCTACATGTTACCCTCTCATTATAGTTCTTCAGTACTACTCCTTCTATTGTCCCTTACTTTTCCCCAAATCACTTCATATTCATTCCCTTCTTTTTTATTATTATTTAGAGGTATTCTTTTATTATTTAATTTTATGTAATTAACATTAGTGTTGCTTTTTGGGAATAGAGTTGCACATTGATTTATTTCATTGTGTAAATTGAATGGTTTTCCTTAAGGGACGAATGTTCCAGGATAAAATGTTTCTTTTATTCATTAGTTTATTTCCATAAGTTCAGGAGCAAATGCAGCTATTATTAAGAATCCCTACGTTTATATACTGAGGAGTTATATTCTTTTTTGAACGAATTTATATTTATATGGGTATATATATATATTCCACTTGTTATTTTTTCTTTATTTGGCAGAGGGTCGATGAAGCAGAACACCATTTGTTTTTGTTCAACTATTTTATTTTATCTATTTTGCCCGACGTGTTTCGTGCCTTAATTCGCACCTCTTCAGGGGCTTTCCTATGAAAAAATACTTTTTCGTAAATCCCAAATTTAAATTTTGTACATAATAAACATTTATCATTTCTCTAAATTAATTTACTGTTAAAAAATATCATTTTATTAAAAAATTCTTATCCTACCTTATCAAGAAGTCCTCTCGTCATGTGTACTGGCTTGAGTCAGGCGTAATACTGATAAGTCATCTGAGGTAATGAATAAGGCTATATCCTATCGATTCTTTCGGCTCTTTTAATTGTATCGATTATCGGTAAAATAGTTCATGGGGTTTAATTTATAATACTATGAAAATTTGATGGACATTTTTCAAATCGCTTTTTTTATTTATTGCTGTTTTTGAGTGATGTGTTCCTTTCTTTATTTAAAATATCAACGTCGGTAAAATTAAAACTATGGTTTTCATTTATTGCGTGTTCCGTCAAAGTCGTCGTGTTCTCGTTAGTGTCTATACTTTCAGCATGTTGTACTATTCGTTTTTGCAAAAGTTGTGCTGATTCCCCAATATAGCATGCCTTGCAATCATTACAACGAATTTTATATATATTGTTTTTTGTGGCTGTCGGCTTAACATTGTCCTTAATATTGCTAAAATTATTTTAAGTTTTATTACCATATTTCCAACCTATTTTCCCAACTTCTTTACATATTTGTTTCAGTCTATTAGCTATTAAAGGATGGTAATGAAAAGTAAAATATCGATTTATTTCGTTCAAATCTTTGTCCTTTTCCTTTGTTCTTTCATGGTTTTTCTTTTGTACTAATAAATGTTCATTTAATCCGGTTTCTTTTTTTAAATATCTATTTTGGATAAAGAAGTTTTTAATATTTGTCTGTACTAACATTCGTCTTTTCGCATTTGTCTGTGATTTGGCAGGTTCATCGTTTTGATCTCTTTTGCGTTTTTTATTACCTTTAGTATCATTATTAAAACATTTTGTATCCAATTTAACTTTTTTATGTGACATTGACTTTACCCTAGCATCAGAATATTTCCTTTTTCTTTTTCTTTTGCATTCTATATCATAAAAAAATTCGTCGGAAATGTTAAAAAGTTCAGGGTTATATTCAAATTTACCTGGCTTTTCCGGAAGTTCCGTTGGTCTTTTTGATTTTTTAATTATATAAATGTTTTCTTTTATCTTTCCTTTTAATGTAATATGTAATGTATGTAATATATATTGGGTCATATTCAGAAGAATTAATATGAATTACTCCGCGGCAGAAGATTGGAGTGACGAAGGGTTCTATTTAGAAATTCTAATGATGGACCTGGATTCTTCTTTAATAAAAAAACTTTTATAAATTGAACAATATTGTTAAAAAACAAATACGGATTAGATTAAGGTTACAATTTTTTAAAACATGTAAGAAAACAAAATGCTTTCCTAAATTTATAGAAAATAAAACTAAAAACGTTTATGAAATATTTAATGCTAATTTTAATGGATATAAGAAATTTGTAAATGTAGTAAATAATTTTAAATATAAAATTTAGGATTTGGAAATGTCTTGATATTACGCCTTACTAGAAAAAATGATTAAAAAAGAAGATCTATGTAAAAGTTCTCTCGTCGCCAAAATTGAATGCTCAAAAATTAGGAAAGTGAGGTTATAGGTGAGTAAGGTTATCAAAAACTATCATAAGAAAAGAATGTATGAAATGATAAATGTTTATTATGTACAAAATATGAATTTGGGATTTATGAAAAAATATTTTTTCATAGGAAAGCCCCTTAAGAGGTGCGAATTAAGGCACGAAACATGTCGGGCAAAATAGAAAAAATAAAATAGTTGGACAAAAACAAATGGTGTTCTGCTTCACCGACCCTCTACCAAATAAAGAAAAAAGAACAAGTGGCAAATATATATAGGGTCATATTCAGAAGAATTAATATATATATATATATATATATATATATATATATATATATATATATATATATATACAGTATCCTATAAAATAAATTGATGCACTTAAGAAGTATTTACTAGTCAATGTAAGGAGAAATATATAATCGTAACCTAAATGAATTAACAAGTATCTCATTGATTGTTATTCTGTATATATATATATATAAATATATATATATATATATATATATATATATATATAAAATTAGATATAAGTTTCTATTTTTCTGTATATTTCAAGAGTGAATCTGGAAGAGAGGAATAGTTCTTGGTCCTGTTTCTTCCTAGAAGTTAAAGTTAAGGCAGGACTGTGGAGGAGTGCAACCATCTAGAAATACCAGTGTTTGCTATCGCCCCTATCGTCTGCTCTATGTGGGAACAGTGAGGGAAATTTTAACAAGCTTTTAGAGATGATGAAAATTCAGTGGATCTCCACTTACGTTCGACCCTCGCTTTATTTATCTCTCGAATGTTTATTCGTTTTAAAATGTCAAGGAATTTATTTTCATTGATTCCAAGGAAGGATAAATAAGTGATGACGCCAATTGAAGCTATGAAAAGAAAATTGCTCCGTTATCACATTTGAGAATAATGTACTCTCTTAATTATGAGAAACAATATTTTAAGCAAAACATTAATACCTGTTTTAGCTTACTATTCACCTTCTCTTCCTAACAGGAGGAAATCCCGCTTATGTCGTCAAACCGACAATTTTGAAATATTTATGAGAAATGTCGAAACAATAATCGTTAAAATATTTTTATTCATAGCATTTCGAAATCAAATTTAAATGGTAAAAGTTGAATTTGTTTTAGGAAAAGAGCTTTAATTTTAAATGGAAAAAGTTGAATTTAAATTGAAAAAATTTAATTTGACGGAGAAACCTATCTGACTGTTCACGCTCTACTGCCTACAAAAATGATCCGGCATTGATGAAATTTTTCCACAAAATACTCTGCTTAAAAAATAGGACAATTTCCGTAACCTGCAGAAAACCCGAATACGTTTACTGTTTTACAAAGGCAAATATTGAAATTCAGACGAGTTTGGAATGCAATCGCTTTCAAGCCGAAAGTTTCTGTTGAAATTGGAAAAGGAATGTATTACAAATAAGTTTGGGATTTTTAGTATATTTTGTTAATTATCCTTTAAACGGTTGAGAAATGCAGTTATGTGTAAGATTTCTATTCGAAAGCCTAATTAATTTCCCACAAAGAAAGAGACAGAAGTAATTTTAATTATCACAGCCTTAGAACGAGAAAATGATGATTTAAGTTCATATTTAGGATTTGTTGGTTTCGTTCCGCTGAAGGCCATTCAGGGTCCAAATTTAAGGCTTTCCGAATCACAGCAGAGATAAGAAAGAAGATGACTCAGTTCTGGCGACTTGGACTGTTTTTGTATGCTGAAGGATTCGATGAAGAATTAATTTGTTGTTGTTAAAAGCTTAATAATTAACCTACTTTCTTTAGACACATATCTGAAAATGGAATTTCGGCAATGGATTTAAATTTGTTTTCGTTGGATTCTATCTTTCTATATAGATTAAATGATTATTTTCCCAAAGAGGTAAATAAAGCAGATAAGCGATTTCGGACAAAACTAATAAAACACTACTGAAGTGAGGGTGGGTCTTCTGCTTAGAATTTCCACCAAGGTTTACTTGTACGTCATGCAGACAGCAAACAAATGTCTTTGCTAGCTCTATTCGTTTAGTTACACTATTTTTTTAAGCATAAATATGCTTTAGCGATGACTAAACTGAAAAAAAAACGTTACAAAAAAGTGTCTTCTGGCATTAGCGCATGCGCGGTAGCCATGTACGAAAAAGAAGACTGTATGTTATACTGTACATTACATTGGTTTGTCGGACCTAAAGGATATTTATGTCCCTGAATTTGAGACGAAGGCTCTAAACGAAATTAATTATTTTTTTATATTTTTCGACGCTTTCTGGCTCTTGGCCTCTCTTCACAAGACACTTTTTTTTTGTCGACACGTCCGGATTGCGGCAAGAGGCCAACCTCATAAGCGGGTTTCTTCCGTATGGAGGGGGAAAGAAACACGCTAAAAAGAAAACCCCGACTATTTTATTATTGTTTTTTCTGTAAACCTCTGTAATGAGGGAGAGTTAGGTTAGCATCTAATGCCACATAAAGTAGAACACTTGGTTCCTAATACTCCGAATCGCGTGATTGGGGAAATAAGAAAGTTCTATAAAAGGCCTTGGTCTGAATCATTTCTCTAGAAAACATTACTCCAATGCATTAGCATACATTATACCGACTAGGGGTGGGAGCTCTACCATTAGCTAGAACAAAGATTAGCAGTTAACTCTCTTCGTATTTTTACTAAAGAAAAGGTTCAGTTCTTTCATCCAACTAATAATATTTAAGGAAAATATTAAAAACATGTTCTATTGAGATTTTATCATTTTATTGCTCATCTCAAATGGACCTAGAATAGCTATTGACTTTGGAGACGAGAAATATTTTTTGAAAAATGTCTTCAATTGCTCATCGATCTTACTTAAATAGACCAATGTCAAATTAATAATATTTTTGGAAACAAAGTAAAATGAATTTCTCTCATAAATTTCTTAACATGAATTTCTATTTCATAAAAAGGAATTATGAATTTATATTTTAGATTTAAAAATAAAAATACAGAAAAGGAATTCAATCTAATACCTAGATACAATTTTTCCATAATAATTTAGCGACAATACAATTACTTCATCCGATTTAAGCAAAACAATACGAACTAACACACTGTATGAATGGGAGAGAGATTGGTCAAAGAGTACATGCAAATTAAAAGAAATTAAGAACACGACAAGAACTTGGAAAACAGAACAATTTTCTCGTCAGGACGACGGAATTTTATCCAGGCTTCGGATAGGCCACACTTGACTTACCCACTCATACTTACTGGACAGATAGGAAAGACCAACGTGCAGACAGTGTAACAGAACTCTAACTGTTAAACATATACTGACAGACTGTAGACAACGCAGCGACTTGACAATTCCTTACAACTTACACGACTTACTTACTGAAGGTAGCCCGTACATCCATATACTCCTTACACACTTAAAAGCAGCACACTTATATTCAAAGGTATAACTATATGTAATATTTTATTTTGGTTTTATTTAATAGCAACATCTTGTTCTTTCTCTTTTATTTCTTTATGTTTTATTGGACAAACTGACTAATATTTAACGAACCTTTCTTCTGTCGTCCCAATGAGCTCATCGCCACTGTTACGGAGCTCACATGGAATAAATAAAATAAATAATTTAGCGACATTTTTGAAAGAAAAAATGAGTTTGATACAGGAATGGGTTGTGAACACCGTAAGCGTGTGAGTGAAAAATAGCTCGAAGTGATTTTCTTGTCAGTTGCTGCCACCTAGCTTGTGTTCTCTTGAGTATTGTCAGTTTTGTAATATTAAGTCCAGAAGGAAATTAAGGTGTCTATGTGTGGATTCTCCAAATCTTTTGAACATTAATCATAAACTGAGAATTCGTCAAGTACGATCGGAATTATAAAAATCTAATGTTTGCTAATACTACATATGTTAACTTTGACTCCATTTTGCTCCAAACATTGAGTTTGTTACTGAGACCCCTTGATCTCTGGGGTCCTCAAATGTTGATCCCACATTTGAGCTAATGGACACATTTGAACCATTTTAGCGATAAAAATCTCACTTTTCTGGGTATTTTGTTACAGAAGATATCCAAAAATGTTTAACTTTGAAATTAATTTACATATATAATATATAGCTTGTAGCATATTAATAGTTTCTATTCAAAGTTTTTTAAATCACATCAGGCGTAAGGATATCATGAGTTGACGCAGTTCCTTTGAGCCAGACTTTTTTTTTTTAAATTATTATTTAAATTTTATCGTAATAATATTTTCATTAAGAAGTAACATTAAGGACTGTCTAACACTTTTTTACAGAAGTTATAACATAATATGTCAGTAAATGAAATCCGTATCCAGTGAAATATGAATTCCCATACGATGATACCTCCCTTTAGAACGCCTTTTGACACCTGCTACTATAAATATTCCTAATTCTGAGCTTACACCTGCCAGAAAGAGCCGATTCACAGGCGGGTACACTTAAACCTACTTCATTTTCATCAACGATCAATCTATTGCTTTGTGTGTTCGATCGACATTTTCATAATTCTAAGTAACTTTTCTTTTTTTTTCTTCTTCTTCTTTTTTTATAGCGATTCGACAACTAGCGGGGATGAGAAAATTCCTGCTGGTGGGGATCGAACCCACCATCTTCCGCTTATGAATCTAAGGCGCTAGCCACTGGACCACGGGAAAATGCAGTTACAGGTATGTGGAGGAAAGGTAAAAAACAAAATCTGTCAGGAATGAAACTTCTATAGTTTTTATCCAAATATTGCCAATTTCTCAAAGCTTGTGATATGGACACATATATTTATTTCTGCAATTTTTAAGTAGGCATTTTTGTGAGAATTCGTTCTTTTTATTTTTTTATTTTCAACCCTTTATGTTAGACTTTTTTTTATCTAAATATTGTTATTTCCTTTACGCTTGCAATATGTATATATAATTTAATTTTTGCATATTGTTGGCTTTTATCAGTCAGACCAGGATTTATTAAAGTCTATGTTCTTAATTTGGAAATAGCTGTTGCTATATGGATGAGTCAGGGGGAGGTTAGAGAAAAAAATGATGAATTAAAGAAACATTGAAGTTAAAAAAAAAAAAAAAAAAAAAAAAAACTAACATGAATGCTACTTAAGAAATCCCAGGGGCGTGGAAGGCGTATTCGTTTGACATATACATGGTACGGCGCTGACGACCATGAGGGTTTTTGGCCCAGTTGTTTCAAACAAACTTCTATACACTTTCTTTCTCGTCTAGTTGCATGAATTCTAACAATTGTGTAAATGTTTTTTTGAACAAAAATAATGTTTGCTATTTTTACAGGGAATTGTAAAAATTATTAATTAGGAAATAGGAATCATTGAACGATTTAATAATCACAATAGTCTTTTTTTTTTGTAGGATAGATTATTGTCATAAGGGACGATATTAAAAGCTGGAGTTAAGTTTTCTCTAAGTGTTTCGTTTTGGAGTAAGCAGAGAACAACTCCCAACGGACAAGGTCGTTAGGACAGGAAGATCTATCCAGGAGAGGATCTAGAAGAGCTTAGGAAGGCTATCACCTCTGGGATCTGCTCTGGCCTTCTAAAACTCTGGAACAAGTCCAATCTGATGTTCTGATTGCGGGCAACGAGAGGTAGGAACAACTGGAGCCCAGCGGAATCAGCGAACCAAAACAAGAAATTATACCAGTAGTTAAAACGCAGACTTGCATATCGGAGTTGTTTAGTTTGACGGAACAAAATACAGATAACTTTACAAATCCTTAAGAATTCTATCAGTTCAGATTCAACATAATCCAACAATATTATGAATTTGTTTACCGGAACTGTAATATTCATGCGGGGCCTATAAAGCTTTAACTCTCAAGATTACTCAATCATTTTTTCAGAAAAAAAAACAAACAACTAAACGTATCAGCTAGTTATATCAAAAGAGAAAGAATATACAGTTAGTAAAAAAAGTCTGCATACACTTATGATTATTTTGTTTTAATCAAAAAAGAGGGTTAAAAGCGAAAGAGAAATAAAACATGAAACAATTTATTTATTTTTTCCTTTTAAATATAAGCTCTTTTGATGAATTTGGTACATTTTAAAAAAATTTATAACTCCAATACAAAATAATATAGAAAAAGTAACAATAAATTTTGCAAAAAAAGTCTGCATACGCGGCAAATAATATAATAATTATCAATTCAAATATTTAACAAAAATTATCTGATGATCAATGGGACCTCCCTTATTTGTTATTACCTCACTCAGACGACTGTTCATTGTGCTAACTAGTTTTCTTGTAAAATTTGGATCGGTTTTCAGCCATTCCTCCTTAAGGCTTCTGAGAGTTGATGTTTATTTTTTATTTTGTGATGCCTCAGCCTCCTTTTATGATCCTGCCAGAGGTGCTCTATAGGGTTAAGGTCAGGGGATTGTGGTGGTGTTCTTAACTGACGTGAAGCATTGTACAGCAACCATTCTTCGACCCTTCTGGCACAATGTTTAGGATCGTTGTTTTGTTGAAAAATAAAATTCAATCCTAGGCCTAACTTGGTGGTACTGGGTCAGAGATTTTCTTTTAGGACATCTAGTTATACATATTGGCCCATTATTCCCTCGATGATGTTCAAGTTTTCTACTCCAGCTGAAGCCATAGAGCCCCAAACCATGATCCCACCTCCTTCGTGCTTAACTGTCGAGCGTAGGTTTTTCAATTTCATGGCCTCGTTTTTTCTCCTCCACACTTTAACATTGCTATCAGCACCGTAAATATTAAATTTGGATTAATCCGTGAAAATCACTCTGTCGCAAAAACCGGTAGGCTTATCAAGGTAACTTTTCGCAAATGCCAACCACTTTGCTCAGTTAACTTTGCTTATACGCGGCTTCTTGCGAGCCCTTCGAGATTTGAGATTATTTTTTTTTCAATAAATTATGTATCGTTTGAGGTCCCAGTACCACCAAGTTAGGCCTAGGATTGAATTTTATTTTTCAACAAAACAACGATCCTAAACATTGTGCCAGAAGGGTCGAAGAATGGTTGCTGTACA
The DNA here is from genome assembly GCA_946811695.1 of Gonocerus acuteangulatus. Lineage (NCBI taxonomy): Eukaryota > Metazoa > Arthropoda > Insecta > Hemiptera > Coreidae > Gonocerus > Gonocerus acuteangulatus. The sequence continues at coordinate 50,333,381 of OX328126.1, forward strand.
ATACTTCACGTCAGTTAAGAACACCACCACAATGGCCTGACCTTAACACCATAGAGCACCTCTGGCAGGATCTTAAAAGGAGGCTGAGGCATCACAAAATAAAAAATAAACATCAACTATCAGAGGCCCTTAAGGAGGAATGGCTGAAAACCGATCCAAATTTTACAAGAAAACTAGTTAGCACAATGAACAGTCGTCTGAGTGAGGTAATAACAAATAAGGGAGGTCCCACTAATCATTAGATAATTTTTGTTAAATATTTGAATTGATAATTATTATATTATTTGCCGCGTATTTTTTTAAAATGTACCAAATTCATCAAAAGAGCTTATATTTAAAAGGAAAAAATAAATAAATTGTTTCATGTTTTATTTCTCTTTCGCTTTTAACCCTCTTTTTTGATTAAAACAAAATAATCATAAGTGTATGTAGACTTTTTTTACTAACTGTATGTATCAGCTCCTAAGAGACTCAATTTGTTTTCTTCAAATTTCCATAATATAAATTAATTGACATTAAACATACCTGTCTAAGTGAAATGTAGCAATTTCAGAAGTGTGCCTCTCAAAGTCGGTAAAATAAAAATGATTTGGCAGAGTACCTTGATCTCGAGGAAACCTGGAAAGAAGCAAAGGGAATTATTTCACTTATAAATAAATATAAAAAGATTTCTTAAAAAACATAAAATTTATTTTTAAAATGCAAATTTAACTTGATTAGATATACACATATATGACATAACTAATAATTAATTGGGTGAATACGCATTATTTACATAACTATTTGTTACGAGGATTTTTTTCGTAGGCATTAGAAAAAGGAATAAAATTCGTTTCTTCAACAATGTTTACCTTTCATATTTTTAAAAACTTTATTAATATGCGCATGGTGTTTTTCTGGCACAACACTAAGACCCGTCTATTTCATGGAAGAGAATATATTATACAAACACACACACTTATATATATATATATATATATATCTGAAAACAGAGTGAATGATGTAAGCCGCTTTGCCAATAAACAAATTGTTTTTTAGGAGCTGATTTAGCGTAAACTTAATCAATATAATTATTGATACATTCAACATGTCAACAAATAAACATGTGTTTATTGGCTAAGTCGGCTTACGTCATCATTTAAATATAAATGAAATTGTGTATATATTATATACACAATTTCATTTATATTTATTTATGAGCGTCCGCAACTAAGGCGATTCGCTCAAAACAATATTTACAACTAATAGTAGATAAAATTATACAATATTAGCTATGCATTCAATGATTTAAGTAATCAAATATGTTAAAAGTATCATTTTACATAAAAGTATAGGTCAGAATTTCATTTACAATGTGTCACATGTCAATCTGTGAAGTATGAATTTTTGCTTTTAATATTCTTTAGTACTTAATGGTATAAGTAACTTTTCGGTGGGTTATGGAGATTTTTTTTTTGTTTTCATAAAACAAAAATGTTCAATAGTTTATGAAAAATTCAAACAGGACAAGAATGTTATAATTTATGCTTTATAATTGTTTAAATGTTCTTGGAGGTAGTTGATTATGTTTTCTATATATTTGCTTTCGTCAGCTAGAAATAAAATTCGGTAGCTTATTTGCACATAGAGTAGGAATACTTGGTCTGCCGGAAACCGGAGGCATAGCGGTACATAATTTTGAATGCTTAGTTCTACGTTAAAATTGTTTAAAAAAAGTTTCCGGTTTTTACTGCCGCAGAGTGTACAAAATTATATTAATTATTAATTTCATAAAAATCTCAGTAAAAATAAGAGTTTTTTTTAATCACCGATTAATTTTCTTCCGATAAGAATGTAGCTGAGGCAGAGTAAAAGTGGCTTGAAATGAAAGGAAAAGATTTTCCCTTACTTGGTGACGAATCGTGCCCGAGGGTACAGTTTGTACACGAGAGCTATCGGGACACTTCCCTGCGGGACTCCTACAACTATCTTATATAGTACACCTTCACTTCTCTCTATACCCTATGTCTCTTTCCTCTCTATGGATTGTTTGATTGAAATGATTCGTAAAATTATATTTATATATATATATATATATATATATATATATATATATATATATATATATATATGTCTTAACCAACAAAACAGGTATTGTATGAAAACAAAATCAAATGTACAATTTATTTTTAATTTTAACTTTTTTACACTCAAATAGAGAACAGTTATAATGACCATACCACCGATACTTTTTGTACCAGAGCATAAAGAAAAAAAAATGAAGCACAGACGTGACAGCACAGAAAAATTCGATAGAAGCACCTATAAAAGAATCATATTAGGCGTTACAGTATAAAGATAGATATATCTAGATAGGTGAAACAATAGTATGAAAGGAAACCACATCTTAAAAGCCCATTAAACTGACTTTATTATGCTTACTTATTTTTTTTTTTTTTTTTTATTAATTTCAAAATGAGATAAGTTACAAATGTGTTTATACAGGGTGTATCTCAAGTTGATGACGATACTGAAGGGGATGAAACTAGACCAACAATTTAGTGAAACCCTGCCCACCTCACGTTTCTATATTTTTTTTCCAAAGAAATATGCCGTCCTAAACGTTATTTAGAAAAAAAATAGAACTCTTGATTTTCTCTGCTTGTACACTTTATTTTTCAACATTACTTGTTTTTAAATCAGAAATTCTGCCTTTAAGCTAATGTCCTGTAAATGTAGCCGTCCTTTTCAAAGCGAAACAACTGATCCAAAAGTTGATATTAATAAAACCTTCTGGAGCAACATATGTCTGGAACAAAAACAGATAGGCGAAGTTGGTAGTATTTAACTACATTTTTGGTCTATTTTCACCCCCTTGAATATTGTCATTTACTTGCGATGCACCCGGAAAATATGTATTGAATTATGTGTGTGTATATATAAAAAAAATATGAGTATAAAATAAGTTGCTGATAAGGAAGGTGACAGTTGACCTTTTTTTTTATAACCGCGCATTATTTAGACCCCTATATACAGCCAACCCCAGAAACCACAAGCTTTCCTTGAAATTTTCTTCTTCCCATACGTTAAAAGATTATGAAAAATAAAAGGCAGAAAATGAGAGAAACGTGAATATTCTCTCATTCCTCTAGTATAATTGAGAAAGGGGAACTAATTACGCAGATCCTTTGGTTGTTAATTTCCCGAGATGAACATTCATCAAGCCTCGCTGAGAAGTTGAAGCTGTTCTTATCAGAGGAGTTAAAGAAACAAGACTAGACAAGCAGCCTCTCCAAATTCTAGTAATTGTGAAGAAATGTTTATAAAAGATCTCACAAAGATAATTTCAAACGGACGGAGTTTAGTTATATTCTATTTATCTAATTAGATAATGAAAATAAAAGAAGAAAAGGTTTCACTGAAAAAAAGTAACACAAAGGTATTTTTTCCAAGAAAAGGTTTATTTTAAAAGAAAACCATTATCTTGAGCTAAGGGATGAGGTTTCTAGAACGCATAACTTAAATTCCGCTGTTCTCTACAAACATCTTCAGGTTGAAAAGTAAAAAGTGTAATATCTCGAAATGAATAGTATAAATATCACATAGAATGCTGTATTTTCGGAGGAATAGACTGCTTTTGGAATATCTTCCTAATTCGTTATTGTCAGCTGAACTTGTAACTTGATCTCAAGATTCCAACTTGTCGTCTATTAGCGTCCAAACTGAGACAGTACATTTCTCCCCTCCGAACGTCGACAAGAATTCCCCAATGTCGCTTTTAGACTCCGAGGACCAGACGCTGAGGTATTTAGAGAAGGGCAAATTGTTTGTTGAAACGCCTTCTCCTCCTGACAGCCGAGTTCATGAATATTTCTAAGGTAACATTTCCAGTTAAGCCGTCTCCACCGGGGTTATGCTTTGAATACCACTAGAGATATTTGCAACAGAGATTAAATCGATCTCTTGTTCGGAATTAGTCGGATCTGTCTTCTTGTCATGACTTTACTAAAACTCCAAACTGTGCTAGAATACGAAAAGGCATCCTGAATGTACATCTGGGGCATCGTAAAGCACTTGTTGAAGTTGGAATATCAATGGGATCTTAGGGTTTATTAAATGACACTAGTATAGAACAAATTTATTTCAGGGTGAAATTTGCGGTCTATACTTCCTACAGTAAATACATTTATTAAATACTAGCTGTGTCCGCGACTTCGTCATCGAGGATAGTGAATTAGGGCGGAATTTTAGAATATATGTTTTGGTATATTTTGGATTATAAACACCGTCGAATGGCTACTTAAAAAAAAGCTACTTTACAGAAATGCCTCCTCTATAAGCGATATTAGACGTATAGCCATCGGGGATCAAGCATACAGGCTGCTAGGATTACTAAACGTTCCAAAGCCACTAAGCTGACCCCTTAGGGATTGTTGTCAATAAGTACTGATACGATATGAGAACACGATACCGGAAAAGGAATCGGGTCCTGATAAGAGCCCAGAATAGGAACACATGACCTGAATAAATGGCTTCTTGAGTCAATTTATTGATATGTTTTATTTTTTTTTTAAACAATATTATCAAGATTAACAATAAAAAGATTCTACTAGGCTGAAAAAACGTGTTATTTGTTGTTTATCGTGCTGTTAGTTCTCAGGAGTCAAGCATCTTAAAAGAATAATAATATATTTTGACACTTTCTAAAAATATTCAACTCGTGTAACTTATCAGAAAAGTCAATATTTGGAACCACGAATGCCACGATGACTTTTATGTGACCATGGACAAGTGTAGAAAAAAAAATCTGCATTTATCGACGACCGCCTAAAAGCCATCGTGGCCTTCTTCCATTCCATAGGCAGAAGGCTGCCGAGGCATTCGAAATATAGACTTTTATTAAAATTGATGTTTTCTCTTAGCCGAATCCCAACCATTATATTTCTGTACCTATTATACTATATCATGTTGGAGAGAAATCCGGATGGTTAGCCAAAGAGAAATAAGTTGAAACAGAATTTAGTAGAGATCCTATAAAAACTCTACCGAGATGAATAAACCTGCAAAACGCGGTACAATATCAAGTAGAAATGAAAATAGTAATAACTTCCTTCACAAAACATTTATTCAGCAGCTACACCCACCACCATCAGAACTTTAATACTATTCTAATTTATAACCACCAGCTAAAGCTTGATGGTTTTTATTATTTTTTTTTTTGCGAAGAAAGTGAATAATTTTTATTTATAAGGAACAAGCAGCAACCACTTCAAAAACATGGTTCATCAAGCTTCTGCTGGTGTTGGAGAATGGCATAATAAAAGTTCTGTGTTGGTGATCATATGAACTTAGTCCCCATAATAATTTTTTGCGACGGAAGTAATTATTCTCATTTATACCAGTCCCGTTTACGAAAAATGGGATATATGATGTGAAAAAAGTACTGGTTCACAAACCAAATGAATTGGCCAGAATATTCGTGTTTTAATAAAATTCAGCATTGGGCGCTGAAAGAGAATGACCATATTGTCAACAAAACGCAAACAATAAACAAGAGATGGAGGTGAATCAGCGCGGCGACTAGCAGACAGAAGTAAAGCGGTTTGTTTGAATTGTGGGCGCAAATTCCAGTGATTGGGGGTAGGGTCGGGGTAATGCAATTTTAAGTAAATGGTTAGTGGGCTGAACAAACTTCCCTGCAATCAACATGCTGCTCGCTGTTTGCTCTGTCCCTTTCTCTCCTTGGATATATATCTTCAGCCTTTCTTCCACAATTTGTTTGATTATATTTTTGTTTTGTTTTATATTTATTTATATATATATATATATATATATATATATATATATATATATATATATATATATATATATATGCAAAAATTACTTGTGCGAGAATCTCTTTTAAAATATGATTTAACTACCTGTATCATATTTTGAGTATGACTTCCTACATCATGACAGCAGCTATAATATTGACGAGAACTTGCACATTTAAAAAGCATAAACGTGTACGATAATATAAAAAACATCCAATACTTCTTTTATTTAGGAACTAAATAATTGTACGTTTAATCTTATATTTCATTTGTTGTGTTTTGTATCTATATATTCTATATCCTTTATTTTTTTGTTATTATTTTTAGCTGTAAATATTAATATACTTTACTTTTTCTGGCGTAGGGAAATGATATATTTCCATAAACAGCACGTAACCTCAAAAAGACTGGATGCAATTCACACCGAAGTAGTGCATCGTTAAATAAATAAATATGATAAAATAGCTTAGGTAAGGATTTCGTTAAAAAGAACCCCATTTCCTATTGTGTCCTTCTGGCCATGTATCTTCTATTGATGATCCCGTTGAAGGTTGACAGTAGAGATGGAGTTGAAGAGGAAGGGACAGTAGTTGATGGAGTCCTGGTAAAATTAGCAGCTCCTGGTCCTGTCTCTAATCAGCCAGTGTCTCATTGTTCCTCGAGTCGTCCATGGCTTTAATCACAACCTCTCCTAGTTCTCACTCACACAAACTACCCTATACACATTCCTGCCTTTTCAATATACTCCGGATTTCCAGGGACATTTATTTTATCTCATTGTAAAGGACATTATTTTATTTTCGTAAAATATTGCGGGTCCGCAGCTATAAGGCATATCCACTATCTACACTAGGCATATCTACTTAGCTCTTTCAAGATCATCGTCTCTTCCGCGATTCCTGTCGCAACAAATATAAAGGCATAACAAGAGACACAGTTGGTTACATTAATACATGGAGATAAAAATTCAAAAGTTCGCCCGAATCACCTAGAAACATATGCATAAAAAGAAAAGAAGATTGTCAAAAACATGTTCACAGGATCTACAATATATTGTTTGTGAAAAAGATGTTATGATCTAGTCCTTTAAGAAATTTTGTAAGCACATTTTTACTGATTAGTTTTGTAATTGCATTGACAGCAAAATATATGCGGACGTGCAAAGGCACTTAACACTGCTAATGCCCGTCATAGAGTATTTAGGAAATAAAATTGAATATTTATTGATATGCCCAAAAAAAAACAACATGAATTTTATATTTTGTAACCTCTACTGCTGCTGTGAAGCGACATTTTCCAGAAATGTTGGCTGTGAGGTTTTAGATAGAATATTACGGAGCAGTGCACTACGTAGATATGAAATAGATATTTGAAACATTCATTAATGATAAAAGAGAATTATGCAGGACTATGATTTATGAAGCTGATAAGTGGCTATTACTGGATTCCCCCAACCTTCGAGTCAACATCTCTTGAACTATACTAATTGAGTGATTAACAATTAAATTTGTAATTTAACCTCCTTTTATTCTCTTTTCAGAATTATAATTCCTTCAACTCCCATTCTACGCACTTCCACAGTTTACAGACATTAATATAAGGCTTTTTTTCATTTATTCTTATGTAGGAAAAATTTTTGGATGAAAAAATGGAGGGAAAAATGTGATTTTTTTTAGTCCTAGGAAAAAAAGTCGTTGATAAAATTATTGAAGTATTTAGTTATTACGATTGCAGACACTTTATTAAACAAGGTTTAGTTAAACAAGGTTTGTAGTTTAGAAAGAAACTTACTTCTAAAAAAAAGAGATTTTTTCTCTAAGCTCCAAGAAAGATCAACAGAATTTTTTTAATTTTCACATAAAAGAAGCCAATGCTTCCGAGGAGTAAGGATCAGAGGGTTGCCTGTTTTGTGGGTATGGGGGAACCGGTTGGTTAATCGACACGTGCAGCATCTGTACCCTTGTGAGTGATGCCGAAATGGGGCGAAAATGGGGACACTGGTGGAGGCCGACAGTTGTCGGGTGTAACTGTAATCTGCTCATCTTAGGAAGAAGGTGCAAGGTGTTTGTGGAGGTGAAGGTGTTGACACATGTAGTTCTCACAATGTCTGAAGAATAACGCGAGATTTTAGGGTGTAACGGTCTGGGCGTTCGAGATGCAAGGCTGAAGATAGAAGCGGGAGGTGAGCGATCAGGGTAGGTGGAAGACAAAAAAATAATAATAAAAAGAAAATAGAGCATGCTTTAGCTGCTCAATTTTAGCATGATCTAATTTGCTAATTTTTTGAAGTGGATATGCCTTATAGCTGCGGACCCGCAATATTTTACGAATATAAAATAATGTCCTTTACAATGAGATAAAATAAATGTCCCTGGAAATCCGGAGTATATTGAAAAGGCAGGAATGTGTATAGGGTAGTTTGTGTGAGTGAGAACTAGGAGAGGTTGTGATTAAAGCCATGGACGACTCGAGGAACAATGAGACACTGGCTGATTAGAGACAGGACCAGGAGCTGCTAATTTTACCAGGACTCCATCAACTACTGTCCCTTCCTCTTCAACTCCATCTCTACTGTCAACCTTCAACGGGATCATCAATAGAAGATACATGGCCAGAAGGACACAATAGGAAATGGGGTTCTTTTTAACGAAATCCTTACCTAAGCTATTTTATCATATTTATTTATTTAACGATGCACTACTTCGGTGTGAATTGCATCCAGTCTTTTTGAGGTTACGTGCTGTTTATGGAAATATATCATTTCCCTACGCCAGAAAAAGTAAAGTATATTAATATTTACAGCTAAAAATAATAACAAAAAAATAAAGGATATAGAATATATAGATACAAAACACAACAAATGAAATATAAGATTAAACGTACAATTATTTAGTTCCTAAATAAAAGAAGTATTGGATGTTTTTTATATTATCGTACACGTTTATGCTTTTTAAATGTGCAAGTTCTCGTCAATATTATAGCTGCTGTCATGATGTAGGAAGTCATACTCAAAATATGATACAGGTAGTTAAATCATATTTTAAAAGAGATTCTCGCACAAGTAATTTTTGCATAAATAGTTTAATTTGAATTAAAATTTCAAGGGTTCTATCACCCGAATCTTATCTTGAAAACATTGGTTATAGATAACCTGTATGAAAAAATAGTTATTTATAAAGAGAGCCTTACATTAAAATTAGCTGAGACGTTTCCACAAAGATATTCCAATTTGCAAATAGGCTTCGTTGGTTTCACGCATTTTGAATATTTGTTTATCATTAATTTATTTTATTTTTTTGAAGGAACATAGGAGCCGGAAGCAGTCTCCTATCAAAAACTGTTCGTCGTATTTTGCCAGCGCAGGTCGAGGTACTGTCAGGTAATGGCAGTTTCATTCAGATTAAAAGATGCGGAAGCGCCACTTAAAGGGGATGTTGGGACTGTTAAAATATCTCCAGATTTCGGAAATATAACTTAGAGCCTGTGGACATTAAGTTTAGTGGCTATTGTTTAAAAAATAAATTATATTTTAACTTTCGCTTAACTTAATACAAGTACTTGAGGTGTGTGGAATTTCTTCAGCGATCGGCTTACTTCCTTACTTCACCGCAGATGTAAGGCCACGAATAGAAATCTAGGAATAATAGTTATTAAAGCCTATGCGCTGTGACGATACAATAAATAAAATCATTATTACTTACCTCATTGGCTTGAAAAGCGCCTGCATTTTGTTTTCGTAGTCAATGACTAGCTTAAGTTGGGTACCTCCAGTTTTCTGAGCTGTAGACAAAATAGAAAAATACTTCTGTTATTATTAATATTTCGTACTAAATAATCTGCATTAACTAAATACCAGTGATTTGTAATTTTGTAGATATCTATAGTGCAAAATAGAATTTAAAACAGTTCTGATAGCACAACTGTCCAAATGAAAGTAGTGGACTAATAACAGATTCTTGATCTATTTTAGCTCATAGAAAAGTAACCACTATTCAAAATAACACGCTTTTTTCTGGTAGCGTCCAGATAATTACCTACATATATGCCAGAAGAATTAGTTTTAGCGCGTTTCCTTCCTCTCCAATAGGGAGGAACCTTGCTTATGAGGTGAGAAAATTACGATTCAGAACCCATAGTTATGAATGAAAATAAAGGTGGTTCAAGGTGGTGGCCTTTTCGAAAAAAATTGTTGTTATAAATTTTTATTATATGGGGTATTTGAATATAGAAAAGGGGGTAGAGGATGGATGCAGAAATATGTAGGAAAAGAGTAAAAATTGTGCGGAAAGAACGCAGAAAACTTTAAGCGTTTAGCGTTTTAAACTTTTTCCCTCTGTATCCCCTCAGACGGCATTAAAAGGTTAATAGGCCCCCCTCCAAATAAAATTCATGACCATTAATATAGATTACAGAATAGTGATAAAAATAGGGGGTGGGCGAAAAATATGTGGCGATGGGGCAAAATGGGTGTCATATTCGGATTCAGGAAGTCAAAAATAGTATCAGAACTAGGATTTTTGATTTTTTTTTTGTTTGGAGAGCAGTGTTATTATTATAAGAAAACTTTTTTGGAATATTACAGTATTTTCGTATCTTCCCCAAGTCCATAAACTTCTTCTTGATTGAAGACTCATGAAAGTTAAATCCTAGCCTCTGATACTTCCATTCCTAGGATACCACGCCAAGCTAGGCTAGGAACACTTAGAATTCCCAACGCTCTCTACTGGACAAATTCCATAAGCCAGGGAATGTCAGGACACTTCCTATGCTCTACAAAGGCAACGAATTGGAATTAAGTGACTCTCACAAATTGACATCTCATAATGTATGTATTCATTGTATGTCATGAATATTCATTGGTAATATTTTTTTCCATGAAATGATGATGAAAGTTGACGTATGCCGTAAAATAAAAAAACAAAATATATATATATATATATATATATATATATATATATATTTATATATATAATAAAATATTTCACAACATAATACTACATCAATGTTTTCGATAAACATGAACATATTCATCCCAAACGTAAGATCTCAATTCAAAGACATTGGTCACCGTAAGGAACATATATTTCTTAAAAATTTACTCATAAGAGAAATAAATATTAAGCCAATGTCATATTAATAAATTACTTATACCTGATCGGGACACTGGATTCGGATTCACCAACCACAAAAACATTTCGATAGTTCGGCGCATCGACAAATCTCGGCCATTAGCGCCGACATCCAGGGTGCAGCCAGGAATTTTCTCAGCGAGCCCTGAGATGAGAAAATTTCTGCCGCCGCACACTTGGCAAAATGACTGTTTTACGGCGACAAAAGTCGAAAATTTGATGTCGTCGTAGAAAGTCAATTCACGTGTCAAAACATGCTCAAGTCTTCTATTCATTAAAAACCGAACAATTTTTTTCTCTATTTTAATCCAAACCTGTTTAAAACAATAAGGAATGCAACCATTGCTAGTCTCTTCCACTTCCTCGGTTTAGTCTTGTTCCAACTATGGTCCTTTTAAGTTGTGTTTATATAATATATATCTAATAACAGAAAGGCATATCGAAGAAAAAAAAATATTAATGGAATTATTACTAGATTGTTCATATTTTGTTGATTACTCAAGTTTGAGTAAGGTTTTAAAAAAAGTTCCACAAAGTTCCACTTCCAAATATTTTTTTCGATAAGCCTTAAGCTTCTACTTTACTGTCTTGAGACTTTCAGCTCCCCCTTCTTCCCCCTTTTAATGCAAATTTAAATTTAGTTTAGGCAGTCAGATAGAAGCTGAAGAATCCGCGGGGCACAGTGGGCGAAAATCACATTTTAGGTGGACAAAATTCAAAAAAAAATTTTTACAAATCACTTACTAAATACTGTCTAGTATTAGTAGGATTAAGGTAAAATGTAAATATTTACTTTCTTGGATCATGAACGGGCGCGGAAGGGAATATAATCGGACTCTAAGAAAAGGGTGTGTGTGAAGCTGGCGTCTCATTTCGTGGAAACTCAAAATGTTTTGAGAGTTCTGGCTTTATTTTGAATAGTTCTAGAGTTCTTGATAAGTTAAATTAATAGTTCTGGCCTTTAAAGCAAAAAAAAAATGGCATAACAAATGATTTGCCAAGTTCACACAGCAAATCATTTTGTTTTTCGACATTTCCCTTATCAAAAATTGTCAGATTTAAAAAAATCATAGATTTGTAAGAGTTCTGAGGATAGTTCTACATTTTAGAAGCAAAAAAAAAACGATTAAAAAAGAAAAAGATTTACCAAAATTATCCCGATATATATTTATGGTTTGAGATCTAAAGCCAATCAATAACCAGTTGTTTTGATTATTCTAAACGAGTTCTAATGTAGTTAAAGTCATGTACAATGATTTTCCGACCAGTTCTGATACAAGGATTAATCGGAAGTATTTAAAATTATTATACTTGTAAAATACGTTCATAATTGTAAAAATAAAAAATTCAACGCCGCTCGAAATTTGACAGTTCTGATTATTCCAAAAGAGTTCTGATATAGTTAAAGACATGTCCTATGATTTTCCCAAGAGTTCTGGTACGAGAAATAATGAGAAGTATTTTTCAACAATTATTATACTTGAAAACTGCATGTGATAAACTTGAAATTGCAACCACGGCCTATAAGAAGGAGTTCTGATTATTCCAAAAGAGTTCTGATATAGTTAAAGACATGACTTATGATTTTCCCAAGAGTTCTGGTACGAGAAATGATGAGAAGTATTTTTCAACAATTATTATACTTGAAAACTGCATGTGGTAAATTTGAAATTGCAACCACGGCCTATAAGAAGGAGTTCTGATTGTTCCAAAAGAGTTCTGATATAGTTAAAGACATGACTTATGATTTTCCCAAGAGTTCTGGTACGAGAAATGATGAGAAGTATTTTTCAACAATTATTATACTTGAAAACTGCATGTGATAAATTTGAAATTGCACCACGGCCTATAAGAAGGAGTTCTGATTGTTCCAAAAGAGTTCTGATATAGTTAAAGACATGACTTATGATTTTCCCAAGAGTTCTGGTACATGAAATGATGAGAAGTATTTTTCAACAATTATTATACTTGAAAACTGCATGTGATAAATTTGAAATTGCACCACGGCCTATAAGAAGGAGTTCTGATTGTTCCAAAAGAGTTCTGATATACTTAAAGACATGACTTATGATTTTCCCAAGAGTTGTGGTACATGAAATGATGAGAAGTATTTTTCAACAATTATTATACTTGAAAACTGCATGTGATAAATTTGAAATTGCAACCACGGCCTATAAGAAGGAGTTCTGATTGTTCCAAAAGAGTTCTGATATAGTTAAAGACATGACTTATGATTTTCCCAAGAGTTCTGGTACAAGAAATGATGAGAAGTATTTTTCAACAATTATTATATTTGAACACTGCTGGTGGTAAATTTGAAATTGCAACCACGGTCTATAAGAAGGAGTTCTGATTATTCCAAAAGAGTTCTGATATAGTTAAAGACATGACTTATGATTTTCCCAAGAGTTCTGGTACATGAAATGATGAGAAGTCTTTTTCAACAATTATTATACTTGAAAACTGCATGTGATAAATTTGAAATTGCAACCACGGTCTATAAGAAGGAGTTCTGATTGTTCCAATAGAGTTCTGATATAGTTAAAGACAGGACTTATGATTTTCCCAAGAGTTCTGGTACATGAAACGATGAGAAGTATTTTTCAACAATTATTATACTTGAAAACTGCATGTGATAAATTTGAAATTGCAACCACGGTCTATAAGAAGGAGTTCTGATTGTTCCAAAAGAGTTCTGATATAGTTAAAGACATGACTTATGATTTTCCCAAGAGTTGTGGTACATGAAATGATGAGAAGTATTTTTCAACAATTATTATACTTGAAAACTGCATGTGATAAATTTGAAATTGCAACCACGGTCTATAAGAAGGAGTTCTGATTGTTCCAAAAGAATTCTGATATAGTTAAAGACATGTCCTATGATTTTCCCAAGAGTTCTGGTACGAGAAATAATGAGAAGTATTTTTCAACAATTATTATACTTGAAAACTGCATGTGATAAATTTGAAATTGCAACCACGGCCTATAAGAAGGAGTTCTGATTATTCCCAAAGAGTTCTGATATAGTTAAAGACATGACTTATGATTTTCCCAAGAGTTCTGGTACGAGAAATGATGAGAAGTATTTTTCAACAATTATTATACTTGAAAACTGCATGTGATAAATTTGAAAATGCAAACACGGCCTATAAGAAGGAGTTCTGATTATTCCAAAAGAGTTCTGATATAGTTAAAGACATGACTTATGATTTTCCCAAGAGTTCTGGTACGAGAAATGATGAGAAGTATTTTTCAACAATTATTATACTTGAAAACTGCATGTGATAAATTTGAAATTGCAACCACGGCCTATAAGAAGGAGTTCTGATTGTTCCAAAAGAGTTCTGATATAGTTAAAGACATGACTTATGATTTTCCCAAGAGTTCTGGTACGAGAAATGATGAGAAGTATTTTTCAACAATTATTATACTTGAAAACTGCATGTGATAAATTTGAAATTGCACCACGGCCTATAAGAAGGAGTTCTGATTGTTCCAAAAGAGTTCTGATATAGTTAAAGACATGACTTATGATTTTCCCAAGAGTTCTGGTACATGAAATGATGAGAAGTATTTTTCAACAATTATTATACTTGAAAACTGCATGTGATAAATTTGAAATTGCACCACGGCCTATAAGAAGGAGTTCTGATTGTTCCAAAAGAGTTCTGATATAGTTAAAGACATGAATTATGATTTTCCCAAGAGTTGTGGTACATGAAATGATGAGAAGTATTTTTCAACAATTATTATACTTGAAAACTGCATGTGATAAATTTGAAATTGCAACCACGGCCTATAAGAAGGAGTTCTGATTGTTCCAAAAGAGTTCTGATATAGTTAAAGACATGACTTATGATTTTCCCAAGAGTTCTGGTACAAGAAATGATGAGAAGTATTTTTCAACAATTATTATATTTGAACACTGCTGGTGGTAAATTTGAAATTGCAACCACGGTCTATAAGAAGGAGTTCTGATTATTCCAAAAGAGTTCTGATATAGTTAAAGACATGACTTATGATTTTCCCAAGAGTTCTGGTACATGAAATGATGAGAAGTCTTTTTCAACAATTATTATACTTGAAAACTGCATGTGATAAATTTGAAATTGCAACCACGGTCTATAAGAAGGAGTTCTGATTGTTCCAATAGAGTTCTGATATAGTTAAAGACAGGACTTATGATTTTCCCAAGAGTTCTGGTACATGAAACGATGAGAAGTATTTTTCAACAATTATTATACTTGAAAACTGCATGTGATAAATTTGAAATTGCAACCACGGTCTATAAGAAGGAGTTCTGATTGTTCCAAAAGAGTTCTGATATAGTTAAAGACATGACTTATGATTTTCCCAAGAGTTGTGGTACATGAAATGATGAGAAGTATTTTTCAACAATTATTATACTTGAAAACTGCATGTGATAAATTTGAAATTGCAACCACGGTCTATAAGAAGGAGTTCTGATTGTTCCAAAAGAATTCTGATATAGTTAAAGACATGTCCTATGATTTTCCCAAGAGTTCTGGTACGAGAAATAATGAGAAGTATTTTTCAACAATTATTATACTTGAAAACTGCATGTGATAAATTTGAAATTGCAACCACGGCCTATAAGAAGGAGTTCTGATTATTCCAAAAGAGTTCTGATATAGTTAAAGACATGACTTATGATTTTCCCAAGAGTTCTGGTACGAGAAATGATGAGAAGTATTTTTCAACAATTATTATACTTGAAAACTGCATGTGATAAATTTGAAATTGCAACCACGGCCTATAAGAAGGAGTTCTGATTATTCCAAAAGAGTTCTGATATAGTTAAAGACATGACTTATGATTTTCCCAAGAGTTCTGGTACGAGAAATGATGAGAAGTATTTTTCAACAATTATTATACTTGAAAACTGCATGTGATAAATTTGAAATTGCAACCACGGCCTATAAGAAGGAGTTCTGATTGTTCCAAAAGAGTTCTGATATAGTTAAAGACATGAATTATGATTTTCCCAAGAGTTCTGGTACGAGAAATGATGAGAAATATTTTTCAACAATTATTATACTTGAAAACTGCATGTGGTAAATTTGAAATTGCACCACGGCCTATAAGAAGGAGTTCTGATTGTTCCAAAAGAGTTCTGATATAGTTAAAGACATGACTTATGATTTTCCCAAGAGTTCTGGTACGAGAAATGATGAGAAGTATTTTTCAACAATTATTATACTTGAAAACTGCATGTAGTAAATTTGAAATTGCAACCACGGTCTATAAGAAGGAGTTCTGATATAGTTAAAAACATGACTGATGATTTATATCCTGACGATATTAGCCATCATTTTTTTAAACACCTCTTAGAAAATTTTGTATTACACCTTGAAATTATGTATAATAAAATTCTTGATTCAGAGGAAATACCAATTAGCTGGTCTAAATTAGACATCGTAAAGTTCTATAAAAAAGGTGACCTCAGAATCCTGAAAACTACATAGGTATAGCTCTTACTAATTGTGCATTAAAAATATTTACCCAAGTGCTTCTGAACCGTTTGATTGTTTGGGACGAAGATGTGAAAATACTTCCGGAAAGTGAAACAGGTTTCCGAAAAGGGAGAGGTTGTATTGATAATGTGTTCGTACTGGCCTCAATGGTTCACATTCATATCTGATTACCAAGAAGATCAATTTGTGCTGCTTTCATAGATTTTAAGCGAGTATTTGACTCGGTCCCTCACATTAAACTTTGTTATAAGTTGAATAAAATAGGTCTGAGCCCATAACTTGTAAGATTAATAAAATAGCTTAATGATAACGCCTCGATCCAAGTAAGAAAAGGAACACATATCTCTGAGAGCATACGAAGAACCTCAGGGTTACTTCAAGAAGAGATTTTAAGCCCTTCTCTATTCGCTTTTTATATCTCAGACATGGAAGAGTTTT
This sequence comes from Gonocerus acuteangulatus, assembly GCA_946811695.1. Taxonomy (NCBI): domain Eukaryota; kingdom Metazoa; phylum Arthropoda; class Insecta; order Hemiptera; family Coreidae; genus Gonocerus; species Gonocerus acuteangulatus. The sequence continues at coordinate 50,350,241 of OX328126.1, forward strand.
TTAGGAGTAACGGTGCAATAGGCTTAAGTATTGATGGACAGCATGATATAATTATTCTGCTCTATGCCGATGATCTTATAATACTTTCCGACACCCCATTAGATCTAAGGAAAAAAATTAAAATTATTGGAAAACTATTGTAGGGAAAATAATTTATATGTTAATACAAGTAAGTCCAAAATTGTCCATTTTCACAGAGGAAGAGCACCAAATCCCAAATCCAAGTTTTACGTTGATGGGAATGAAATTGAGCAAGTTAGGCGTTTTGTTTACCTTGGAATACAGTTATCTTCTTCCGGAGTATTCTTAGAAGCTTCGAAATTTGCTATATCCAAATTCAATATTGCACCTAACACAGTTCTCAAAACCATATACCAAACCAAATGTACGAACTGGAAGTCGATGGAGAAACTGGTAAAAAGCATAGCTCGGTCTGTATTGCTTTATAGAGCATCCGTATGGGGCTTGAGATATCTAGAAGGACTAGAACAAGCAGAAAGTAATTTCTATTAAAAGCTGCTGCATTTGATAAGGATTACCTACGTTCAATTGGGCAACACAAATCAAAATTGCATTACAGAAATTAAATTTTTCTGATGTCTGGACTAACCAGGACCGAATCATTATAAAGCACAATTTGTCAGCTGTAATAAAGAAATTTAAGGAAAATCTACTTACATCAGATATCAATAAGCTAGAGACATCAAGATATAGCCCGATTTATAGAAATCTGACGATTGAACCCGGATTACCACAAAACTACTTGTTATTAAATATGCCTTTCCATATTCTAAAGTTCATAGCCCAATTAAGAACCTGCAGCAACTATAATATTAAATTCACAATTAAAAACATTACATATAACATCAACCCGAAATTACTTTGTACCCTCTGCGAAGAAACTGCACCAGTAGATGTCCACCATATATTCCTATAATGCCAGGCTTATTCAGAGCTACGTGCAAAATACCTACCAAATATCAAACCACCCTCCGATCCCGTTGATTTATATCGAATAAATAATTCTAACTCCAAATCTAATTACGTTAACTTATATAAATATATATCTAATCAAGTAACTCTGGGTTCTAAAAGTGTAAATTATTAAAAAAAGCAACACTTTTCTCATAGTCAGCATATGATTAATATTCTTATATACAGATCTTAGTTACTTAAACTAAAACACCTACATTTTATTTTTATATATGTATTTCATTTTAACGCTCATTTGTACAATTACGAATTAGAAATACTGCCTTTGTATATATTTGAATATGTGTGTGGATGTCCGAGCGAATGCTTGTGGATTGTATATATATACATATAAATATATATATATATATATATATATATATATATATATATATATATATATATATGTATGTATAAATGGGCGTATGTGTGTGCGTATGTATCTTTCGATATATATAGTATGAGAATATAATAGTGTGTAGGTATGAATATCTACGTATCTAAATATATATATATATATATATATATATATATATATATATATATATATATATATATATATATATATATATATATCAATAATAATATTAAATAAATAAAACATGTCATTGTGAATTCATTGTAATAGTAACCGTATTCATATTTACTGTAACTAAAGTACTAACCTCACTAATGATAAATATAACTAAATTAACATTTTATTATAAGAAAATTCCTGTAAAAATAATTTTTTGTAAGCAAAAAATAAATAAATAATACATACATAAAAAGTAAATAATACATATATATACGTCTGTGTGTGTGTGTGTGTTTGTGTCTCCCTTAACATGATACTAGGCAGAGTTGTTTTTTCCGCCACGAAACATGATATACAGCGTTATCTTCAAATGATTGAACGAATTCGTTAGCCTTATACGACAGGGGGGGGGGGATTTAAACACTAATTTCACAATAACAGCAGTAGTTTTTGTTGCAATGCATCAAAAGTCTGTATTCGTTGTAGAAATCTAAAAAGAAAATACGGTGTAAAAATTAAAAAAATCGTTTCATTAGGGGGGAAGGGACGTTACTACAGACCAAAAAAAGAAAAATAATTTGACATGTCTTTAACTATATCAGAACTCTTTTGGAATAATCAGAACTCCTTCTTATAGACCGTGGTTGCAATTTCAAATTTATCACATGCAGTTTTCAAGTATAATAATTGTTGAAAAATAATTCTCATCATTTCTTGTATCAGAACTCTTGGGAAAATCATAAGTCATGTCTTTAACTATATCAGAACTCTTTTGGAACAATCAGAACTCCTTCTTATAGGCCGTGGTTGCAATTTCAAATTTACCACATGCAGTTTTCAAGTATAATAATTGTTGAAAAAGACTTCTCATCATTTCTCGTACCAGAACTCTTGGGAAAATCATAAGTCATGTCTTTAACTATATCAGAACTCTATTGGAACAATCAGAACTCCTTCTTATAGGCCGTGGTTGCAATTTCAAATTTACCACATGCAGTTTTCAAGTATAATAATTGTTGAAAAATACTTCTCATCATTTTTTGTACCAGAACTCTTGGGAAAATCATAAGTCATGTCTTTAACTATACCAGAACTCTTTTGGAACAATCAGAACTCCTTCTTATAGGCCGTGGTTGCAATTTCAAATTTATCACATGCAGTTTTCAAGTATAATAATTGTTGAAAAATACTTCTCATCATTTTTTGTACCAGAACTCTTGGGAAAATCATAAGTCTTGTCTTTAACTATACCAGAACTCTTTTGGAATAATCAGAACTCCTTCTTATAGGCCGTGGTTGCAATTTCAAATTTATCACCAGCAGTGTTCAAGTATAATAATTGTTGAAAAATACTTCTCATCATTTTTTGTACCAGAACTCTTGGGAAAATCATAAGTCATGTCTTTAACTATATCAGAATTCTTTTGGAACAATCAGAACTCCTTCTTATAGGCCGTGGTTGCAATTTCAAATTTACCACATGCAGTTTTCAAGTATAATAATTGTTGAAAAATACTTCTCATCATTTTTTTTACCAGAACTCTTGGGAAAATCATAAGTCATGTCTTTAACTATACCAGAACTCTTTTGGAATAATCAGAACTCCTTCTTATAGACCGTGGTTGCAATTTCAAATTTATCACATGCAGTTTTCAAGTATAATAATTGTTGAAAAATACTTCTCATCATTTCATGTACCAGAACTCTTGGGAAAATCATAAGTCATGTCTTTAAGTATATCAGAACTCTTTTGGAACAATCAGAACTCCTTCTTATAGGCCGTGGTTGCAATTTCAAATTTACCACATGCAGTTTTCAAGTATAATAATTGTTGAAAAATACTTCTCATCATTTTTTGTACCAGAACTCTTGGGAAAATCATAAGTCATGTCTTTAACTATACCAGAACTCTTTTGGAACAATCAGAACTCCTTCTTATAGGCCGTGGTTGCAATTTCAAATTTATCACATGCAGTTTTCAAGTATAATAATTGTTGAAAAATACTTCTCATCATCTCATGTACCAGAACTCTTGGGAAAATCATAAGTCATGTCTTTAACTATATCAGAACTCTTTTGGAATAATCAGAACTGTCAAATTTCGAGCGGCGTTGCTTTTTTTATTTTTACAATTATGAACGTATTTTACAAGTATAATAATTTTAAATACTTCCGATTAATCCTTGTATCAGAACTGGTCGGAAAATCATTGTACATGACTTTAACTACATTAGAACTCGTTTATAATTATCAAAACAACTGGTTATTGATTGGCTTTAGATCTCAAACCGTGTATATATCGGGATAATTTTGGTAAATCTTTTACTTTTTTAATCGTTTTTTTTTTTCTTCTAAAATGTATAACTATCCTCAGAACTCTTACAAATCTATAATTTTTTTAATTCTGACAATTGTTAATAAGGAAAATGTCGAAAAACAAAATGATTTGCTGTGTGAACTTGGCAAATCATTTGTTATGCCATTTTTTTTGCTTTAAAGGCCGGAATTTAACTTATCAAGAACTCTAGAACTATTCAAAAGAAAGCCAGAACTCTCAAAAAATTTTGAGTTTCCACGAAATGAGACGCCAGCTTCACACACACAAGAAAAGGAACATTTTTCCAGTGTTTATTGCAGTTTTGTTCTTGTAATTACTTTTCCATTTTTTGAACAGAAACTATACATGATTATTTAAATTTCATGTTACCGATGTATATGTAATTACCCAATGTAAGTGTAGTTTACCACATGATCCACTTCAAGAACTGTCATTAGAAAATGAGGCAGACGATACTGACTCGTCAAAAGAAAATGCTGAAGGATGTAGCAGTATAGAATCAGACGATGATTGATGCATAATTCGTATTTAGTGCATAATATAATTGTATATATTTGTTATTATTAAAAAAAAAAACAAAAACAAGTCAGTACAATTACTTTTTTCTTCAAGTTGTTAGTCTATTTTTGTTATTTATTTTCGAATTATAGCGTAAGTATTACTTTTTATGAATATATGTATTATGTTTATGTAAATAATAGATGTAAAAAGGTACTACTTAAGTGTTCCATAGATTTACAAAATGTTTTCCCAATTTTTATCTATTATGTCAAAGAATTTGTGTGTCTAAAACATTTGTTTGTTGGATATACTAAAAACTATGGGTCAACGATTTTTTAAAATATTTTTCCCTATCTCAGTGACCTCAAAAATATTGAAAAACACAAAAAAATAATTTTGTCGCCCTAAAAGTGGATTTTTGCCCAGTGTGCGCCGGTGGGGATTGAACCCACCATCTCCCGCTTAAGAATCTAGCGCGCTAGCCACTAGACCACGGGAGACCCCACATTTCGATACTATATGCTTTTTTGACACCGGGCATCTGCAACCATTTAGCCCAATTGCTTGTGGTTTGTAACTAGATAGTCACAGCGTTTTTAAAGAAAATTGTGTATAAAAGTTTGAATGTTATAATTTGTGTTGAAAGCAAACTAATTTTTCCGTTTAATCCGATAATACCATCCTGAAGATGATTTTCGATTCTGAATTTTAACGAATTGAAATTACGCAACCGTAAATAAAGTACTTTAACTATCGGACAACTTTAGGTATCAGGGGGAAGCTGAACATTTTGTAAAGTAAGTTCGACTGGTTTGCAAAACATAATCTAACTTAGGAGGAGGAAGATCCGACTGTTGCTGAAGGATAACATGATAATGTTTGAAAACTCGTTAATTGTTTACTACTAAACCTGTACAGAGTTGGTCAGCGATCTTCCCTAGGTAATGAAAGGTATCATTTTATCATACGTATACTGCTGCTTACAGTACATATTAGGCTGTTCTGAAGGTTCGTAGAGAAATGTTGGAAAAAAAAAAAAAACCGTTCGCTTAATTTAATTATACAAATTAAATATAATAAACGTCGGGGGGGGGGGGGGGGGGGGGTGTAAATGGGCGGGCTAAAGGGTTGCGGGAGCGGACGTGCGGATATGGGAGGCGTCCGACTTCTTATGGGAGCTCTGCTAAGCTATAGTGCCCTTTTCCACTGCTTAGCATCTCCTAGTATACCTGATTCCCGTCAACGCCTACTGCTTTTCCTCCCCGTGGTACCCCCTGGGCAACGTTCTTTTGGTAAACCCATAAGGACGGCGAAAAGCAGAGGCGGGGATCCACGATGAGGCAGGGACACCTCCCCTGCTGAGTGGATCCTCTCCTTCGGGAGGAACTGTGTCGGTCTGCCGGCCTAGGTGGCAGCCCCACCAGCAGACTCGGTGACAAAGATTAGGGGTCTGAGTCACTTAAAAAATACGTACCTACAAGCTCAATACAGGATACAGCCGGATTGCCCCTAAAGGATAACCCAGAGGGAATGCAGGACCCTCTGGGCGACACACGCATGGAAATGGAACCAACTATGTCTCGCGAAAACGAAACGACAGCTACCTTCAAGGAAGCTGTAAGTAATAGTGTTTACACGGCCTCTGGGTCTGAGCAGAAAAAACTCTGCTCGGACCAGAGGTTGGACATTGATAACCAAATCTCGATTTCTCAGTACACCTTGACCCCGTATAGTATACCGACAAGGTCTCCTGAGAAAAAGAGGATGAGAAGAGGTAAAAAAAGATCACTCGAAGAACAAGTTATCAAAGTGCAAAGATTTGCGAAGTATGTTGTTTTGTGCAGAGCGGATGACCAGTCTTTTAACAAGATATCTCCGTTTTTGATAAACAAACTAATACTTCATGAGTTTGGAAATGTAGCGGGAATCAGCAAAATGGCCAATGGCTCCCTGCTGATTGAAGCAACCACGCAGGCTCAATCGGAAAAATTGTTAAATTCTAAGACTCTGGGAGTATTCAGTGTTAAGGCAGAATTACATAAGACTCTGAATACTTCCAGAGGAATGGTTACCTGTTTTGACTTTGAGCATTCTACAGATGAAGAAATATTGGAAGGCTTAAAGGACGAGGGCGTCATCGCTGTTCGCAGATTTTTCCGCAAAGAGAGGTCAGCGAACTGCACAGATGAAGCCCCAAAATTTACAGGGAGTGTTATGTTGACATTTAACCGACCCGAAATTCCGACAAGTATACAAGCCGCCTTTTACAAATTGAGAGTGAGGCCTTACATCCCTCCACCATTAAGGTGTTTTAGGTGTCAAAAATTCGGACACTCGGCAGCAAGGTGCAAATCGGAGCGAGAAATTTGTATTTGTGGACATCCGCCTCACATTCCGGACCCTTGTCCAACCCCTCCCAAGTGTCCGAATTGTGACGGGTCACACAAATCCCGCTCTAAAGACTGCATAGAATATAAAATCGAGAGTGAGATTCAGAAAATGCGATCAGAAATCAAGAATTTGACTTTTAAAGAAGCGAGGGTACTCGCCAGGAGTGCCTCTTATGCCTACAGAGGTTCTTACTCTAGTGTGCCCAAAAATGAGACCAACGCAAGAGAAAAAAGTATAGAAATTAAAGATAAAATATTGAAAAAACCTACTCCTCCTATCACTCCTGTACCTCAAACCTCTAAATTCCCAAAATCCCTCCCACCTCCAACTCCTCACCTCACCCTTAGTGCCCTCGATCCCACTCCTAAACCCCCTTCAATTATAACTACTAACACGAATAAAGAGTCGGGAAGACTAACTCCCGCTCCAGTCGAGACATCCCCACTCACACCTTCTTCATTATCGCAGGGTGAATGCCCTGTAGATGTGAAGGATGATGGTGGTGGTCCTTTTCGCACTGCAAAAGTGAGACGAAAAAAAGTAAAAGAGAAAAAACGTAGTTTAGAGATACTCCCTGATGAGTCAGGCCAAAAATAATTATATAATACCTAAATGTCCCTGCTTAATAGATTCCTGCAATGGAACATACGTGGCTTCTCAGAGCACAGCGATGAGCTGCGCTATCTCCTGCACACTTACAACCCTTTGGTGGTAGCTCTTCAGGAAACCAAGTTTCCTGTAGGATCTACTCGGCGGTTGTGTGGTTACAAATGTGTGCACATGGAGCCAAGGGTCCTACCTGGTGGCCGAAGCCACGGAGGTGTTGCCCTTTATGTCATGGAAATTCTAGGAGCACGCTCTATTGATCTAGTGACAACATTACAAGCAGTCGCAGTGCGTCTGGAAGCCCCTATAAAATGCACTGTTTGCTCACTATATTTACCGGATGGAAGAGGCTATAACACTGATGATATAAAAGATCTAATCAATCAATTGCCTCCACCAATAATAGTACTCGGTGATTTTAATACACATAATATAGCTTGGGGATCTCGAAGGACCACCCCTCAAGGCCGCCTACTCTACAGCGTTCTTGAGGAGATGGACCTCGTGATCATAAATGATGGCTCACCCACTCACTTTACCGAATCATCTGGAAACTTGGATGCAATTGACCTTACAATTACAAGTTCTTCAATCGTCCAATACCTTCAATGGAGTACACTTGGAGACCTACATCGGTCAGATCATTTTCCGATAATAATAAACCATGCTGGTAGATGTAGTGAGCACAAAAGACCAATAAAGTGGAATCTAAAGCTGGCAAACTGGGATAAGTATCAGAAATTACTTAGCTTACCTGATTCAGCCGATTCCCCAGAGGACTATCTCAATAAGATATTAGAAGCAATAAACGAAGCAGCAAGTAAATCAATCCCGCGTACCTCATCCTCTTCAAGGAAACCGCCTGTTCCTTGGTGGGATGAGGAATGCAGGGATGCTAACAAAACTAAAAAGAAGGCATTTTATCGATTCCGACGACATCCCACTGAAGTAAATCTTATTGCCTTCAAGAAAGCTAGAGCAATTGAAAGGAGACTTAAGCTACAGAAGAAGAGGGATTCTTGGGCCTCTTATGTTAGTTCAATAACACGAAATACATCTTCTTCCGAGGTCTGGAGAAAAATACGAGCGATTGGCGGTAGATATTTCAAAACCCAAATACCATTTCTACTAAACAATGGAGTACATACAAATGAGCCGCAGGCAGTTGCTACCATTTTCGCAGACTACTTCTGCTCCTCATTTGGTGCCTCCAGTTATACCAACGAGTTTCGAGAAATTAAGGCTATCGAAGAATCAACCTCTCTAGACTTCGGAACCATAGATGACAGTCCGGACGATTACAATGCCCTTTTCAAAATGGATGAGTTTAATAGGGCACTTCATACAGCATCAAGGAGATCATCTTCTGGCTGTGATGGAGTGCCTTATGAGATGCTTCTTAACCTCACTGATACGGGAAAAATGAAGATACTTCAGCTTTTCAATCAACTCTGGACCAGTGCCGAGTACCCTAAGGCTTGGAAAGAGTCAATAATCGTACCAATCATAAAACCCGGTAAAGATCCTAAGTGTCCAAGTAGCTACAGGCCTATATCACTTCTTTGTTGTATGGGCAAGCTCTTGGAGGCTATGGTGAACTACCGTTTGGTTTATGAACTGGAAAAGAATAATTTGATATCCCCATACCAAGCTGGATTCAGAAAAGGATATTCTACACAAGATCAGCTGATGCAGCTAGAGCACACAATACAAAACGCTTTCGCCTGCCGCGAACATGTCACCGCAATATTCTTCGATATTAAGCAGGCTTTCGACAGAGCATGGAGACATGACGTCCTCCGCCGACTGCATGGTTGGGGATTCAGAGGTAGGATGCCCCTCTTCCTCAAGAGCTTTCTTGAGGATAGAACCTTTAAAGTACGAGTAAGTGACGCCCTGTCTACTCCACGCGTGCAGGAGAACGGGGTCCCACAGGGATCTGTCTTAAGTGTCACCCTATTCTTGGTTGCAATTAACGGAATTGCGGACGGAGTTGGGAGAGAAATAGGTCGGTCGCTATACGCAGACGACCTCGCCCTGTTTGTCTCCCACCCTGCCGAAGATTCTGATGCTCGATGTCTGCAGAATGCGATCAATACAGTTAACGAAACTGCTAAAGCAAGAGGTCTAGCGTTTTCTCCTGAGAAGACTATAGCTGTACACTTTTGCAGGCTCCGGAGGCCTCATAATCACCCTAAACTTTTCGTGGGTGGTTCTGAGGTAACCTTCAGAGAGGCACATAATTTTCTTGGGGTTGTCATGGACAAAGGATTGAGGTGGCGAAATCATATTAACCGGACTATTCAAAAATGTGAGGCAGCACTGAGAATTTTAAAAACTCTGTCACGATTGAGATGGGGAGCGGAGAAATCTGTACTTCTGCAAATTTTTGATACGCTTATCAGGTCCAGAGTTGATTACGGTTGCGCAATTTATGGATCAGCTCGTAGATCCTGGCTCCGCCAATTGGATAGGCTTTATAATACAGGACTACGAGTTGCTCTCGGCGCCTTTAGGACTAGCCCATTGGATTCCATCTATGTGGAGTCTGGACACCTACCTCCTGAACATAGAAGGAATCTAATGGCACTAACATATACCTCATCATTACATGTTAAGATTGACCACTTTCTACGTGGCATTATAGAGGGGGACGCCGTATCAGATATGTATAGTTGTAGAAGAACAATAACGAGACCGCTGGTAGTGAGGGCAGAAGAAGCCAGAAACAGGTATGACGGTTCTTGGGATAAGCCTTTGGCAAACCAACACCCTGTTGTGAGACCATGGCTTATGCCAGACCTGAATATTGACCTCTCATTGGCTCGTCATAGCAAAACGTGTACTTCCCGTCTTGTTTTTGGGATCAGTTTCCTAGAAGCAGGGCAGAGGTACCCAGAACATCTAATGATCTTCACGGATGGCTCAAAGACAGACAATGGAGCTGGGTGTGGTATATTCATTGACAATGAGAGACAACACTCAGTTCCCTTGCATCCATATACAAGTATATTTCATGCCGAGCTTATGGCAATCAAATTAGCGTTAGAATATTATGGAAATCTCAACACAAAAATATTAATATGCTCAGACTCTCATGGTTCTCTGGTCGCACTCAAAAATAAATTTACCAGCGACCCTCTATTGGTGCAAATTATCAACTTAGTAGCTGAAGCGAAATCCAGAGGAACGATCGTAACGTTCCTCTGGATTCCGGGACATGTTGGTATTGAAGGTAATGATAGAGCAGACGAACTAGCAAGAAGGGCAGTAACAGCAGCTGCTGATCCTGCCTTTCCTCTACATATCAACGATTTAAAACATCTTATAAAACATTTAGTTAAGATTAAATGGCAAGCGGATTACAATAACAAATCTCCATTCCTGAAAAACGTAGAAAACTACGTAACGACTATGAGACCAGTGAGCCTCTCCGAAAGGCGTGATGACGTAGTGATCACCCGATTAAGAATTGGTCACACACGTCTAACCCACGGCTACCACCTGGTTGGACGACGAAGGCCTCAATGCTCGCATTGTGGGGACCTCCTTGATGTAAGACACATCTTGGTGGACTGCACTTCGCTCCAAGAGGCCAGGCAGCGGCACCGACTAGCTGGTGGCCTAAATGAACTGTTGAATAGAAATGAGCCATCTGTGAAGAGATTGATAGAATTCTTAAAAGAAATCAATATTTATTACCTCATATAGAACCGCCCTATTAGGTTTATGAATGAGAATGCATTGTAAAGTTATCATTAAATGTGTGTATTGTGTGTGTCTGTATTTATTGAGTGAGTGCGTTTAACTTAATGTAAATATGTAAATAATATTGTATACTTAGGTTTAGTTCTAGGTGTAAGTTTAACGGTAATTCTGGTATATGTTTAAAAGAAGAACCGATGTAAATAGTCTGAAAAAAATTTAAGCAGTTTTAAACTGCCACACCGTGCCTTCTGATGAAGGCAAATTAAGACTGGTGTTAGTGACCCAAGCAGTCGAAGCACCTTTAAAAAAAAAAAATAAAAAAAAAAAAAAATAAAAATAAAAAAAAATAAACGTCGGGCGTGGCCAGTATCTGAATGGGTGACCGACCACATGCTGTTGGCATTATAAAAGGGTGGCAACATGTAGATAGCCCGGGGCTAATGGCACAGTTGTAGATGCGCCGTAAAAAAAAACAAAAAAAACAAAAAAAAACAACAAGAACGCAGTTAACGACTTTAGTAAAAAAAGGAATGGCTAACTTTTTGTTTCGTTTAGAGTAAAGGAACTATTAGAAAAAATAGTTTAATTAACAGACATGAAAAGTTTTGGAATCTCCTAAAATATTTCAAAACGACTGCGGAATCGTGGTAAGGTGATTATTCGAAACCTTACTAAATTTTCAACAAAACAGGCTTCTCAAGTTTCTTTTTTTTACATGGGTGATGTCAAATTAGTGCTTAAAACTTCTAATATGTCAGGTTCGATGGTTTAAAAGGTTTTTGAGTTTCATATCCTCAGTTTTTTACTGCTTGTTGTTTTTTTAGTGATTTTAGTAATAATAATTTCCCAGTAAAACTAGATAATTAAAATGAGAAACAATTTTTTGTAGTTTGTCATAGATCATTACAAGTCGAATAAACCGAGTGAGAAACTTCTTCTCTCTTCTGAGGACTTAATTGGAGTAGATTTTTGAATTTTTCCCAAAATATAAACTAAATGAAAACGCGCTAAGATGGTGCAGTTCCTGCGAATCAGATTTTGTTTGATAGTATTATTTGAAATGGTTGGTCTTGAAGAGTCATGGGAACCTTTAGTCATGTTCATCAATGCATTGCTGTCAAGAATTTGTGAATGATTGTTAGGATGATATATTGATGCTGATGACTAGATCAATGAATGAAAGATTGACAAATTGATGAGTTCATCATCAGCCCATTGACTGCTTTTGCTGAAGGGCTTACTTTTACTGAATTAGGCCAGTAGTTATGAGGTAGGCCAGTAGGAATTTTAGTAGTCTCAACATTAACTATGCTCGCGCATACACAATCTACAATATTTATACATCTATACACATGTATATATACATACCGGATATCTAAATAAAACATTTTCCTCCCTGCAAAGTGACAGATTTTTTTGTTGTAAAAGCTAAATAGGTTTTATATAGTTAAATGGGGATTTTTCTAAGATTTGGATCTTCTTGTTTCAAGATTCGGATTTTATGTTGAAAAATACAAAATCGTTCTTTGAAAAATTGTTTGATAAAATATAATATAAGACCTCCAATTAATCTTTGAAAATGCTGAGATCGGAAGTTTTTTAAACTTCCTATTTTCTATTCGATCTTGGAATCACATTCTGAGTTGAAAATGGTTCTGCAGTGTATCAGCCACACACACAGACACGCACGCTTATAGAGATATATATTAACAAACAAGAAATAGACAAGAATAGTCGATGGCTTGTTATATTTATTCTAATTGGACCAGATTGCGACTATGGATTGAACATCTTAGATGGATGGACTTTCGATTTAACACATAAAGAATATATTAAGGGTTATTGTTCATTTATTCGTAACACACATGTGTCTGGGACATTTCAGAAACGGACGTGATCCTTCGAGTTGTATTTTTTTTTAATAAACTGTCATTCCTTTATTAAAGACACAAAAAAACAGAAACATTGAGGAAATTAATCCTTTCAAATTTTCCAAAAACACTTCAAGAAACACAGTTCAATATGGTAGTTAAATTGCTTTTTGGAACTTTTAAGTAAATACTCTAGAATTGTATCTTTAGTAGCCGTTATCAGCCTTTTCTAATCCCATTGATCTCTCTGACGATACATGAAATGTTGTTCTCCCCCCCCGGTCATGATTATATTCAAACAAGAAGATGGTATTTATTGGAAAATTTATATTGGTCTGGAATGAAAGAGTTCGATATTAAATCTTTACAACTTACAATAAATTTCTTATCTGGAGTCGGTTTTAAAAGGTGTCATTCAAGTCCACACAAAAGTCCTATGTAAAGATTTCTGGAATAGACACTATAACGACTAATGTTAACAGTTTAATGATCCCTCAGTTTTCCCCATATCTCTTTAGAACATTAAGTAGTAAACAAACGATTTATACAAATTTGAATGCCTATAAAATTGATAGAATTTCACAAGTAACATTAAACATGTATAGAAAGTATTTGGCTTTTAAAAATTATATATCTACATAAAATGAACATGAAATAATTTAGAAAAAGTTCGAAATATTTCGACATGAGCTCATCGCTAAAGTTGCAAAGCTCACAATGAAATAAATAAAATAAATATTTCGAGAAGAAATTTAATATTAACAGTAAACATTTATAGTTGAAGGTTTATTAATACTTACTATGACTCACTCGGGTAGAGGCAGTATAATTAAATAAATAAATATAATACTTACTACTACTTTAATTATTTATAGTATGAATAATTAAGAATATTGAGTACTATTCTTAAACTACTATATTAAAATTAAATAAAAAAAAAATTAGAAATTGAGAGAAATCCTACCCCATAAAGCAGTTTTAAAAATAGAAATAGTATAAAGTCTAAAAAATATTATAAAAAATTAAGTTTTAATACATTAACATTTTTACACAGATTCTCACATTTTTATATTAGAAAAAATATATTCGCTGCGGATAGGATACGAACCTGTGCATAAGGCGTAGGGACAATCAATAGCCGTGGCAAGTGGATAGGCGAAAAAAGACAAACGTGAAAGAGACAGATTGACGTGAGATGGGAAATCCCATGATCTCTGATTGAAATAGTGAGAATATTATCTAGGGTTTTACGAGGATTATTACAGTGAAAGCATAATTCTACTCGAAAAGGATATCCGAAAAGGAATTCCGTAGACATTTAGGCTTTGTTATCAACTTATTCCAATAATAATTAATGATTTACAGAGTGAAACGTAATAATAATGTAAAAGTTCAGTTTGAGAGCGGATTATAGGGTAAATTGTTACATCATTGAGAGACGGCCATCAATGAAACATAAACTGGGAGATTATGTAGCTTGAAGCTGGGCTAAGTATTAGGGCTAGGATTTACCTGTCCTAATTACGGATAGACATGGATTATACTTAGCATCGGGGATAGACATGAATATCTTGCAACAATTTCCTAGCGGGAAATAGTATATACCTACTATGTTGGGTTTTTAGATCATGAGATCAGTGAGGTAATTGAGATTTGGGGAAGTGGATCTAATATTGAAAATGTGCCTTCTATATGGTTTCACCTAACACATTTTGGTACACTTTTCTTGTTATTTCAGGAATCTCCTTTTGAATGGAATGTCATTTTTAAAGATTGTGTACTCAACATGATAGTTTTAACTGATTTACATTGAGGCTCACATAAAAGTCTCAATAAATTCTTCAGTTATTGGTGACAGCAAGTATTGAGGATGTTATTTGAATGATTCAGGATAGAACTAAATGTCATGAGATAGGTTTTCTGGGTGATCAACTTACATGGTTATTCAACCTTTAAGTTTTAGTGGGTTGGGTTCTGAGTGTCTGTTTAATTTTTGTAGGTCTTATTTGTATTTTTTTTTGTTTATCAATGTTGAACTTTTATCCATTCTACGTTATAAAAGCTGATCATTTCAGACGCGTTTGACAATAACTAAGTAGATATTTTGCATTTATAGCTATTAATACTACCTATTTATATTCTTCAGTTTTACATTTATTCCTTCCCCTTTTCTGCCTTTTTTTTCTTATAAATGTTTTGGGTTTTTTAAATTTTCTCAAAAATTCTAAAATAATTTTAGATTTTCTAGAATTTTGCATCTCTTTGATATTTTAAGGATGTATTATTCCAAATTTTTTATTCTACGTGGAAAGTTCATGAATTTGTTTCCAACAAAAAAAGAGATTAGAAAGCAAATCATTAAGATTTTCCAATTTACGCTTTCCGAATCACAGTCTTTGGTGAATGTCTCTACTTTGGAACAGAAAACCTGTGTTTTTGCCTAATGCTAATTTTCCTCTTGAATTTATATAAACAGAACTTTATTACAGTAAGCGTCCTTGAATATAGTTGCTTTGTGGTGAATTGTGGAACTATACGATTTTTATATGGATTCTGTTAGTTCGCAAACTCCTAATGAGTGAATAGACGGGTGAAATAATTTTTATCTCCTAATTTCAAGTGTAGACCATAAATGCCATCATCAGAATATAATTGCTTATAAGAGTCACGAGGTATTATAATCTCTTGTCTGTATAATGATGGTAACTATACGAAGCTCATGTAATGTATTCATTAAGTTTCAATATCAATCAAAGGCATCGAACTTAATTTATGAATTAATATATCATCCACCCGATGATGTTCAGAACTACAAGTGATACGCTCTTGAAATTACTCAACTAGCTATTCAAACCAAGGAAACTACAAACTCTAATTACTCTTCACATGTACTTATTATAATTGCATCGTAATGAGCGATAAATATTTGTTAATCGAACTTTATTTTTACTAATGTTCGGTTTACTTATTTATTGTAAAATGTTTACATTTTTTTTTTTTAAAACGTTTCAGTGTTTAAAAGGTAGCCTTCATGGTCCGTGCTTAGCACATGTGCTCAATCAAAGGAGACAGCTGTGTTATTATTCCTGGAGTAATTGAAAACTTACCTTTCTATTAAGTTATTGTAAAAAAAGAAGAAGAAAAACATTTTATTTTGAAACAAAACAATTTTTTTCACAAATGGAGGGGGAAAAATAAATAACTCTTTCAAAGTTTTAAATAAAGTTTCTTTATACAGCCGGTTCTCCAAGGTGTCGTCTACTCTTTTAATATGACATAAAATACCTAAATAAAGTCGTTGAGAACCTAGTATTACACAATAGAAAGGCTGGGTACTGTAGACAAGGAAAGAAGGTTAGGAAGGTAGTGTTTCATAACGCAAGGACGCATATTGATAAGCAATATTAAATTAGTTCTAAAAATGTACGTGATGTGATAAGCCCATTGATGTAAATAAACACATTTATAATGTAAATATGTATTTGGTGTGAACAAATTATTAGACATCTAAAAATTATTGTAGGAAATGCCCTTTGAGGAGGAGCAGAATAGCTCGAAACCGGTTAGGGTTGGAATAAAGGATATGAAGTGAGAAGAATATTATTTATGTTATTATTATATTATTCTTTTGGCTATGACAAAAATTATATATATACATATATATATATATATATATATATATATATATATATATATATAATGGTAGTTCGCTCTCTGAAAAATGTTTCGTCTGTTTTGAAAGGTCAAGTTCGATAACCAGCAGAATCCGTCCACCGGAATATGGTTTTTGGAGAGAAAGTCTCGGGATATGCTTGCAGGTGATCGTTTTATAGGTTACTTGACATAGAAAAACGAACGAAACGATTTTTAAGGCGATATCTGTAACCGTTTTTGAGAAAAAAGGAAGAAATGCTTTCGTAACTTATTTTTGATTTGGGTACTTATAATCTTGGGACTCAATCGAAATATTTATTTCTTGTTTGAAATTCATCTGTTGGTAACAACTCATATTATGAAAAAGTTAACATCTTTTCATTTTTCAAGAAAAGAAATTCATTTTAAAAATAAAAGACCCAAATAAAAATGAAAGTGTAATCATTTAAGTTTTTTTATTTATTGAACCATTTTAGGAATCAATTACTAAAACTAAGGAAATTTCCCTCAAACCACCAGTAGATAATTGATTTCAAATAATCAGTTCTCGAAAGGAAAATGACTAAAATTTAACGAAATATAATGATTGGTTTTATTCGTCCGGGATTCTCCATTACTGTATTGTACAGTATTAAAAACGTCATTGTTCTCGAAGTGAACTACCGACCCGAAAATTGCTGGGTGTATCTCCGTTCGAGAGGAGAGGCGATTGAGCCGTGTGATCTATTTACAGCGTCACATGCTTGAAGTTCTTGAACCTTTAAAACCACAATACTATCCTATAATTCTTCTTAAATCTGGAAGAAAATCTATCATTACAATCCAAACATTTAACATGTCTACAGTTTTCTGGAATTTAATTATACTACTACAGTACATTGTTTAAAATAACAGAACATATTAACAATAACTGATACGGGACAGATTGGCACAATCATCCCGGTAAATGGCAGACCTACTAAGAATTCCATGAAAATATGTGAAAGTTGTAGAATTAATTTAATCATGGACAATGCGAATTTCAATTTTATTGACCAGACTTACTTAGGACACTGAAGAAAGTAAAGAGAATTTGAAACTGATCTGGTACCTCAAGTTGTTTGCGCAATCCGGAAGAGCTGAGGACAAATTTTTACCAAAATGGTCAGATTTTAATAACATATAGCACAAAAAATAATTAGCCTAAAACGGAACGACTAATTCCTTAAGAAGCAAATTCCGCCCATCAAAGTTTTTTATTTTTCCGAATCCGTAGCGTTTAGGCCTATTTCGCACTGTCTACTAGTCGCCGGCGACTCAGTCTCCCGGCGACTAAAACATGGGCAACTTGGGCCAGGAGACCAAGCCGAGCGACATTCGTACAGTATGGACCTCGAAGAATTGACAATTGTAGCGCTACTAAGTATAGAGAGGAAGAAAAAGA
Source organism: Gonocerus acuteangulatus (assembly GCA_946811695.1). Classification (NCBI taxonomy): domain Eukaryota; kingdom Metazoa; phylum Arthropoda; class Insecta; order Hemiptera; family Coreidae; genus Gonocerus; species Gonocerus acuteangulatus. The sequence goes on from OX328126.1 coordinate 50,368,222, forward strand.
AAAGAAAATCAAAAGAGTGTTGGATACATCCTTTGCTACAAGAAAGGAGATTAAAAGGGATGCTTCAAATATTCTTCTGGTAATCCTTCCCCTCCACATAACGCAACTATTTCTTCCCACTCCTTTTTCTTCAATTCCCGATTAGAATATTCGACACTCAGTAAATCCCAAATAGCTTTTCGGGATTGTATTTCCAATATAAATGTACCAGTATCGAAAGCCTGAGCCATTTTTGTGATAGAGGACCGGTCGTTGCTTGCAGAGTACCCTTTGAAGCTGTGCCGGTAGTCGCCACTACACGAGTCGCCTGGGCGACTGGCGACAAAGTGCGTCAGCGCCCATTGGAACTAATTTCGATATTTAGCTTTATTTTTTCTTCAGTTTCTGATACGATTAACTATGAAACTGCATTTATTTTTCAATAGTCAAAATATTCCAGGGATAAAAGATTCCCCGCTGAAACAAGATTATTTATAAATTCTTACATTCAATAAAGTAGAACTTCACTTTGTACCGTGGGACGGCGTTATCTTGGCCGTCAGGAGTAAATACTCTTCCCAACGAAATTTTGTTGTACGATGTTTTCTACACAATATTGGCAGATCCAACCTAAGAAAAACATTTACGGGATGAATGGTTTTGCTGAATCTCTGATTTAATTTTTTATAAATTTTATAGCCTTGATTTAGCTGATACCTAAAATGTATATTTTTTGTTCATATAATTTATTTTGTTTTGTACATTTATCTTCTTTTTTCTTTGAATCACTAATTAAGATCGTCGATCCACTTGTAAGAACAAGATTAAAAATGTTAAATATTGCTTAAAACTGACAGGGACGGAAAAAAGTAGATGACGAGTCTGAGCCGTCATCCATAAGTCGGGCCCATGTCGCAGACGAAACATTTACCCAAAATGGTTAATTGACTTTCAGATATATTTTTACGGATATTCCGACGAGGAATATTCTATAAAGCAGAATTTATAGAATATTTTTTTTTATTCGATTTACATCAATCCAAACTAAGATATTTACATAATTGTAAATTTGGTATTATTTGGTATTTGAGGTGAATAGTCGAACATCGGAAAGCTGATTTATCGGAGGAGCAATTTCCTTACAAATAGGTTAAGACGTAAATTTCAATCAGGATCACCTGAGTACTTGACATTTTAATGTGTTGGTTTTACTTCATTGAATGAGAGTGTTTAAGAATTTATATGATTAAGCTATCTGAATTAAACCTAATATAAGTGCTATGTGGAATCACAATAGTTTTGCGCAGTTCCTGTGATATTTGTTTCGTTTTGTACACAACTGCGATTTGTACCCCCACTTCTACTGCAAAGGCCTACTTCTATGCATCATTTTCAGTAATGTGGATGCAGTGCTGACCGGGATCAACAGGAGATGTAATTCTGCTTAGACGGAGAGCGGCTAAGCACCAACATTTAACATTAATCAATTATCATCATTGGACAATACAGATCCTCCTCAGCGGACCTCGACAGCCTCAGTGGACAGGATCAGCGGATTATGACGTCCGATCGATTTTTATTAGATAATTAACTTAAATTAAATTAAACTGAAAGAAAAAACGCAATCAAAGCCTGATGTAAAAAATTCTCTTTAAGTAGGACGCACCAATTTGTGTAGGCTTAGAAATGGACACTCATTAATAGGACATTCGTATTTAATGAAAAAAAAAACAGTACAGACCCTTAAGCTCACCGAGTTATGTGACAGCAAACCACATACTGACAGACTCCACAACAAGAGACAATTTACTCATACCACAAGACTAAAAAGGATTACACATGCCCATAAAATAAAAAAAAATTGGTCTGTCCAAAGTCACCATACATATATTATTATGTATTTCAACCCCAGCACATCAGGGTGAAGGGAATTTAAAGGTCAAACATCTAATGAAGTCGTTTAAGAATAAATAACTAGAGCTTCTATGGTTTTGAGGGTCGCTGAATGCGAATCCGAGTTCTGTTCCACCCCATCGGCGCAAAAATCAAGGTCCTTTCAAGGACAAATATGTTTATATTATTTTGTTGTTTCACTAAAATGAATGAGGTAAGTTATTTTGTTAGTTTTGCATTATATAGCAAGTAATATACCATTTAAGCTTTTTAACCCTTATTCAAATAAACGTAATGTAAATCATATTGTATTTGCATATATATATATATATATATATATATATATATATATATATATATATATATATATATATATATATATAAAAATCAGTCCACGAGGGCCCTGAGGGGCAGATACTAAAGAGGTATCTGATTCTTGACCATACGGCACACTAGGGAGATAGTGTGCTCAGTACTATGCTCCGGCCGCCTGATTTTCCCCTTGGCCGTTTCGACTGCTAGAGTCATTAGCACCCAAGGTACTCATTATTAAATTAATTAAAGGCTGGGTCGGCCTAGGGACGGTCAGGGAGGCCGAATTCAACCCATGAACGAAGACACTAGAAGAAAAAATCTTTAGTGCTTGCTCGGGATTTGAACTCAGGCCTCCAGCTTATTAGTCCAGTGCTCTACCACTGAGCTAACCTCGCCCCCATTTGCACATATATATCGGTTGGTGTTGTGAACACTGTTCTCAAACTATAAATGTTGACGAAATAATTGTTTAATAGTCTCCTTCGCGAAGCGCATGAACGGTAATGAAAAAAAAAAATGTTAACATTGAATATTAGGTGCTGAAGTGAACAAGAACTAGCATTAACAACACTAATGATAATTATAGGTTATTATTAAGTTCATAGACAACTGTGCCTAATTCCAATATAATGGTTATGACAGTCAATCATATCACTGAAAATGTCAATCAAATTCTGATGTACATACAATGATACAAACTGTACCAACTCCATGTGATATTAGTAATAATGAATCAATCCCATGCTTTGTTTAGAAAAAAAACCTGTGCTAAAGAATGATTTCTCTCTAGAGTGAAATGATTTTGATCATGAAAATGCCATTTCGGAAGTAAATAGAAACCAGGCATTCCTTTGTCGTAATAAATTGTACATTTATTGAATATATCCATTCAATTGCATTACTCATTTACACCAGTAGTACTCAGCAATGATTACAAATTAATTACCGCCAACTTAAGAATTAAATTTCATTACATTAGAGTCACTCATGACGCAAAATGTGGAGACCCCACCCATATGACAAAAATCAAAAGGTTTATACAATAAATGCTGTGAGATGAACGGCTAAAATTTGCTTTATCTCAAGTTTTTTAGAATGTATTATTTTAGTGTGTATGGGTTTTATAATTAGAGTCTGTTTTTTTAAGAAAAGAAAAAAAGATTACTGAATGAGGCAGCCCGAAATGTCAATAACTACGATTTTTACGAGTCGACAGGTTGTGATGTGGAATTGTAAAGGATTTTTTTAAAGCGATTTTCTTAATAACATACCTTTTCTTTTGTTTAGCCTTAGTGACATTTACATAGTACTTTTAGAAATACATTAGTATAGATGCATTAGTTCGAATAATTTTGCTAATATTAAAACAAATTTACTTTACAAATGTTATGAACTAGATGAAGAAAATGCTAGTGGCAACTAAATTATTTAAAAATCCCTAAATTAAAAAAAAAATAAAATAAAAAAACCCTGTTTAAATAGTATTGGGAGAATACTATAACCAACTATAATAGTGTAAATATTTACTACTAACACTTATTACAGCCTAACTTACTGGCTGAATAGGTTTTGTGTTTTGGGGAGCATAATTAACGAACTCGCTATATTTTCTGCAATACCTCTCACGTGAACATTAAAGGGTAAAATATGTAACGTAAAATTAATCTAGATTTGAATTATGAGCAGTAAAATACTCACCAACATGAGCTATCTTTAGTGTAGCCATCTGCCGGAGGAGTTGGTCAACAAGTGGATCGTCTTGACTGTAAAGTTCCAGTTTGGATATTCGCAACTGGAACCGCTCCAGCACAGACATGTTCGCTCTGAAGGGAAAAAACAAACAAACAAAGTGTTATTGCCATAGAGTAAATAATTGTCCCATGTTGCGTAATAAAAAAGTCTGAAACTAACAATAAGCCCATCCCTCATTATGTTGGTGAGCTTAGGCGACATTTTTGTAAGAATGAAAAGTAACCTATATACCTTATGCCATTCAAGACCTGCTAACAGAGGACAGCCCACATATAAAAATAATATTAAAACATTTTCAAAATACAGTCGGCAAATAATATTAGGCAGATCTAAGTTCATTTAAAATAAAACACTCATAACTTACATTTATATGTTTCATTTACGTACTCATTTACATATTTCCAATATGTATGTATGCCTCTGTGTGTGTATATATATATATATATATATATATATATATATATATATAAATTAGTGTGTGTGTGTATATAAATGTATATAGTAGGTACGGATATGTATAGTAATTAATATGAATTTATGTAAATATTCATACATGTATGTATATATTTATATTTAAGTTTAAAAATGTAATTATGAACTATTGAATTTATTTAATGGTACTCATATATAACTGGAAGTAATACTTAAATTGGGACTTACCAAACTTACTAATAATAATAATTTAATAATTAACATTTTTATATAAGCAAATTGCTGTAATTTTTTTTTCTGTAAGCAATAAACAAAAGTCCAACTCGCAGGAACTGCGTCATCTTAGCACGGTTCCGTGCATCTCGAGGAAATGGAATAGATTAGGCATCACAAATCGCAGGAAACTGACAGTAGCCAACTTACATAGAAGCGGATAATTCATAATCCTCATCGTTGAGGAAGGCTGAACAAGCCAATACAATTATGTACTGAAAACGTACTCACTCATCGACTACTGCTGAGAAGGCTCTATTGCAAACAACCGAAAATTCGTTGTCATTTTAAGTCTCTTGTTTTACTAGTAAATTCGTTTAAATGTTATAATCAACTGTAAGTATGTGCTTCATGGCAAACAAAAGTCCATTCTCTCGAGGTTTAAATCTTTCTATAAAATAAGAAATAATGATAATTTCAGTTAAAGCAGTATGAGGAAGGTTAAATAGGTAGGAGAATTCAAAACAAACTTATTACCGTTACCTTTTATAGTTTCTTGGCTTATTTGACTAAAATACTAATTTTACTGATAAATGCAATATAAAACAAAATCAACAAATTAAAAAGTGAGTTAAGCAAAGACAAAAATAGGTTCAAAAGAACAAAACAATAACTTTTAAGTTTTAAGCGCTTATATCTCTGATTGACGTTGCCCCATCGAATATTGCTTCAGAACCTTTTTTGTACAGAATTTAGTAAGCATTCGAAGGTCACCTTCCACTTACTACGATTTCCCAACCGTTATCGAGATATGTACGAAGATCCGAAAACTTTTCAAGTCTATTAATAAAATAATTTTTTCCGCATACTTCCTCAACTCCAAATATAACCAAAATTTAAACATCTAAGTTGGGATTAATTGCCGAGATGTAGAAAATATTTCAATTGAATCCCGCGATTCTAAGTACTCATAAAAAAAATAATGACTTCCAAAAACATTGATTCCACTTTTCTCAGAAACGGTTACAGCTATCGCCTTAAAAATTGTTTCATTCGTTTTCTTATGTTAAGAAACCTATAAAACAAGTACCTGCAAGCATATAAACTCAAAAAGTCCGACTCGCAGGAACTGCGTCATCTTAGCGCGGTTACGTACATCTCGAAGAAATGGAATAGATTAGCATCACAAATCACAGGATACTGATAGTAGCCAACTTACACAGAAGCGCATAATTCTAAATCTGTATAAGTCAATACAATTATGTACTGAAAACCCTTAACCCCCCCCCCCCCCCCCCCCCTGAAAACTTACTCTTCGAGTACTGCTGAGAAGGCTCTATTCCAAACAACCGAAAATTCTTTGTCATTTTAAGAATCTTGTTTTACTAGCAAATTCGTTTTACTGTTATAATCAAATGTAAATGTGTGCTTCAGTAACGATAACTTCAGTTGGAGGCTATGAGGAAGGTTATATTGATAGGAGAATTCAAAACAAACCTATGTATACAACATCATGATATTGGCCACAGCCATCTTGATTACCACAGCCACTCCAAACTTATACCTTTTATAATTTCATAGCTTCTTTTACTACAATACTAATTTTACTGATAAATTCAATTTAAAACAAAAAACAACCAATTAATAAGTGAGATAAACAAAGAGAAAAACCCTTACAAAACAAACACTTTTTCAGTTTTAAGCGCTTATATCTCTGATTGACGTTGACCCATCGAAAATTGCTTTAGAATCTTTTTTGTAGAGAATTTAGTAAGCATTCGAATGGTCACTTTCCACTTTCCACGATTTCCCAACCGTTATCGAGATATTTACGAAAAATGTATGAAGATCCGAAAACTTTTCATGTCTATTAATGAGATTTTTTTTTCACATACTTCCTTAACTCCAAATATAACCAACATTTAAACATATTAGTTGGGATTAATTTCCAAGATATAGAAAATATTTCAATTGAATCCCGCGATTCTATGTACCCACAAAAAAATAATGACTTACAAAAAAATTGATTCCACTTTTCTAAGGAACGGTTAGAGATATCGCCTTGAAAATGGTTTCATTCGTTTTCCTATGTTAAGAAACATATAATACAAGTACCTGCAAGCATATGAACTCAAAAACGTAAGCGTTACGAGTTTTCTTCCGCGAATTTCGCCCCAAAAACTATCTTTCAGTGGGCGGATTCTGCTGGTTAACGAACTTGACCTTTTAAATTAGACGAAAGATTTTTGTACCAAACTTCAGCAAAATCAGACCATTTTTGAGCCGTCAGGAGCGCGAACAGACAAGCATATATATATATATATATATATATATATATATATATATATATATATATATATATATATACAAATTTGAACCACCTATATTTTCGTAATCTATAGGGTCTGAAACGAGAAAGTTTCTAGTCGGCACTTCCGAATTGCGTCATGAGGTCAACCTCTTAAGCGGGTTCTCCCTATGGAGATAGGGAGTAACCACGCTAAAACGTACGCGTTACGATTTTTTTGCGCGAATTTCGCCCCAAACACTACCTTCTAGTGGGCGGATTCTGCTGGTTAACGAACTTGACCTTTCAAATTAGACAACAGATTTTTGTACCAAATTTCGTTAACATCGGACCATTTTTGAGCTTGCTACTAGAGAGCGAACAGACAAGCATATATATATATATATATATATATATATATATATATATATATATATATATATTGGGCCACCTATATTTTCGTGATCTATAGGGTCTGAAACGTGAAAGTTTCTAGTCGGCACTTCCGGATTGCGTCGTGAGGTCAACCTCATAAGCGGGTTCTCCCTATGGAGATAGGGAGTAACCGCGCTAATACAATATATTTTCAAAATATTAACACCTATCATAAACTTTAACAAGTATAGTGTAAAAACGGAATAACATTCGAGATGGGCAAAACGGCTCCCCTCGAAAAGTGTCTCTGAGCGCTCCGCTCACTAAAAAGAACCGGTTATTTTTCATGGCTCACTTGCTCTTTTTGCCTCTTTTGCGCTAGTATGTAATATAAGGGAGGACCATGCTATGAAAAGCGATGTTGCTTTGCCTCGTTTTAGATGTTTGAACGTCACACATCTGATTTTTATAACAATAACAAAAATATTTATATCTTATGAAAAATCTGAAAAGAGCAATATTACACCGGATTAGCTTCAGAAAGGATACTGATATGAGGATAATGACAATCAGGAATAAATAGCCAGCGACTTAGATGAGCTTATCGCCGTTATGGCAGTGATATGTTATGAAAAGAGCCTTTCCTAGGAAGAGTTGGTTATCCGTTGAGCATGGTGTGGCAATTGGCTATTAAAGCAGCCATGAATAAATCTACACAGAGAAGCTTATGTCTTCAATAATCCTAATTGGTGTACACTCATGGGACAGCAGTGAGGAAATAAGTATAAGATAAGCCTTTAACATGCAGGATTAGAACGAAGATATCCAATGGATATGATTTATTTTTATAGAATGAAAAACACACATATAAAAGGAATTAAAAAGTAGTATAACTTTTCATAAAATCTGGAGCAGAAAAAGTTTTTGTACACAACACCATGAGATGATTAATACGTTTATTCCACCATTGTTGTATGTATTAAAGAAAATCTTTAAAATGATTTAGAACTTGAAAAGAAAAGCCAAGTTAGAGCCGATATTTAGCCCCTCATAACGTTTAATCAGTAAGAGATAAACTTATGAAATTTTACCCAAATATTATACTAATAGATATGAGTGAAATTGGAGAATTTCATAATCCTACATCAAAGTGTTCCTGAGATATGGCAAAAAAAAAAATAAATAAAAAAATCGGGATTTATACGACTCACCCCCTCACTCATCAAAATTATTAGGCACTTTACGAAAATCGAGAGACTTAAAATTTTGCAGGATGATAGACATTGGTGTGTTATTAAAGCCAGAAATCGAAAAATCCTGAAAGTTTGAGTTTGACCCCGCTACAAGAATGTAGATATTAATATTGGGCTCATGAAAGAATTTTTGAATAATATGTTCAAACTTTCATCGATCGTACGTACTACTAAAAATGATCTCTCCCCCCCCCAAAAGTGTATATAACTGTCTATTTATATGTCTGTATATTATAGGTGTGTTGTAAAAATAAAAGCAATCAGAATGTTTGTTTTTTTTTTCATCGCGAATCTCGATATACAGCATTCCTATGGCAAACGATTGGAAGAGTTCGTTAGACAGAAGAATCAGTCTATAAGGAAGAGGGAGAGAACCTCAGAAATTATTAATATACTCCTAATGGTTGTAAAATGTTATATTGAAATATATCACACAAGACAAAACCAGAACATATTGGGGAAATCGTCTTATGAAAAAAATATAGAACGGTTTATGAGGTTTGGGACATTAATTTAGACAAACCAAATAATTATGATGGCCCTTACGGTCATAATTTTTGTCACTTTACAGAGAAACTCGCTATCCAATACCATAAACTAAGAAATGAAGTTTCTCAGAAAAATGAGCAAAATCGGCCCAGTTGAAGTAGGGGAGTAAAAATGCTCCATTCGAGATCAAGGTATACAAAATTACTATAAATATTCAAAAATAATGATAAAGTTGTTTTTAAAATACAGTTAAATCAGCTAAAGTGGGAGTGAATATGTATTATTATTATTTGAATAATTGGCTCAACTATTAATAAAAATAGAAACAGCCAAACTGTTTTTAAGAAGTCAAATAGTCGAAATTCGGCTAAGAAAAAACGTCATATTTTTGGAAAACTTTATTTTTCGAACGTTTTGGTATGCTTTTCGGCAGTCTTCAACTAAAAAATAACAAAACATAATAACACCTTAAGCGCATATTAGATAAACAAAGGTTTTTTTATGTTAATAAATAGTTAGTACAAAACTCACTTGAGAGTTAGTAGAAACTCCTGTTTTTAGCTATTGTATTAGTCTTTTGTTGAGAAATGTGGCCAGTTTTACCTTTTATAGTTTTGAATATTATTTACCTAGTTTGACAAATATATGTAACTGTTAGATATTATCTATATTATTTCATCTATGCCTCCATCCATGGATTAAGAGGCTTTAGATTTAGCTATGCAGCCTTTTCGGTGTAGGGTATGAAAGGGCACTTAGATTGATGAGGGATTACCAGCAGACTGGGGCCATTACAGGCCAATCCACCTCCCTCAACCCCGCTCTGATTCCTCACAATTGCACTTCCTATTCACTCGATTGCCTCATTTTGTTATCGATTCTACTCGATTCGTCGAATGCCATTATATAGTCCAGGACATATCTAAAGGCCAATGGATAATTGTACCAGTACAGGAGAGGGAGATCTGAAAAACTAAAATTTCCTTTTCACATAATTCTTGGATCTGAACTAATGGTAGACGGTGCATTTTACTTCATGCTCCTGGAGTGGCTGTTATCTTTTAAAAAAGTCCGTCACGCAGGAGCTGCATAACTAGGCCCATTCCGCACAAGGCATGTAATGTACTCTGCATTCCTGAATTATTTGTTTCAAAATAACCTCTCACTCTATCTCTCTCTCTCTCTCTCTCTCTCTCTCTCTCTCTCTCTCTCTCTCTCTCTCTCTCTCTCACTATATATATGTTGTTATGTTGTTTTATATTTGTAATGAGCAGCTGACTCAATGCAAAACAGAAACCAGATACAGCGTTCCTAATGGCTTAATTAAATTTTAACATAATACATAGTAAACACCAACTTCTAATAAACCGATTTAGTTTATTTTTACAATGTATTATTCTGTTTAAATACCCATGACGAGTACCGAGTTTCGATGCGATATAACAAAAATTACGGCCGGTATTACTATTTTGGGTCTGGAGTAAACCGCCTCCCCTCTAGGTAGACCGATTTTTGTGGTTAACGAACCCGTTCAATTGTTTTCTAAGGGCACGCAAGTGGCCTAGAGACCAACTCTAGAAGATCTACTGTGAAATAAAAATCATATCTGTCTAGTGAATACTGCAACTGCGAAGCATCTCACCTCATGTAAATTCGTGCCAATGTAACCTTACAATAATTTACTAGTAATATATTTTATACATTGTTGTAAATTCAAAATAATAATAATAATAATAATAATAATAACAGTAATAAAAAACAAAAAACAAAACTAGAATTACCCCTTAATAACCTAGGGAATCTCTATTATCCGGCTTGTAGTGCGTAGAGCTTTGATTTATAGTACACGATAAGTGCATTGGACTGCTGGAGTAATTATTATTTAAGTCCTATTGGTTATTATTACGCTTGTTGGTGGAGTATGTATATGGAGTTAGGAATAAAATAGCGAGGACACGTGACTAAAAGGAACGACTGAGAGATAAGCTAGCAAATATAACTGTGTCCATCTGTCACAAGTGATAAACAGATACTCACACAAGGACAATAATTCTCATTCATGGAGCTACGTTCTGTTCGACTTAAGTCTCTTCTAAGTCATGCTCTGTACATTCATGCTGTTTTTTTTTTGTTTTTTTTCTTTTTATGGTCTATCTGCAACTAGCGCATTCATGCCTATGATGCAACTTTTGGTTCTGCTCTATAATGTCATCGATGTCCTCCTTTCTTCCGAACAAGACCTCACTGTACTCCCGTGTTTCCTCCATTCCTACAAGAAAATCTGCTTATGGCGTCAATACAGAAGTGCTCGACGTTTCGCAATCAATGTCATTTAAATCCGATAGTCGTCAAAATTATTTCTCTGGCATGGATGAAATATGGCAATAAAATACCTTATCTAAAAAGAAAGATCTATTTTGTTTACTAGTAGAATGTTCCCGCCGAAACATCAATCATCAAACGCACACTAACAAATTGTGCCATGTACAGAATAGTAATTCTAATTTTCATATATATTTGGACTTGGGGTTCGGACATGTTTAAAGTCGAAATCTTAAGCAATTTTTCAGATAACTCGAAAAAACAAGTATTTTAGCTTTGATTGCTTAAAAATTACGCATTAATTACGAGTTAAACATACCTCACACGTCTGACATTAGTTCAACTAGCAATAAACTTCTTTGGTTACAATATTGCTTCTGCGCAAGGTTTGACATTAGGCCAAACTAAAATACATAAATTTAGGGTACGTTTGGACTAGGAATACTGTAAAGAAATATTGTAAGAACAGAGATAAGACATTTTGAACTTTTTGTTTGTTTTCTTAAATATTTCTAAAACGATAAAAACTTGTGGTAAGTGGAGAGAACCCATTCGTAATTTGCCACTGACCAAACCAAATGAATTTCTTTCAAAGAAGGTTCAGGCATGAATTTAGATAGGACCATGTGAGCATGAGAAAACGGTGATGTTTTCGTTCCATTTAAGAAGATTTGCTATGAGTGTCTATGCTAATCATGCATTATGTTAAAAACGCTTTGATAATGCCCTTCCTTTTTGGAAAGGATGTAGGTGATAATGGCCCAGTTGTCGGTGCGCCAAAAAAAGAAAAAAAAAAAAAAAAAAACTTGTTTCTGGAAAGACAAGAGAGACCTTAGTTTGGTGGACTAGAGGTGTTTTTCTACCGGCCATCGCTTCTCTTGTGACCCCTAAAGCAAACAATAAATAAAGGTGCACTTCCTTGAGTGATACAGCTGAAGATCTTTTTTTCTTTAAGTTAAGGGCCATTTTTTTTTACTTCTGGTTATTTGTAATTTGATTTTATATGCTCTCTCTAACTCTCTCTCTCTCTCTCTCTCTCTCTCTCTCTCTCTCTCTATATATATATATATATATATATATATATATATATATATATATATAAGTGTATATAGTTATAATATGATCTGTTGTTTCATAAGAGCATTGCAAATATTCAATGCCAAAATATCCATCAGACGCGGTAGCTACCCTGTAACAAAATGATCGATTTGTCCTATTCTGGCTTTAATGGTTGCTGCTATACAACTAACATATTAACTACAACTTATAAATGTTTCTGTTGTTCCAGCAAATGTTTTGTCTTTCTCCTTTTAGCTAATTTCATGTGCCTTCATCATCATGGGACCATCCAAGGGTCCGTTACCCTTGATTTCTAGAGGTAGTTTTATTTAGCGCCGCCTAGTAGTTCCGACGATATTATGGGAAAGCGGTAAGAGGACTCAATATTCCTACTTATAAAACCCCTAAAAAATGCCAGTATATATATATATATATATATATATATATATATATATATATATATTTAGTGGTAAAGAACTTTTTTTGCCCCAGAAGATTTTGAAAGCAGTATAAAAATAGAACACCGTTCCGCTGATCATTAAAACGGCCTTGAGATGGGAGGAGCTCCGCTTCGCATAAATGAGAGAAATGAGGCAGAATAATGTTCTCAATTGAGCGCCTCAATGCGACAAAACATACTGAGAGAAGAGAATATGCAGATTTTGTAGCCTCTCTTCGTGTCGAGGAGGTCTCTTATGATAAAATTACGTTAATAATTTCATTTGTTTAAGGTAACAGGCGTTAAAACTGTCAATAACCAGATTTTTGAGACCAAAAAGTTGAATATTTTTCAGAACAACTACATCTCCATACAAACACTACTACTGTTGACTTGGGAATTTACGTCTTTTTTTTGTAGTTATGTGAGTTTAATAATTGCTATAGAAACTGAAAGAAAGTTACCATTTAGAAAAAATAATTTTAGATAACGCTCTTGTTTTCTTCATTATTACAACACACGATATTTTGAGCTGGTTTATCAGCGAAATCGGCGTGAGTGAGTGTTAATCTGTAACTAACAAGTATTTCCCTATTTACTTCTATTTAATCCTTACTAAAGTTGTTAGGAAAGTGTGATAACCAAGTGTTTTTCCTATATACTGCTTGGATAGGATTAATTTGTTTTTTAAATCTGAAAAAAATGTTTTTCTTATAACTTAGTGTTTAATGAAACCAAATAACCACATAGGAATATATAAAATATAATAATATAAAAAAAAGGCCAATCTTCACTGATTTTCCTGCATGATGAACCCTCACCAACCACCTGTGAAACTGAAGAACCCGAAAATAAAGAATATTAAATAGGATATTTCTGTGGCCCCTCTTAAATGATTATTTCTTGGATACCACAATAATATATAAATTAATTTATTATCGTAAATGAATAATTACTTTTAAGTCCTTTGAAATAAAGCAAAAGTGTTAGAAACGCGGCAGCAAAAATAAATAATGTTATTATAAGACAGTGACCCTATTTTTCCAATATATTCGTCTGTGGCAGAAGGTCAATTTTATAAAAACACACTTTCTTTCATCTGTATTCTTTTAGTAGGCTCTACATGTTTCACGTCGCTGTGACGCCTCTTCAGGAGCACTTAATCTAAATAAAATAAAATATGGTTACAGCCTATCCATTAGAGAACCTTCCGCAGGTAGGGCCACGTCTGGACTGATAAGATCAATCATGTCTACTGGGTATCAGCTAATACCCAGTAGACATGATTGATCTTATCAGTCCAGACGTGGCCCTACCTGCGGAAGGTTCTCTAATGGATAGACTGTAACCATATTTTATTTTATTTAATAGTAATAGTTATGTAATAGAAGTGGTAGAAATAATAATTTTAACTATAAAATTAAAAGTCTCGGGTTTCTATTAGAATCATTTTAGATTAATATCATTTATAAGTCATAATAGTAATAATAAATTTGGAAGATTAATGTTCCAAACATAATCTTCCCCAATCTTAACATTAAAGTCATTAAAAAAAAAAAAAAATTGTAAATAAGAAATTCATGAAGGATCCATTAGTCGTAAAATTCCGACAGGTCCTTCCACTTCTTTTACCTATAACGTTTAAATCAAGAGATATTTTTTCCATAATACTGAAATTTGTCGAGAACTCATTGTTTTGTAGTTAAATAATTTATTTAAATAACCTTATTAAATTCTGAATTGTTACAATCTTAAGCTTTAAAATACTGTCTGTAAATTGATATTATATTAATAGAGATTTTCTCCTGGCAAAGTTCATTGCATAATTTAAATTAAACCCAGAGGGTATTTTAATATGCATAAATCATTCGATATTATTGCAGTTAATCAAATTACAGGAGCAGTTGTAGTGACAGGACTGAATAGGATGCTGATAGATTTTATGTGAACATCGGCGTGTATTGGTCTCCATAATTAAATCTGCAGAATTACTTTGCTAAAGAACGAAAGGAAGGAAATCAAAACTTCTGAAGCGTTGTGCACCGTTTTCTCCGACTTGAGATGGTCCTATGAAAATCTACGCCTGAATTTTGTAGTATGTATTTCACCTATTGTTAACAAATTTGGCCTTTTGTTATAGATAAGTTATTTTCATGTCAACTTTCTTCAAAATAGGTCCATTTCTGTCGACGTTAGAGCGCCAACAGACATATATATAAATATATATACATAAAAATACCAATATATATATTTTTATAACCCCCTTATTTCTAACCAATTAAGTATATTCACTTTTCTTGGATGTCTGTGGTGTAGGTCTTAAAAAAAAAAGAATTTCTTTTTCTTTTTTTCTAGTCATTTATTTATAACTGGCCTACATGATTCGTGGCCTTCATGTTATCTCCTCAGGAGCCATTAAATTCCTGCATGTGTGGCCCACTTGCCACCCATATTATATAAATATATATATACATATATATATATATATATACATATATATATATATATATATATATATATATATATATATATATATAAACAAATTTGAAATGACTTACAACATGAGTAACGAAACGAAAATAGTTGGCTAAGCACTTTCGGATGTATGTATATGTATATTGTATAATTTTATAATTTATTAGTAATTTAAAACCTTGATTATTATGTTGAGGAAAACTATTAGTTTATTTATTTGATAAGTCCGGAATCCACTAATTACTTCCTAGAGTTTTGTGTAACTTGCAAATATCCAGAGCTTATATGGGAATATTGCGAGGATCGGCCCTTCTAAATATGGCCTTGCGAATGAGCTTTGACAAGTTTTATTGATATAGATGCTTTCAGGTCACCGGTGCGGCATGAGCGATATTCAATGTACATGCAAAGTCGATCACTCTGAAAATTGGCTTCTTGTGAAATAGGAGTTTTGTTTTAAAATATCCACATAATGTATTTTATCTGTTTTCTAAATCTCTGAGTGAAATACCTCCGACAATAACTTGTAATCAATTAACTTTTAATTTCATGATCATTACAAGCAGAGCTTAATTATTAAATTGTATGACTGAAATGAAAGCTATTTGATTCGACAATTAATAGTTTAGTGGAGCGAGGCTGTAACTGTGGAATTTACTTGTGGAAAACGTTAGTAGACAACATGGTACCAGAAAATGGGTTTTCACCAAACTCCAATGTACCATAACGTACTTGCGACCGATTTATTTACGCGGCTATAAGATGGCCTGCTCACCGTGTGTGCAATAACAATAATGTGCAATTACCAGTTATTCTGAGAAAACTTGCCAGAAATAAATGTTTATAAATTTTTTAATGATGTATTTTCATTTTACCTTACATTGCACAATGGTATATATACAACTACGTACTTACATACACGCATGTATATCCTCCACGATAAAGGGAATAATAAATTGTATGGTTAATTTATGGTAACATAAATATTATGAAAATTAAAATTTTCTCCAATGCTACCAGATATCAGAAGTAGCGTGAGAGTCTAGAATTAAATCTTGTAGTATAGCTGTGTGTTTTTTTAGCACTTTCCTCCGAAGGAAAGTAGCTATTGAGGTTGGACTCATGACGGAATTTTTGAAAAATTTCTTCAAATCTTTATCGATCCTACCTAGTAGACACCGAAAATGACCCCCATTAAAATTTTTATATATATATATATATATATATATATATATATATATATATATGTATGTGTCTATTAACACGATAGCTGCCAGAGTTTTTGTTTTTTCGTCACGAAACTTGGTATATAGCATTCAATAAGCAAACAATTGAACGAGTTCGTTAACCACCAAAATCGGTCCACCGGAAGGGGGGGGGGGGGGGGGTTTACCCCGAACCCAAAACACTAATTTGACCATTTCAGCCGTAATATTTGTTATATTTCAACGAAACTTGGTATTCGTACTGGTAATATATAGAGAAAAGTGAGCTATAAAAATAAACTAAATCGGTTCATAAGGAGGGGGGTTTACTCCGGACCGACAATACCAATTTGCCACTACCAGCCGTGATTTTAGGTATATTTCGACGAAACTCGGTATTCATAGTGGTAATCTACAGGTAAATATGTGTTGTAAAAATAAACTAAATCGGTTCATTAGGAGGGGGGGGGGGTTACTCCAGACCCACAATACCAATTCGCCACCACCAACCGTGATTTTTGGTATATTTCGACGAAACTCGGTATTCGTAGTGGTAATCTACAGGTAAATATGTGTTGTAAAAATAAACTAAATCGGTTCATTAGGAGGGGGGGTTTACTCCGGACCTAAATTACTAATATACTCATACTGGTCGTAATTTCTGCTGTATTGTAACGAAACGCGGTATACGTCGTGGGTAACTCATGAGAAAGAAGTGTTGTAAAAATGAGCTGAATCGGTCAATCGGAAAGGGGGGTTTACTTTGTAATATATTTCAATAGAAAAGCCAGCCAGACATAGGTTCACAAAGGCGCCGCAAGGAGCGCTAGAGGGACTGTATCCGGTTCCTGCGTTAGATCAAAATACAATAATATGAGGATTTTGTATTTATTACGTAGTGTAGTAGGTACCATGTGTAAACATAACTCTGGAAGCAAATTAATAATTTATCAGTTACTCATTACAAAATTAAAAGAGAACTATTCATGTTTTTATTTTATTTATGTAGGATATTTTAAGCAAATTGTTCTGGAAAGCAGTCTACACTACCCAAATTCTGAGGAAAGTGCTTAGTTATGCAGCTCCTGCGTGACGGACTTTTAGTTATAGTGCTTGTGCAGGGCCTCCGAGAGGCACCTGTTCAAATGTCTTCACGGGACCCTTAATCTTCCCCCTCTATTAACATTAGTAAAACTAAGAATGAAATGATTTTAACTGAAGGAGTAGCATTTTACCAGGTACCAAGGAATGACGTCGTTTCTTATATTAAAAGTCAAATCAAATCGTCCTGGATCTTTAAATGGTAAAATATCAGAGAAAACAAATTAAGGGAAATAAAGGCTTACCCTGTGTCCTGGAGGACTTCGTCTATAGTGGAAAATAGGAGAGCAGAGGTGGTCCTTGCTCGGCTCAGGATAGTCCACACACGATTGACTCATTCTTATCTAATGTCGAGGAATGAACCACCAGAGTGCCCAGCTTTTGGTGTCGTAATTTCTATCAAACATATCTTCACTGAATGCCGTGCCTATAAGAATGAAAGGTCTCTATTTGAGCTCAAGGGTAATTTGAGTGAAGATATGGGTGATGGCCCGACTAAGATCAAAAATGTATTTAATATTTTAGAATACAAACAACTACTAAATAAACTATGATTGTTGTGGCACATGGTCCGGGGTGTAAGTAAACCAAAGCCTGGCTATGGAACTTTTAGAGGTACGTTACACTGTCTGCAAGTAGATTTTTCAATAGGAGTGTGGGAGTAAGGCATGTCCGATTCTCAAACGACGTGTGATTAGAGTAAGTAGGCAAGAGTTAGAGTTTGAAATGATGCCCCATCCATTGTCTCTCGAGAGGTCTTGGAGGGTTGAAGAGAGTACTGGAGTTGAACTGCTTAGTTAGCAGTTAGATTAGGTTCTACTCATGTCGAGAGTTTATAGATTATTCGTTTGGAATGTCTTTAGCTTGTTTATTGGCTCATACAGCTCTTATTTATTAAAAACTTATCTGTAAATAGGAATACTCTAGAAGAAGAGATTCATCACCGAAATGAGAACTATTGGGAATCATTCTTTTGTAGAAGGTATATTAGGAACTAATATGAACGTTCCACTAAAAATTTACTAGTCTGTTTAGCAACCTTCCCTAGATTAAAGACAACAAGGCAATTCTTATAAAGTTCTCAAAACTTACTAATGGTCTTTCCGGAAAACAGGGACAATATGAACAATTTCTGGTTTTGTAGCTTCTTTGCACAAAAACAAATATTGTAACTATGAAGGACAAATTGATAACTCGGGTGTACATTTAATGGATCGATTTGGCTTCTACCCGTAATGAGCCTCACTATTTGGGTCTCTATACTATATAGCGAGTTTTGAAGCAAAAAAGCAAAAATTACAGCCGCATCGGACAAAATAGTTATTTGGATCCAGAGAAATTTTTTTATTCTTCTTCTATTGTTCTTAATGGATAGTTTTAGGTCATTCTCACACTGCCGTGCATTTAAATGTTTTGCTAATTTGATTAGTTTATGGAAATTATTAATTCGCCTCTATTGGTCGTGATTTTTGTTTTCATTTAATGATGAAACAAAAGATATATATACCATATATAAACACATTCACAAACACTCACATAAGTAGACACAGAAATATATATATATATATATATATATATATATATATATATATATATATATATATATATAATTGGGGTTCGTAGGAAACCTCAATTCTGACAGATCAATTTTGCTTATATTAGTAAAACATCGTTTCAGTAGTAGTTTTCGATAATATTTACCGTGTTTAGTTACCACGATACGAAAAATAGTAAAATAAAAATGCTAGGGGCAGATGAATGGATTGATATAGATTTGGTAGTTTAGGGTTAACCCTCACTCCTGATGGATCGATTTTTGTTTGTTAACAAAAAATTTTGTTAGATCATTGATAAAAGATTGTTGATCGTTGAGATTACCAAAGTCATTCCAACAGAGACAGACAGATTGCCAGGTTCGATCATGATGTCATTAATAATCTCTCATTGTCATTAATAAGGCTTAAAATTCAAGCAGAAACGTTGGCAATAAATACTCATTTTTATATAATAATTCAGTTTTGTAAACTGTGATGGCAAAAGGCCAACAATATCCACCTCATGATTTGTCTCCATTGTCTGTTATTAGTGGATTATTATATACTCAGCTTCAAAGGGAAAGGCACAATTTGTTGCCAATATAGTTTTAATATATATTTACTAGCTGAATACCCGTGCTTCACCATGGCCGATAAGTATTTTCTATATTGAGTTAAATAAGATATGATCAAAATTAAAGCTACTACATAATTGTGTACAGCTTATTATTGCACGGCAACAACCGCTTAAAACGTTAATAATAAACAGAGACAGAGACAAATATACGTTGAATAGCATAAAACTAACAAATTTGCAGTTTTAAGCACTTATCTCTTCGATTGACATCGCCCCACCCAATATTACAACAGAATCTTATTGTAGAGAATTTAGTAACCTATCGAATAGCCGCATTCCACTTACTACGATTTCCCAACCGTTTTCGAGATATTTTAGAAAATATACTGAGATCCGAAAACTTTGTATCACCATTCATACATTTTTTCCCCATATACTTCGTTTCTTAATACCAAAACAGAAAATTAGTTTTGAAACGTACTTCTATCAATTTTTCTGGTAAATGGCTACAGGACTCGCTTAAAAAATGGTTTCGTTCGTTTTCCTACGTTAAAGAATCTTCGCACAAATTTTGCTCCAAAAGCCATGTTCCAGTAAACGGATTCAACTGGTTAATGAACTTGACCTTTTAAATGAGAAGAAACATTTTTGTTCCAAATGTTATCAAAAGCGAACCATTTTTAAGCCGATGAGGAACTTCTTAATAATTCAACCCCCCCCCCTAAAAGTACTTAAACATTTGAATATCTAAAAAACCTTTCTTAGCGAGTGTTTACACTCTAATCGTATTGTCCATA
Organism: Gonocerus acuteangulatus; assembly: GCA_946811695.1. NCBI lineage: Eukaryota > Metazoa > Arthropoda > Insecta > Hemiptera > Coreidae > Gonocerus > Gonocerus acuteangulatus. The sequence continues at coordinate 50,388,720 of OX328126.1, forward strand.
CAAAATTTCCAAGTTTTATGTCAAGTGGTTCGGGATATTATTACCTCTAATGGACCATCACCAGGGCTTAAATCATATGAGGGACAAAATCACAGTTTATTTCTAGTAATTCTAGGAGTGCCATCATAGTTTAAATTAACCTCAATTAAAAATAATACTCTGTAGATCACCGAAGTTAAGCAACGTCGGGCGTGGTCAGCACCTGAACGGGTGACCGACCATGTGCTATTGGCATTATAAAAGGGTGGCAACCTATAGATAGCCCGGCGCTAATAGCCAAATAGTTGATGCGCCGTTAAAAAAAAAAATCATAAAAAAAAGTACTCTGAAATAGATAATGCACGGTAACAGCTGTTCTGTTATCGCCCTAGCAACGCATGCTACCTAGGCTTGCCTGCTCGAACCAACTCAAACTTTAAAAATACTTAAAAATTCGAATATCAAAAAATCCTTTCTTAGCGAGCGTCTACGTTGTATAGGGAGTGTCCATGCAAAATTTCCAGTTTTCCACACACGATTGACTCATTCTTATCTAATGTCGAGGAATGAACCACCAGAGTGCCCAGCTTTTGGTGTCGTAATTTCTATCAAACATATCTTCACTGAATGCCGTGCCTATAAGAATGAAAGGTCTCTATTTGAGCTCAAGGGTAATTTGAGTGAAGATATGGGTGATGGCCCGACTAAGATCAAAAATGTATTTAATATTTTAGAATACAAACAACTACTAAATAAACTATGATTGTTGTGGCACATGGTCCGGGGTGTAAGTAAACCAAAGCCTGGCTATGGAACTTTTAGAGGTACGTTACACTGTCTGCAAGTAGATTTTTCAATAGGAGTGTGGGAGTAAGGCATGTCCGATTCTCAAACGACGTGTGATTAGAGTAAGTAGGCAAGAGTTAGAGTTTGAAATGATGCCCCATCCATTGTCTCTCGAGAGGTCTTGGAGGGTTGAAGAGAGTACTGGAGTTGAACTGCTTAGTTAGCAGTTAGATTAGGTTCTACTCATGTCGAGAGTTTATAGATTATTCGTTTGGAATGTCTTTAGCTTGTTTATTGGCTCATACAGCTCTTATTTATTAAAAACTTATCTGTAAATAGGAATACTCTAGAAGAAGAGATTCATCACCGAAATGAGAACTATTGGGAATCATTCTTTTGTAGAAGGTATATTAGGAACTAATATGAACGTTCCACTAAAAATTTACTAGTCTGTTTAGCAACCTTCCCTAGATTAAAGACAACAAGGCAATTCTTATAAAGTTCTCAAAACTTACTAATGGTCTTTCCGGAAAACAGGGACAATATGAACAATTTCTGGTTTTGTAGCTTCTTTGCACAAAAACAAATATTGTAACTATGAAGGACAAATTGATAACTCGGGTGTACATTTAATGGATCGATTTGGCTTCTACCCGTAATGAGCCTCACTATTTGGGTCTCTATACTATATAGCGAGTTTTGAAGCAAAAAAGCAAAAATTACAGCCGCATCGGACAAAATAGTTATTTGGATCCAGAGAAATTTTTTTATTCTTCTTCTATTGTTCTTAATGGATAGTTTTAGGTCATTCTCACACTGCCGTGCATTTAAATGTTTTGCTAATTTGATTAGTTTATGGAAATTATTAATTCGCCTCTATTGGTCGTGATTTTTGTTTTCATTTAATGATGAAACAAAAGATATATATACCATATATAAACACATTCACAAACACTCACATAAGTAGACACAGAAATATATATATATATATATATATATATATATATATATATATATATATATATATATATATATATATATATAATTGGGGTTCGTAGGAAACCTCAATTCTGACAGATCAATTTTGCTTATATTAGTAAAACATCGTTTCAGTAGTAGTTTTCGATAATATTTACCGTGTTTAGTTACCACGATACGAAAAATAGTAAAATAAAAATGCTAGGGGCAGATGAATGGATTGATATAGATTTGGTAGTTTAGGGTTAACCCTCACTCCTGATGGATCGATTTTTGTTTGTTAACAAAAAATTTTGTTAGATCATTGATAAAAGATTGTTGATCGTTGAGATTACCAAAGTCATTCCAACAGAGACAGACAGATTGCCAGGTTCGATCATGATGTCATTAATAATCTCTCATTGTCATTAATAAGGCTTAAAATTCAAGCAGAAACGTTGGCAATAAATACTCATTTTTATATAATAATTCAGTTTTGTAAACTGTGATGGCAAAAGGCCAACAATATCCACCTCATGATTTGTCTCCATTGTCTGTTATTAGTGGATTATTATATACTCAGCTTCAAAGGGAAAGGCACAATTTGTTGCCAATATAGTTTTAATATATATTTACTAGCTGAATACCCGTGCTTCACCATGGCCGATAAGTATTTTCTATATTGAGTTAAATAAGATATGATCAAAATTAAAGCTACTACATAATTGTGTACAGCTTATTATTGCACGGCAACAACCGCTTAAAACGTTAATAATAAACAGAGACAGAGACAAATATACGTTGAATAGCATAAAACTAACAAATTTGCAGTTTTAAGCACTTATCTCTTCGATTGACATCGCCCCACCCAATATTACAACAGAATCTTATTGTAGAGAATTTAGTAACCTATCGAATAGCCGCATTCCACTTACTACGATTTCCCAACCGTTTTCGAGATATTTTAGAAAATATACTGAGATCCGAAAACTTTGTATCACCATTCATACATTTTTTCCCCATATACTTCGTTTCTTAATACCAAAACAGAAAATTAGTTTTGAAACGTACTTCTATCAATTTTTCTGGTAAATGGCTACAGGACTCGCTTAAAAAATGGTTTCGTTCGTTTTCCTACGTTAAAGAATCTTCGCACAAATTTTGCTCCAAAAGCCATGTTCCAGTAAACGGATTCAACTGGTTAATGAACTTGACCTTTTAAATGAGAAGAAACATTTTTGTTCCAAATGTTATCAAAAGCGAACCATTTTTAAGCCGATGAGGAACTTCTTAATAATTCAACCCCCCCCCTAAAAGTACTTAAACATTTGAATATCTAAAAAACCTTTCTTAGCGAGTGTTTACACTCTAATCGTATTGTCCATACAAAATTTCCAAGTTTTATGTCAAGTGGTTCGGGATATTATTACCTCTAATGGACCATCACCAGGGCTTAAATCATATGAGGGACAAAATCACAGTTTATTTCTAGTAATTCTAGGAGTGCCATCATAGTTTAAATTAACCTCAATTAAAAATAATACTCTGTAGATCACCGAAGTTAAGCAACGTCGGGCGTGGTCAGCACCTGAACGGGTGACCGACCATGTGCTATTGGCATTATAAAAGGGTGGCAACCTATAGATAGCCCGGCGCTAATAGCCAAATAGTTGATGCGCCGTTAAAAAAAAAAATCATAAAAAAAAGTACTCTGAAATAGATAATGCACGGTAACAGCTGTTCTGTTATCGCCCTAGCAACGCATGCTACCTAGGCTTGCCTGCTCGAACCAACTCAAACTTTAAAAATACTTAAAAATTCGAATATCAAAAAATCCTTTCTTAGCGAGCGTCTACGTTGTATAGGGAGTGTCCATGCAAAATTTCCAGTTTTTCTGTCAAGCGGTTTGGGTGAGTGGTATTTGACAAATATATAGTAGATAATTGTTCGTTAATATATTTTATAATAATCCACATTATGTCAAGAATAGTTAAGCCTTTCGGAATGTGCCATCAGAAAAAAAAATGAGAGATGAAGAAATAATATAAGGAGCAAAAAGGAGAACTTTATAAAGATATAACTGCCCGCGGTGGGGGTAAATAAAAGAAGACAACCCCCAGACGGCCATATTGTGTTAATGTGGGCCGCTTAGATCTTCGTTAGTATGAACTTAATGTCCCCCACAACCATCTCATACGTTAATAATAACCCTTTTATAAAACTCCCAACAAATGGAATATTCGGTCTCTATGAACCGCTAAGCGCCGTATAGAATGGGGCATTTTGTTGTCTGCTAAAGTGGTTCAAAGTTATACGATGTTCTTTCGTTGCCATAACAACAGGGTTATTCCTTGTCAAATCAACACACCTTTTTACCTAACCCTTTCAGATAATAATGAAAATTGGTACACCCAAAGTACGAATTGCGAAAAACAAAAATACCAAATTTTTATCTAAAACGGTTTCCGAAATACGGCCATGTAAAGTTTTCAAAAAGCGGTCAAAATCTCGCTGTGGCAAAACATTTAAATGGTCATAATTACTCTCCTGTATATAATGATTGTAATTCAACATGGAGTTTTTAGCTTCTAGTCAGCTTTTAACTAGCTTTTTTTGTCGTTACTGAATAGTGTATTCGAAAATTATTTTCTGTTTCATTTCTTAATTTGTTTACAATTGTTCACAAATGTTAACTACTATTTAATTACTACTAAGCTGGCCCTTTACTTTAATTTTTAAATTTTCATTATATCAGAAGGTCAAAAAATAAAAACTTCCCTAAAAAGCTCCACAAACTTAATTTCTCCCTACATGTTCTTTTGGTTATTTCTCAGAACCACGAAAAGGGTGCGTGCCATGCTATAAATATAAAATAACTTACAGGAGAAGAACTTTCTACAAGTAGGCCCACGTCAAGACTATTTTAATGTTTTCAGTGGTGAATCTCCCATGTCCGGATTTACTAATGTATAAATAAAAAAATACTAGGAATCTAAAAATAACTTTTCGTCGAAGAATTCTCTCGAATAACCCGTTTTTCTTTGACTCTGTAGGGAGCTTGGTCTTGAGTGTCGTATCGAACGACGGAATCTACAATAAATGTCAGATTTCTTATCACCATATCTTCTGCAGTGGTGCGATATTATCTGTATTTTTCTTTTACTTCATAATTATTTGATCGGAGTAAAACAATAGATTCGCAAAGCTCAAATGAAATTGAATGAATGAAAATGAAATTGAACGATGAATTGGATGATTTTCCATGAACAGAATAATTGAAGTTTGTTTAGGCTTTGTTTGTTCTTACTGACAATGCGGAACAAAGGAAAATGCGTATGCGAGTACGAAAACATGGATTTCAATACTGTTCAGTGCGCTTGGTAAGAAATTATAAATTTTCCTAGCACGAATTTAATACACAGCAGGCAACACATTACCATTTTCATGAACGGACAACAAATTAAGTTACATCTTAATTGATGTACATTGATTCAGAAGATTCTTTCATTAGGTAGAAATATTTATCGTTAATAAATTAAATTTAAGTTGCTAAAACTAGAACTTCTTGTAGGGAACATGTAAAGTATTGTAAACGTTTTAGATACGTGGGCGAATCAAAAAAAAAAAAAGAATAATTTCCTAGAAACTGTTGGCATATAATGAAGATGAAGTTGGATAATCTTGAGATGAGTGGTTCACCACCACACTATGTTCTATGTTTTAGAACATAACCAAGAAAAAGGGTTGACCTAGGTTTACCTAAACGCAGATGGTATAATTTGTATTTCAATGGACATAATGCAGTCATAATTATTAAAAAGAGACTCTATTTTTTTTTTTTTTTTTTTTTTTTTTTTTTTTTACGGCGCATCTACAACTTGGCCATTAGCGCCGGGCTATCTACAGGTTGCCACCCTTTTCTAATGCCAACAGCACATGGTCGGTCACCCATTCAGGTACTGACCACGCCCGACGTTGCTTAACTTCGGTGATCTACGGGAACCGGTGTATTCAACGTGGCTATGGCCGTTGGCAAGAGACTCTATTAAATCTACTAAAGTTGGAAGACATTTTTTGACCTTCTGCCTAATATAATGAATAACCCAATCTTGTTCACTGAATTTAGAAGTGAGGTTTGTGTTAGTGTGTGTTAATGTTCAGCACCAAATTGCTAATGAAATGTATATATATATATATATAGAAGAGGTTGATGAGGAAATAGTGCTGAACATATAGGTGCCCATTATTGAGGCTAAATGATCGATAATATAGAGTGATAGAAAAAAAATTGGATTATTTATTTTTGAAAGCATAAGAAAAAAAATATCTCCTTGTGGAGCAGGCACTGGTTAGTATGTTAGCTTTGAAAATAAAACAAAAAAAAAAAATATTAAACTTCTGTGCGGATGAAAATAATGAAAATACAAGCGTGTATAGTTGATGGTCGGGCGAATAGTGGCCGCTGAGGGTAAAGAAAAGAAGGCCGTCACGCAGGAGCTGCATTACTAAGCACTTTCCTCAGAATTTAGGTAGTGTAGACTGCTTTCCAGAACAATTTGCTTAAAATATCCTACATAAATAAAATAAAAACATGAATAGTTCTCTTTTAAATTTGTAATGAGTAACTGATCAATTATTAATTTGCTTCCAGAGTTATGTTTACACATGGTACCTATTACACTACGTAATAAATACAAAAAACCTCATATTATCGTATTTTGATCTAACACAGGAACAGGATACACTCACTCTAGTGTTTGAAAGCGCTCCTTGCGGCGGCTTTGTGAACCTTCGTTTGGCGGGCTTTTCTATTGAAATATATTACAAATTAAACCCCCGCTTTCCGATTGACCGATTCAGCTCATTTTTACAACACTTCTTTCTCATGAGTCACCCACGACGTATACCGCGTTTCGTTACAATACAGCAGAAATTACGACCGGTATGAGTATATTAGGAATTTGGGTCCGGAGTAAACCCCCCCCTTCTAATGAACCGATTTAGTTTATTTTTACAACACATATTTACCTGGAGATTACTACTACGAATACCGAGTTTCGTCGAAATATACCAAAAATCACGGCTGGTAGTGGCGAATTGGTATTGTGAGTCCGGAGTAAACCCCTCCTCCTAATGAACCGATTTAGTTTATTTTTACAACACATATTTACCTGTGGATTACCACTACGAATACCGAGTTTCGTCAAAATATACCAAAAATCACGGCTGGTAGTGGCGAATTGGTATTGTGGGCCCGGAGTAAACCCCCTCCTTCTAATGAACCGATTTAGTTCATTTTTATATCTCACTTTTCTCTCTATATTACCACTACGAATACCAAGTTTCGTTGAAATATAACAAATATTACGGCTGACATAGTCAAATTAGTGTTTTGGGTTCGGGGTAAACCCCCCCTTCCGGTGGACCGACTTTGGTGGTTAACGAACTCGTTCAATCGTTTGCTAATTGAATGCTATATACCAAGTTTCGTGACGAAAAAACAAAAACTCTGGCCGCTATCGTGTTAACAGACACACACACACATATATATATATATATATATATATATATATATATATATATATATATATATAGATATATATATATAGATATATATAAATTTTAACGGGGTCATTTTCGGTGTCTACTAGGTAGGATCGATAAAGATTTGAAGAAATTTTTCATCCAACCTCAATAGCTACTTTCCTTCGGAGGAAAGTGCTAAAAAGGTTATAGTCTCACTTATCTGGTTGATGCTGCGTCTTCCCTGTAGCCGCTGACGCCAGGTTGAAAATTGGAGCTTGACGGGGCTTAGAAGAAGGTGTACCTCCAGAGAATGGATGCAGCAAGCGAAAAAAATGCTCCTAAGGGCCTCAAGCCTGTGCTGTTCCTCCGGGACTCAAGGCTGGACTCATCCTAAGGGAGCCAAGGCTGTACCCATCCTAAGGGAGTCAAGGCTGTACTGTCTTAGGGCGGGCAGCTTGCAAATCGGCGCTTTTTCAGTGCTGAGCCGAAAGGTGCTGCCCTCATTTGAAGATTGCACCGGGAGGTGGCGAACTCTCTAGGCTCGAGGGTTTACCAGCCGTCCTATCGGAGAGATAATAGTGATCCCGAAGAGGATTAAAGATCGGCTGATAACCGTCTCAGGATCTCTATCTCAGCTGCCAGACTATTCCCCTGTAGCTAGACGCTACGATATTTACGATACAAGAATTGAATAAAATGTAATAAATAATTGATAACTTATTCTGCTTGGTCTCTAACAGTGTGCTTTGTCTTTTTTTGTCCGGATTCTATGGAATGATTTGGTTTTAGAATTTATAACTGTAATATTTTTTTTTGGGGGGGGTTAAGTGATTCTTATAGAATACTATTATTTTATTATTGTATAATTGAATGTAGATTGTTACTATTATTAAATATTAACAATAATAACATTTGTTGGGGGGTATTTTTGACAGTAGAGTGATATCGTAATTATTATTTATATATCCAAGAGTTTAGGTTTTAATTTTAGAGCGTGGCATGATACCTGTATTTTTTTTTTATAATATTAGGTGGTTGATTGAGCTATAAATTATCTTTATATATATATATATATATATATATATATATATATATATATATATATATATATATATATACAAATCAAGGATAATTGTTAGTTTAAATAAATATTAGGGGTCCTGTGGCTAACGCCTAGGATTCTCATGAGGGAGATCCGTGTTTGAGTCTTGCCTGCAACATATTAAGTTTTTTTTTCATTTCAGGGCCCATTGAAGAAATTCCCTGCTGCAACGTGGTTGTTTATGAAGGATGGCTTATTTCGAAATACTTGTCTGCGCTCGGCGCTAATAGCTAAATAGTTGATGCGCCGTTAAAAACGATTAGGTGTCTCAAAACATCGATTGTCATAATTATAAATCATATAGCATTGTTAGTCACATTTGCCCTGATAGAAAAATTTGATGATGAATGCGGAATTATTCAAAATGAAATTCCTAACATTTGAAAATTAAACCAAAAATAATAAAACATTAAAAAAAGTAAGAAATGTGATTTGGCTGGAGATTCGGATGGGTATTTAATGTAAAACTCAATTACGACGAGATCGGGACCAGGGAAATGGGGGTATCCTGGTAGCAGATGGGAGAAGGGGCTTGGTTCCGCCCCCCCCCATCCTCTGGAGTAACTAGTTATCACGTTATATTTTAATTAAATCTCATTAGATATCTTCAAGCTGGCCGCCAAGCAGCCGTCTTCATTTACAACTTCAAAACTTTTCCTCGAAATCGCTTTTATTTCGCTGAATTTGCACCCCTGGCCCATCTAACAAGAAATCTCACTGATGTTGATATTATCAAGTAAAAAAAAAAAAAAGGTTGTAACTTCAGTAAAATATGTCTTTGTTTTGTTTTTTTTTTTACAAATTTTCTGCGTTAGTAGCATTAATAGTGGTCATTGTTATTATTACGAATTGCGTATTGCCATATTGTACACAACACTGCTCTGCGGGGTCTCCCATTGTCTAGTGGCTAGCGCCTTAGATTCATAAGCGGGAGACGGTGGGTTCGATCCCCAACGCCGGCAGGAATTTTCTCATCCCTCGGCTCGTTGGGAAAATTCCTCGCTGCACCCTGGATGTCGGCACTAATGGCCTAGTTGTCGAAGCAAAACAACAAAACAAACAAACAAAAAAAAAAAAAAAACACTGCTCTTCAAAAACACAATATTAATAAAAATCCGAGCTCCCATATTTATTATGGTGATTCTATGTAAAATGACCCCCTGAATCCGAAAACGGCACCCATTTTGACCCATCACCCACGGGTTTCTCGAAATGCCTTACTCCTATTGTTATCACTCTTTGGTAATTTATATTAATCCCAGGATGCTCCAGCTGTTTCCAGTCGCGCCCATTTCATAGGGGGAGAGGGCTCTTGGAGCCCACAACTTTTCGGGCGATTTACTCGTACGTGCATCATTTAAAAATATGTTTTTTTTTTGCTTATTTTACGTCAGAAGAGACTGTTTTGGAAAATAGTGAAAAAATACTTAAATATTTTTGAGCACTAATGTTTTACAAAATACCTACCTTTTTAAATTTCTTAGAGTTCTGATCTTTTCAACTAAAAATTTAATTTTAAAATTAAATAAATTAAATCCATTACTTATATTAATGGAGATGGAGATAGTCGTTGCGGTGATAAGAAGTCAAGGGATGGTTGGGATTCGGGTAGGAGAAAAAACGTCAGATCTTCAGGCAGAAATGTATATTTAAATATAGATTTGTGCCAGAAGAGCTGACATTTTTTCTCCTAGCCGAATCCCAACTATCCCATGACTTCGTACTTATATTAATACCAGGGTGCAGCCAGGAATTTTCTCAGCGAGCCCTGAGATGAGAAAATTCCAGCCGCCGCACAGTGTAACGAGCAGTGTTCAAAAATAAGAAAAATGAAGTTTGAAAAAATTTTTTTTGATGGTCAATATTAAAATTAGAATCTTAGAACAGAAAGAAAACATCAAAATTAGAACATAAATGCAAAGACTAGAAGCTAAGGATTAACTTGAATTGTTGATACTAATGCAAATATTAAAACTGGTTCGGTTAGTAAATATTTCCTTTAGCTGTTCCAATCTTATTACTTGAACATTTTCATTCTTCTTTTAACATGTTGAAGTGTCAGTTATAAGTAAATTGTTGATTGACTAATCTTGGCCAACAGTGCAAAAATGGGGGAGTTATGGTGTTTCAAATATTTAAGAAATTCTCATCATTTTTTCAACTTTTGAAACGATTTAAGAAAAAACGTAAAATAACGTGGTTTTTTTTCCATACTTTAACCATAAATAGTACATTGCTTCACGATTATTTTGATACCTAGTTTATCTGCTTTCGGCTGCTTCTTACAGAGATATTGTGGTTTTTAGATTTCATAACCAATGAAATCTTTACGACGTCTGCCACAGTAATGAACCAACCACTAGATATGATGCTTTATTTGATAGAATCGTTCTTTTATTGATACAAATATGGATTTAATGAAAATGCTTCTCCGCCCATTAGGTCCATATTTGTCAACTTTAAGTAAGATATGTCTCAATTGAAATTTAAATAAATAAGATTTAAGTAAAGTTAGCTCCACAATCGAAAACAAAATTGAAGCAAAAGTTTTAGCATACTTAACTTTAAATAAAAATTATAGTATTTGTTTACAATGAAGCGATTCTGAGAAGGAATAAAGTTTTTTATTAGAAAAATTTCTTTATATGATTTTTATAAGTTCGCAAATAGCATATGTAAGTTCCCATTTACATTATGTAAGTTTATACAATAATAAATTATTTTCTTAAGTCAAAACTTCTTTTTTCTCTTATGTTCGAGTTGTTTTAATAACAGAAAAAAATAATAACCCTAGTCTAGAAAAAAAATACTATTTTTGATTTCTTACCCCATATACTCGTGACACTATGCGCCGATGGGGATCTCCCGCCATCTCCCGCTTATGAATCTAGCGCGCTAGCCACTAGACCACGGGAGACCCCGACTTATATTACTGTTTTCAGAAGTTTCTTTTTTGGGAAAAATTTGACCTTTATATTTAAATTTAAGGGTACTTAGAGGTCTATAAACTCGAAAACATTTTTTTTTTTTCAGGGGGACAAAAAATTGTAAAAAACGTTTACCGAATTAATATTATTAGTGAATGTATTTATAACAAATCGATTTTTTTACCTAATTTTTATAAATTTTATTTTATCTACCCAGGTGAGAAGTTCTAGAACATATATCATTTGTAGCAAAAGGGGAGCAACAACAACAAAAATGATACTCGTAGATGTTTCTGTTTTTTTTTTCCACAACATTCAGTCCTTTTATATTTTATTTCTGTTTTAGCCTCCCCTCGCCTTTTCTATACTTCTATGCCCCAAATAAGCAAGTTATCGATAACGTGCGTTGAATTAACCTCATTCCAAGACTAGTAACAATTAATTAAAGAGAAACATAGGAGTTTGACATATTGTAAGTAAGGACGGGACTTCGGCTAGCCACAGATTCAGTAATTGGGTTCTACGCGGTTTGACGCGGGACTCTCAGAAACCTCCCTGCCTGTTATAGTTATACATGCTTCGATAAATACAGTCTCCGCTATTTCCTCTAATGCAAACAGCAGTGGGAGTTATATCAAAGCCCTGGGTCTTTGGGTCTTAATAAACCCGCCACAATCGTGATTAAGCAAGGACGTGGAAAACAGCTTTGTATAACTGTTGAGTATTATATTCCCGGGAATACTTACAACGAGAAGAACAGAAGACGACAATAAAGCGAAATAGTTCATATATAAAATAAGAAATATCTTCTTATTATATGTAGGCACGAACTACTTTACCTGGATAAAATCTTTGGGAATCGACGTCTTTTGTTCGACAGAAGACAAACATTTGGAAATTGACGTATTAATCTAAACACTAAAAAGTGTATTAAGTTTTCATTTCGATAACCTTCCATTTATCACGATTGATCCGTTTTAAATAATTAAACGAAACCTATCAAAAAGACCAATTTTTCATTTCTGTTAAACCAATAATTTGTAAACATTTTTGGACGAGAGTTAGACACAAACACACGCGCGCGCACATTGTTATAAAGGCTATGAAAAATAAAACCAACAAATTAGTAAGAGAACAAGAAAAATTGCTTATATTTTTAAAAACGCTTTCAATAGAATTATGAAAATAAATAAAACTAGACATCCAGGAAATATAATAAGTTTTTTTCATGAAATTAAGTAGATAAGATCAATTTTAAATGCAGAATAATAAATTTTAAACTCTTTTCAAAGTCAATGTACCAAGCAAGCATAATAAATATTTAATTTCAATGAATAATAAATACTGGTAAAGGTTAGTCCAGGGAATTTAAGGTAAGCCTTATTTTGCTACATTTACTGATGTTGTTGTTTATTTGTATTTATGACGCGGATAAGGGGGGGGGGACAGTGCTGTCGTTACATTATTCGATGTCCAACCTTTTACTCTTAATGTAATTTTGAGTCAACAAATGGTTACAGATAACGAGGAATTTGACAGAAACTGGTTGAGTAATCTTGAGTGTACTTGATTACATTTTCTTTGGTTGCGTTAATATTTGTATTCTATAATCTCAGATACAAGATTAGTGAAGGATATAGTCTATTCTTTAATACTTCAAGAAATCAGTGGGAATTTGGAATCTACTTGTCAGAAAAAGGGAACGAAAAATCTGGAAGCATTCTAGGAAAATCTTGTATCATACTACTTCCGTCCAAATATGAACATTGATTTAGTAGTTTTTAACAACTTATGAGCACAGGTATTTAATGATTATTCGTGAAATGAGACTGTTAAGTTCTCATTAAGTTCATCCGAACATTCTCATAAAGAGGCCTCAATTTGGATGCAATTCTCATGAAAAAATTTCAAAATGCTTCAAATTTTACAAATTGTAATTTAAGAATTATACATTAAATTCGTGAAAGCAAATTAAACAAGATATTATATCAACTTTCCAACGAAGGACTGAGCTTAAGGTATGACAATACATCCATCACCAGAGAAAACAACACAAATCAGACATTCCAAATAATCAGCAGAGAGGACGAGGATCTGAATAAATGCAGAAGCAAATTCATCAAACAAAACGAGCCCTGCCGACAGAAGCAGCACATCTAGGAATATGGGAAATAAAATAAATCTCCTTTTTATGAAATTCTACTGATTGAAGCTGCTGAATGGAAGCTGCAGTAAGCCGTTATGGTTTAAACTTTTGAACGTTTATAAAAGAGATAATTTGACCAGCGTAGAATATTTTTCTGAACAACTAGTGACTAGATCGGAGAATAAATTATACCATTGTTGAAATTCTACTCTAGGAATAAGATGAATAGTATCGATCCTAATAACGCCCCCTGTGGAACTCCCTCGAGATGTTAGCAAGCCCATCAGGAGCCAACCCTATTAGGTATTCTCTGAGCAGAACCGACTGATCTAATGCATACACCCGCCGATATCCCTCCAATCCCACACTAATGTACATTATTAATGGTTAATACTATCCGCTATGCTCCTTCCTACGTTATACTAAAGGGAATGTATTCTAGTAGTTGATGATTCGTGACCAAAACTTTTATTTTCAAGCGATTTTCTCAGCAATGTGGTAAATTAACGTCAAATTACTAAAGAATCTGAACGGTGCTGGCCTCCCGGTTTAGGGGGGCTCTACCATCTGTAGACTTGGTAAAGCATCGATGTCCCTTAATAACATATTCCATAGTACAACATTGTTGCATGAATCCTATAAGTAATAATGCTTGCGCTTTATATTTGTAGTGAACAGCTGAATCAATGTAGAGCAGAAGCCGGATGCAGCATCTACGTACAGCGATCCTAGTAGTAGAAGCAAGAACTAATGTCCGAGCCGGTTTAATTACATTTTGCCGTAATACTAATTAAACCCCAACTTCTAATGGACCTATATAGTTTACTTTTAAAAAACATCTTTCTCTTTAGATACCCAGGACGTTTGCCGAATGTCGTTACTATACACGAGAAAGAACGTTCGGTAGGAGCAAATTAGTAATGTACCTCCGAAGTAACACACATCCCCTTCCTAATTACCCGATTTAGTTTATGTTCACATCGTATTTTCATCTTTAGATGAGCACAATGAATACCGAGTTTCGTTGCAATACATCATCAATTACGGCCGGTATGTAAATTAGTACTTTAGGCCCAGGCTAAACCCTCCTCCTGGTTGTATGATTTTGGTGGTTAACGAATTCGTTTAATCGTTTGATATGAGAATGCTATACACCAAGTTTCATGGCGAAAAAACAAAAACTCTGACGTGTATCGTGTTAACCCCTTCAGTCCCGAATTTTTATGTCTTTATATATATTGTTGTGTGTGTGTGTGTGTGTGTCTATATATATATGAATACCCGTGCTTCGTCACGGCAGATAAGTAGTTATTTTATTGCGTTAAATGATGTATCATCAAAATTAACACTCCTACTTAATTTTGTGCAGTTTATTACAGCACGGTTCCCGTCATACAATAAGTTAGTCATGAGTTTATAGGTAATCAAAGTATAATTGACATTGGGATGCTCCACACCAGTATCAAAAAACAGATAACGTAGAGATAACCCGTTATCTATAGGTTACCAGCGTGGGCGTATATAAGGGGAACAGAGGGATGTGCAGCCCCCCCCCCCGAAATTTGATTTGATGGTAAAAATGTGTCTTAAAAACCTTAAAAATAAATTAAATAAGATCATTTCTTTTATAAGCACAATTGGTTTGATCCATTCCTTTTTCATTCCAAAGATCATTTCATTTTAGTTGTAATAGCGTTTTATTTGCCTAAAACTATTTCAAGTTCTAAATTGATAGTGTTCCATACCTCAGTAATTCAAGGACTGCCATCATAGTTGAAATTAACCTCAATTAAAAATAATACTAATTTAATTTTTTAATTTTAATTTTAACGTCCATTTATTATTAACTACGAATTTTAGGACGGGTTATCTATAGGTTACCACCCTTTTCTAGCCAGGATAGGGGTGATGCCTTTTCTTTTTTCGAAAGAAAAGCCACCACCCCTAGTGGGAATCGAACCCACGACCTTTGGAACGGAGTGATAAGTGCTCACGCCTTAACCCTTACGGCCATCGGGTCTCCAAAAATAATACTATGAGATAGATAATGTAAGGTAACAGCTGTTCTTTATCGTCCTAGCAACGCAGGCTGCCTAGGCTTGCCTTCTCTAACCAACTCAAGACACTACTATTTGGCTGAGAGATTGTTTTAAGAAAATCAAGTAGCAAAAAAAATTCCGTTCTTATTTTTAAGGTTTGGGTAGACTAACAGTTTAGGATTCCCCCTTCCCGTTAGTTGCTAGGCTTAAAACTCACCAACCATTTTGCTTATAATTTGTACTCTTTTTATCCCCCCCTTGGTATGCCCATCCCATATTAATGTGTCCCGGTTTAGCTCTCCAAAAATATGGCAAGCCTATCTGACGGGGACAGGCAGAAAATAAACGCAATTAAAACTCTATGAGGGACAGTTATTTTCTAGTAATTCAAGGGCTGCCATCATAGTTGAAATTAACCTCAATTAGAAATAAAACTATGAGATAGATAATGTAAGGGTAACAGCTGTTCTTTATCGTCCTAGCAACGCAGGCTGCCTAGGCTTGCCTTCTCTAACCAACTCAAACTTTAAACCCCCCTAAAAATGCTTAAAAATACGAATATCAAAAAATCCTTTCTTAGCGAGCGCCTACGTTATATAGGGAGTGTCCATGCAAAATTTCAAAATTTTCTGTCGAGCGGTTTGGGCTGGGCGTTGATAGATGAGTGAGTGAGTGAGTGGTATTTGACAAATATATAGTAGATTAAGGGTGAGTCAGCTAACATGGAACAGCACGTTATTCATGGAATTAATGAAAAACTAAATATGATAAATAATTGTCTTTAGGATTAAAATTACTGTACTGTGCAAAAACAAACAGATTACCATTTACAGGTTAGCGGAATTGTTGCATTTGTATAGACATTTTCATGTTTTTGTTTGGCAAGAGGATCCCTATTAGATGAGGCTCCTGAATAAAGAGAAGATATGTGTAAGAGACCTGACGTTATCTGTACTAGGAACTGTATTTATTTGTCGTTCTTACCCAACGAGGTTTCCTGCAGAATTAATACATATATATGTACTACTTCCTTTCTCGGTTGGAGTGAGTAATGTTCCTATTATCAAGAATCTTGTGCGGTTTCGTGCAGCCACCCTCTCAGAAGATTCCTACAAGTGGCCATAAATCTTCAAGGCAAGAAATCATTTTCTGGTACGTATCGGACACTTTATTAAGCTAAGGAGAGATGGAGAATTTCGATTATAGTACAATAGGAGAAAACAAATGCTCCTAATTTTAAGTGTATCTATGAAATGGCCACCACTCGATCCAAGACATATTTTACAATAAGGATTAGACTTGCCAGGCAAATGTGATTTAAAGTGGTATCCAAAAAATAAATTTATCTATTTAACGTATTTATTCAGAAAGTTAAAACAGACAATCGGCATGAACTTGATATATATATATATATATATATATATATATATATATATATATATATATACACACACACATTTTATTTGATCTAGCGTTATTTTTGTGATCAACACTTGTGGATTTTCACATCGGGTCGATTCAATATGTATGATTCCACCCGATAGAGCTATACGCTAAAATGGTCATCCTAAAGTTGGGTGTTGTTGTTTGCAAAGAATTCAGCTACATATTGTACATGCGTTTGAATCGTCGAAAAATGAACGTAAAATTATGTAGTTATGAAAGAGTCTGAATAAATGATGACCAAGATTAGAAGATGATCTCTGTGAGAACTACATGCATTTAGATAACACACGTGGTCATCTCTGCCCGTTGCATCTGCATGTTCAGCGGTGATAGCTAATCTTATCAACAAAATCCGCGATATTTCTCTACAAGCTCAGCATTTTTGTATTTCTTCAGTCCTCAAGGAAATTGCCAATTTGGTCACCTATATGCAGTACAGTGTATATGTTTAAAAAAATATTCGTATTTTCCCCATTTCAGCAGGGAGGAATCCCTCCTTATGACGACACAATCAAAGCGTGGTGACGAGGACTGTCAGGTTTCATTCACCTTCGTAAACCAGCAGAATTAGAAGTAAGGCATTTTGTTCGGTGAAATTCGCTTGAATGAAATAGTTGCACTTACTATTTTCCGTTAATAGAGTTACAGATAATTTGAATCTGTCTCGATATGTATTAAGGGAAATCGAATGAAATAATTTATATTATATATTTTTAAAACCCACTTATAATTTTACTAATCCTATAATAAGTTTGAATACGAATTTGTAATCCTAAATTTTAACTTATTACTTACATAATTTCTATTACATTATTTAATTTATTTTAATTCACTGCTTGATCTTACTATAACAATCTCTTAAGCTTGTTTTTAGTACATTTCAGATGTTTTGTAATTTTAAAAGATCTGTTGTTTAAAATTCAGTGACTATACTTTTAATAAAAGTAAATCCTTAATTAAAAGGAAAAAAAAAGAATATACATAAAATAACAAATATTAAATAAATATATTTTTTTATTTACACAACAGCAAACATATTTCAGACATATTCCAATTCCTTTCCAACATCAAAACTCTGGATAAAATCTAGCTACGCCCTTTCTTTTTTTTTTTTTTTTCTTTTTTTTTTTTTCTCCCCTTGTTTCAATTGTTTATTTTTGTTATATATAATATAAATTTATTCTTTCCTTCCTTCTTTTATCTGTCTATTTATTGTCTTATTTTTGCCTTTTCTCCCCTCTTGTTTTCCTTCCCCCCTTTTTATTTCTGGAAGTAAATATCACTGAGTGAGACACTGAAATTTCAACACAGAATTAAGTTACTTCTATCAGCTAATAAGTACTACTTTACTTACGACTCGTACTTTTAATTTACTTTACAATTTATCACTGACTATACAATTGACTTTCTTCTACTTACCTCAATTCTTTCAAGCTGCAGTTTCGTCGCCTGAGTTGCGATAAGCTTAATTAATAAATAAATATTTACACGTAATTTACAATCTGTACAAATATGTAAAATAAGTAAATTTGGTCAAACAATAGCAACACACACTGGATGAGATGAGGGGAGAAGGCAGACTATTCATTGACTGGGGCTCCCAATGAAAGATTTGGTATTTTCTTATTTTAATGCACACTTGGTTAAAATACGAGTAAGTAAAATAAAAATAAAATCTTATACAAACATACGTAATGGTCCATCGAACTATAAATGTTCAATGAACCAGTGGAGGGCTCGGCAGCCCATACATAAAAAAATAAAAATAAGAAAATCATTTCAAAATGTTAAATAATATTACATTGGCAGTATCACTTATGTAGATAATATAAAGCTTGTGATATATGGAGTACGTTCTATAGAGATAACAGATGAGTGATGGCTAGGTTATGCTCAACCCGTAGAAATGTTGCTTTTAAACTCGATGCGAAATAAATAACCAGTTAAGTCATGAAATGGTTTCGGTTTAGAAAAATCAATTCTGGTTTCGCTTCAGTTCTTCAATGGGCAGAATAGCCTACTGACTCCAAATGAATTTCAAATTCTTCCAAGTCTCTGGGGAAGGAGGGAGCCCAAAACGAGGCTCCTCTTGACTTAGTGAACCACTTGACTTAAACTGTATGTCTACTTGCTTCCTTTATTGACTTATTTACAAACTTTCTTCCTTCTATTTTATTTACTTTCTGTGTTTTTCTAATAAAACTTAAAGAGAAAACTACTTAAAGAACGAAATTGCTTTTAGACCTCAGTGGAAAGACCCTAGTTGTTCTCAAGCAGAACTTCCTGTTTAAACGTCGCAATTCATTTCAAACGCAAATAATTTATTAAAAATTTCAAGTTGACATTCATATAGATTAACCGAAACAGTAGGTTAATTTTTAACCTGTTTAGTTTAATTTCAGGCTCCAAATTAGAATTTTTAGTCCAAGCAAATAACTGTCCAAGACTTCTGACCGAAATGTAATTTCTTTGATGCATACACTTATTGTGGCAAAATAATAATAATCAATATACTTAAGGCATACAATCAATTCTTGAATATTATTAAAATGTTTTCAAATATTTATTTATTAGATTATATAACTCGCCGGACTGGGAGTTGAGGCCATCATATCGCACAATGGAAGGGTTAGTTACTCGGAGCCTTATATGACAACAAAAACTTCTGGCTTTAGATAAATAACGCAATGAAGTGAAGAATTAGGTTATTTAGGTAAATTAAATTTACATGTTCCGTATGTATTTATGTGTCCGCAGCTTAATTTGAAAAGCACCGTAGCGTAAACCGGGAGAATCCTTCAAATATCAGCCTTCCGATTTAATTATTTTTGTCCCTATTAAGGTGCTTCGACTGCGTAGGTCGTTAGCACCAGCGATTTAGTAATTATAAATAATAATGATTTGATAATTAAGTCACTTACGTCGCATAATGTCCTTTGTATTATACAATGGTTTAATTACGTTTATAATAAACCAGTAAGCCATTTTATTTAAGCTACTGAGGAGCAATGCCAAAAACTCATAACAATGAAGTCTGCATACAAGGAATTGTTTTCTGGAGTAAACGATCCCGTCAGATGGACCGATTTTGCAGGTTAACGAGCTCGTACAATGTTTTTAATCGAACTGATATGTAGGATATTGTGTCCGCTATCGTGTTAACAGCAAAACGTATATAAATATATATAAATTCTAATGGGGATCATTTTTGATACCTAGTTGTTAGGATGGAATAAGATTCAAAAAATGTTTCAAAAATTCTTTATAAATGCAACCTCATTTGCTACTTCCTTCAGAAAGTGCTAAAATGACAATAAATACGTTACACAAACACTGAATCAAAATCGCATATACTTGTTAAAATATGAGAAAATATATTAGGCTTATTTGTTTATTATCGCCTTGTTGGTTGAGCAAAAGATAGTCAAGCTGATTACTGTATTTGGATTCTACGAGCATGACATGAAGGGGCTGACCTTGCTCGTCAACATTTCCTTTGAAGAATCATATAATGCTAGTTGGGGAGGGAGGAGAGCAACTGTACAAACAGTTTGCCTTTAATATTTTCCACTCAAACGTTATGTGACCTGTTTTTTTACAGTCGTAAATAGCTTCATCAGAACAACAACCACAGAATTGGAAATACATTCTGGGATAGCAGCGTCAATTGAGCTCATACCTTAGTAGGGTAACGGATAAAATAGACAATTTGTTTCTTCCATACCTGTAATAACCACCTGACTATGCGTTACCACTATGTAATGTGCCGATTGGTGTAAAAACAGGGTACGTATTTCCCAGAAAATATGTTGCCTAATTATCTAAACTTATGGTGCCCATTTGCCTAAATGTTAATACTGTAATGATTTATGTAATTATTTACAGTCCAAGAAATGTTAGCTCATGAAAGTGTACTCTATTTTTTTGGGGGGTGGGGGAGTAAAACTGAAAAACTATTTCTTCGTTTAACATAAAAAAAAAATACATTATTAATGAAACTATTGAGAAAAAAATTACGAGATCGTGCAACTTATAAAGAGTTCTAACTTAGAAAGAACATAACAAATTTAACCCAATTCATCAAAATATTTTTAGGAGGGTTGAAGTTCAAAAATTTCTCTGGACATTGCTCTTTTTGAGGAGGGTACTCCTAAAAGAAGGCAGTAATAAAATGTAAATAAGTTGTCCTTGAATAGCTAATATTTTTCCAGCCTAGTCATTAAAGAGAACGGCTAAATTATGTAAGTTTAACTTTTCACTTGCTTTTATTTATAATATAACACGGCTTTTTAGGGCTGGCTTTATGCATGTTACTACTCTTTTTTACTCAGGATAGAGGTATTGCATTTTTCTTTTCGAAGAATAGCCACCGCTTTTAGTGGGAATCGAACAAGGGAGGAGGCGTTGACGCCTTAACGTCCTTCGAGCTTGCATGTCTTAATAAGTCTTATTTCTAAAATTTATTAATAATATACATAGAAGAAAGCTACTTACGTTGGCTTAACATGTATCTTTTCGGCGATGGTAGGGCTCGGGTGGTCCATTTCTGAAGTCCTTGCTATAACTCCTCGTCCTTGGAAAGCCGAAGAGTCGAGGATGGCATGTAGATCGGTGAACTCGTCCTCGACTTCACCAGCAGACTCTGAGCTGTTAGGCCTTTCAAGATATCTCCTCCTGAAGGCCTGGGGAGGGAGCTTCACTTTACCGTGGGATGGGGTCAGGCTCGAGCCCGACATACCCAGGTTTAGCTGCAAATATTAAAATGGTATTGTTAATGAATTGTAACATTAAGGTAAATGGCAGGACTTAAAATTAATTAAATATAGTAATTGTAAAAATTAAAAAAATATTATTAAAAAATGAAACAACAAAATGAGTCCTTTCATGTCATATTTCATAAGGTATATGAAGCTTATGTTTTGGTAGGATATTGGAATTCAGCCTATCTTGGTACGCTTATTTATCTCCGTTTTGTTAGGTCTGAAAGTAAACCACCCTCTATCCGTAGATGGTTCGACATTAGTATTTTTATGGGCGTCTTCTTCTATCGCAATTAGCGTCCGGCTGGCTTTCTGAACATCCATTGCCAGGAAATGTTTTTAGGAAATCCATCGCAAAAAAAAGTCCGACTCGCAGGAACTGCATCATCTTAGCACGGAGCATCATCATTGGTAGCTCCCTATGGGGGAAGGGAGGAACCGCGCTAAAATCAACTAGCCACAGGCAGGATTAAACCCTTACATGAGAATCATGGACTTTAGCCATATTACCACGGGGCACCCAAGAAATAGTTTTTTTTTTTTTTATGTGACACCAAATTATTATGAATAGAAATGTGTTCTTATATTTTTCTTTCGGTAAACATATTCTTTCTTAAAATTTAAACATATCTATTTCATCGACCTTTTTCTATTATGATAGATTATTTTCGGACTGGTTTTCTGAAATCGACCAAGTCTTTTTATTTCTTTATTCGGAAGGAAAGCTACCACCCCAAGAGCAAACACTAGAGGGGTAACTTTTGACGTGGTTATTTTAAGGACAATTTAAAATTACGGCGAATTAGTGGTGTAGAGTGTTCTTTGGTTCTAAAAGGGTATGAAACGCTTAAAGCTTATTTAAATAAATGAGTAACCTACCATAAGATATGATCATGGTCACTCTAGGATGGTGATGACGAGAATCGAAACATTACACCACTAATACAGCCAAATTGTTATGTCCAAGCAGGGCGGTTTCTCCTACCCAAAAGAACATTAATAAAGGGTACAAATCATTTGTCTTACTTGATACAAATCATTCTCCCACTCAATGATTTTTCATTAGACACTCGTCACAACTAGACGGTTAGGGGCAACAAGATTTAGTAGTATACAGAGCTTGTAGTCATATTTTAGTAGTATTTGTATCATAGATTAATATTCCCACATTATATCCAACATATAGCAGCTACAGTTAAGTTTTGTTGAGGATGTTGATTGAGAATATTTTGCCCCGACCCCTTCAATTAATCTCATATGATTTTTCTTAATTTTTTTCTGATTTCAAAAATGCCAAAATTATAGTTAGAAACTGTAGATAAAATCAGATATATCTGCAAATTATTTTACTACTGATACTCTTCATCGATGCATAAAATTATTCTATGTTACAAGCTGCATGAAAGATTGGGTTGTCTATTAATAAGGAAAAAATCTATTAAAAAAAATAACCCCAGAACTTTAATTACTAGGCTCATTAATTAGCAATGCAACGCCTACAATAAATGTACAATGTTTTGCCAATTATTAAAATACAAAAGCTTTGCCTATGAACAAGGTTGGGTTCTCTTCAAGTTAAGTGCCTCGATGACCGTTAGTGTAAAGGTTTAGGGTAGCCTAGAGTTTTGGGTTCGATTCCCACTAGAGGTTACGGGTGCAACGTCGGGCCTGGCCAGTAGCTCACCCATAACGCAGCGCCGTCAGCCCTGCGTTAAAGCCGAATTTTTGATACAATGTTAAACAAAAAATAAATAAATAAGAAAAATAATGATAGAGAAATTGTACAAAACATGTAAGAGAATCACAGAAAACGTACTAATAATATTGGTCAAACTCTGTTATTGTTTTTTTTAATGATTATATATATTCTTTTTGCACTTGAAACAAAAAGAATTAACTTGTTAACGATTGCTACTTAGTAGATCTTTAATCCGTAATTTAGGCAAAGCAAGTTCATGACGAGTCTGAGTCGTCATTGGCAATCAAGTGGTTAAAACAAATTATTTATACTCAATTAAAAAAACCACAAGAATAGTGGCTGTTGCCGTATACGTATCTTAAAGAGACCCGTTTTTGTTAGCGAGCAATGATTTGGAGAAATGCTTTTCATGAGTTAAGCTACATTGTCTCGCAATCCACTAATTGCTCAAATGGTATCCGAAAAAGGCAACGTTATTTATTTAAGGGAAAAATTGTTGATGCGGTTGTCAGTAATTTACATGATAAAATAATTCTTAGCTGGGGTCTATTATAGAAGAAAACAGTTGGCAATAATAAAGCAAATTAACAGTGAAATGCATATGTCGCACTGATAGTACCGTATCACTGAACACACAGATTTCATTCCGCTTTAATAACCTGATATCCTTTTATAGCGCAGTAAAGAATACTTGGCATTTCCATAATTATTTAAAAGGTGTTCCTGGTAGATTTTTACATTTTAAATGCAATAAGCTTAAAGATAGGTAACTATCCATACTTTACCATTTTTAAGCAAATGTCATTCATATGGCTTTAATACATTCCAGCAAGGATAGAATATTTAACCAATAAACTTATATATATATATATATATATATATATATATATATATATATATATATATATATATATATATACATATATGTGTGTATATATATAAAAAAAAATCAGTTCCGTAACAGGCCACAAGGGCCCAGAGGGGCAGATACTGTAGAGGTATCTGATTCTTGACCGTACGGCACACTAGGGAGATAGTGTGGTCAACACTATGCTCCGGCCGCCTGATTTACCCCTTGGCCGCTTCGACTGCTAGAGTCATTAGCACCCAAGGTACCCATTATTAATTAAATTAATTAAAGGCTGGGTGAGCCTAGGGACGATCAGGGACCCCAAATCCAACCCTCGAACGGCAGCACTAGAAGAAAAAATCTTTAGTGCGCACTCGGGTTTTGAACCTGGTCCTCCAGTTCATTAGTCGAGTGCTCTACCACTGAGCTAACCTCGCCCCCATATATATATAAATATATATATATATATACATATACACGTATATATACATATATATATATATACACACATATATATATATATACATATATATACATATATATATATACATATATATATATATATATATATATATATATATATATTTACATTACGGCGCACCGACTTGTAGGCCATTAGCGCCGACATATGTGGTGCAGCGAGGAATTTCGTAAAAGAGCCAATTACAAGAGTACGTGTACAATTAATTTATAAGGTGAAATTTAGGCTGGATGATGGGAATCTCAGGTTGGATACGAAATTAGGTTGGTAGTACATTATACTAATCACTGAAGTGAGTCATTTCTTCGTACTAGGCCTCCTTAGTCTGAAGATTAAAATATAGCCTCAAAATAAACGTTAAAAAGTAATAAGTACTTTGTATTTAATTGAAAAATATCTGAGAATCTATTATTTTGAGCATAGAAATTCAGAGAATATACATCTAGTTATTCTTCTTATTATGTTAGTAGCTGTGTGGGGCATGTCAAAAGTTAAGATACAAAATTTTAACAAATGAACGTATAATTCATATATTCAGTCTTGTGAATATGAAATTAAAAAAAAAAATAAACTAAGAAACTTACTTTTTGTGCCTTCATAATAACAAGTAGACTCATAAAAATGAGTCGAGAAGAAAAAGTCGATATAAAGTATAGCTTTAGAGTTTTAGTTATAAAACCTTAGAATTTTCCCCTTAAATAAGCGATGAAACAGAGATCACATTTTACGACGGACTAAAGTACGTTAACCAACATCAAAAATTCCAAACAGCGTTTAGTAAAAATTAATGAAATTGTAACTATTTGTTCACCTGTAATTAACACTTCTATTGTGAGACTATAGACAATACCTAATAAACTAAGCTTGTAAAAAGAATATTATGGAGAATAGATAATTTTAGAGTCATAGGTTCTAAATATGATCAGGTCATAAAGCAATGATCAGACCTACTATGGTCGACAGGTAAAAGTAGAAGACATTCGAGAGTTTGGAAAAAAATTCCTTTGGCGGATAAACGGTCCAGTCAAGTTGGGAGTAATATGGAAAATCTGAGCAAAGCAGGATATGAAAGATCTCTACGGTGGAGCTGACATCCTGGCATTTATAAAACTTTGTCGATGAAACTATAAGCGGAAAGAGTACTCAAAATGCTGCTCTAAGGTAAACCAGGAGGTTCAAGAAGATGGAGACTGTAAATCGGAAGGCTGAATGATGAGATCTAAAGGGCTTGGGTATCCTCCGTAGGGGACGAATTGTGACGATCCACAATCGAGACGAATGGAGAAAACTCTTGGTGGAGGCCAGGTTCTTAATGGGATGTAGTGTCCAACAGTAAGTATCTAAATTACCATTACGTTTACTACTTAAACGATAAAGCAGTGTTAGGATAGAATATAATTGAGTAGCCTATCTGTAGGAGGCATGTGCCTATATAAGAAGGATCTGACGGGACTGTAGCCCCCCCCCCCCGAAACTTTGTATCGGTGAGAATATTTCATGTAAAAAATGCCTATAACAACGAAAAATGTCTTTTACATTTACCCTGGTCTACTAGGTGCCCAGAGGGCCTTAAAACTCACCTTTTCACAATGAAATATTTAAAATTTTCCCTACATTCTAAATGCCTAGGTCCCGAAATTATTTTCTATATATGCTAGTGGTAGGAGGAATGAGTTGCTAATGAAAACGCAGTCAGCGTGAATTAATCTCATTTTTCCGTACTCGACTAGGAGACTATGAAGAACTCGACTATCCCTTATGTTGAACCCTTTAAGCAGTTTGTACATGTCATAAACGTATAATGATAGTAATATAAACATAGTTTTTCACAACAAACATGAATTATTACGTTAACCCGTCTGTTGCAACATTATGTTTTAAGATTCCGATGTTTAGTGCGTTAGTGGTCTGGGTTAAACGAAACTATTATCCTCATTCTAATTACAACAAATTAAGAGTTTTCTCTCGGAGTGAGGCATAATCAATAAAGATCCGAGTCGCGCAGTTCCGTTTATATCCCTAGTGCCATTAGAAATACAATAGAAGCAGTTATAAGTAGGGATTGATCGTTCGTTAAAAATAAGAAATAAAATCACAATGAGAAGGTAGTTGGCAACTGAAACTGACAGTATCCTAAGCGGAAATGACTCCCCGCCTTCTCAACGTTCGCTCTACTATTACTAACGCGTTTCTCATTTTCATGCCTTCCTTTACTAAAATACTAATTTTACTGATAAATGCAAATTAAAACAAAAAACAAACAATTAAAAAGTTAAACAAAGACAAAAACCTTCAGAATAACAAATCTAACATTTTCGAAGCTTTATGCACTTTTTTTTCCCCCGATTGACATCGCCCCATCGAAATATGCTTCAGAAATTTTTTTTAGGAAATTTAGAAAGCTTTCGTGTGGTCACCTTTCAGTTACCACGATTTCCCAACCGTTTTCCAGATATTAACGAAAATATACGAATATCTAAAAACTTTTAATCTCTATTAATAACATATTCTTTTCGAATACTTCCTGAAGACCAAATGTAACCAAACGTTATGTTAAAACTATCTCAATGGAATCCCAGGATTCTAAGTACCCAAGCCAAAAATGAGTTGCAACAATTTTTTTTTTCATTTTTCTCAAAAACGGTTTTTAGATTATAAACATCCTTAAATCGGATAAAAATTATTCGTCTGAAAATATTGTAGCATGTTTTAAATAAAATTATTTATTCTTTCCTTTTAATTAGTTAACATTTTTTTTTCATTTTAATATTTTGCGTAGCTTAAAAAAGATAAGATTTGTAGTTCAAACTGATCAAGAATTAGCAATAGAATCTTCAATCACAAAAGCAATAAATAACTCATTACTTTAAGTTTATTAATTTATTTATTAGTTTATTAATTTATTTATTAGTTTATTAATTTATTTATTAGTTTATTATTTATAAGTTTTTAAAAAAAAAAAAAAATATTTAAGGGACCTTACATAAAAATTGTGTCTATTAAAATGTTCATAACCTTGTCCATATTTTTGTTTGTAACGATTAATAAATTTTATGTTTTGACAGCAGAAAAATTGTTTAATAGAATTAAAAATTTATCTATTTTTAAGGACGATTAAGATTAAAACCAAATGAAGCGTCACGTTATCAAAAGATGTATAGTAATGACTTTATGATTTAAGTTGTCCTGGATCATTTAAAATTGGACATTGTTACTAAACATTTTAAACCAATACTGAAGAAATATGGACATTAATGAGTTTTTTCTTCATAGGTTGGATTCATAAAAGAGTCTTTGAAGCATTTCTACAAGTCCGTTGTCAACATAAAGGTTACATGTTTTTTTTTCTTGTTTTTTAACGACACTCAGTGTTCAGCAATCCATGCCCACTCTGTGTTTTGGGGGCCGAATAGTCCAAATTACTAATGTTTACCGAACTCTTTAAATTTTGGTTTTATTGTATTGTAACGAAACTAGCTTCATAACACCAAACAATAACAACAATATTTCACCAATTAGGAGTTAAATGTATAGCTTTAAATGGATCTGTTTGTATTTTACTTTGAATTTTCCTTTCGGAAATTTTATTTATAATATTTTTTTTTATAACCAATTAATATCACTTGGTTAAAAAAGGTAACTAATTCAGTAAGTTAATATATTATATTTTGGATTCTTGGAAAATAAAGAGCCTAATAAAGAATTGATACTGAAAGTGCATTTGACAACTTATAAAATGCTTGACTAAGATAATTAACTTAATTTAAAAGGAAAATCGAATTGATAATTTATTCACATAGTTTTTTTTGTACTAATTGCTTTAGAAATAAAATAAAATTGTCAATTCCATCAACTTTTACATGATGTTCATTATGTTGCATGAGGACCAATTATTACTTATATGTCATACTACTTAATGCTTTTATCTCATTTAATAGAACCATGAAACGTCACAGGTGACAGGAATGTTTGCAGTTCATAAACATACCTGTCACTTACTTTTATCTGAGAACAGCTGAGACAATCATTTCTTTCTTTTATGCCGTTACTTTTGTTGAGTGTGATTTAAGTAGACAATATTTCCTTAATCAAGCAACAGGTCAAATATTGGAGTGTATTTTTATTTTAGTCCCGGAATCAAAAATGTACACAGTTCTAAATCATTAATTTCTTGATCTACTTCTTTTACGCCCTTGTAGACCTTCTTCAAAGATTATAACTAAATCAGCAACTATTTATAAGTTATATTTATAACTATTTATAGTTATAAACATCCCATAGGGCTAAATATTCCACCATTCTTGGCTTTGAGAAGAAGTATAATTCCTAAAATGTATTAAAATTGTGTTTCTTATTTTTACTTTTTCCTTACCAATAAACTAACAAATAAATATGGAGAGTAATCTTTTCTAATTTTTCTTAATTTTTATAATATAAATGTTCACTATTATTTTTATACCAAAATAAAGCTCTGAAGACATTGGAAAGACCAATTTTTAGGATCGGTTATTTACGTATTATCACTCATTTCTAAACAGGATACGGCTGATGCCTTTTCATTGTGCGACATTATTAAAACATAATTTTTTTTTTTTTTGGTTAATTTTAAGTGCATCGACTGCCGAGGCCAATAGCACTCTTTTAACTCATTCTATTTTGGGGGTTCGGTAGCTCATTACATACGTTTAAACGTACATAAACCCAGCTAAATATGCGTACTTTCGTTGTTCATAGGTCCTTATACATTCACTCTCAAAATCATGTACATACATATACACACCCATACACACATAAACATATCTATACATACTAGTTCCGTTTTTAACATATGACGGAACTAGATATGAGCCTATCATTTAAATCTAAACTTAAATATTAAATGTACCTATAAATAGAATTTAGTTCCATTTTAAACAAATATTAGAACTAACCTTACAGTTAAACCTAACTAAATACCGTAATCTAGAAGTAGTATATACATATTTACATTGATGTATGTCTAATATTAAAACATAATAAACTAATTTTTAAGGCGATAGAAATTGTAAAGATATTTTGTAGCTTTAGTATAAATCAAAGAAAATATAAAATATTATACATGTCAGCGTAGCAGTCAAAGGAAATATTATTTTATGCAACATGTGTTGACGGAGTGCCGAGTCACTGCGAGGGGTAAATATGTACCGCTTCTCATCGCATTATGTTTCAAAACGTTTTGCAAAAAGTTGCGAAGGTACTGAGATTTATCAGAACAAATTTATTAAGTTTATTTTAAAGGTGCTGCTTTATCATCTTTAATTAAATAGCGCTACCTACTTGCAACAAGCAGCATTTTTCGGCGTTTTATCAGCAGAATGTATTTTTGGGTCTCCCCGTGATCCAGTGGATCTGGTACACTGGATTCACATGCGGGAAAAGCGGGTTAGACTCCCCCCCCCCGCTGGGCTGCTGGCCCAGCAATAACCGCTATAATGGAGGTGCGCAGTAAAAAAGGAATGTATTCATACCAATCTATCTTTTCTATGCAGATTTGCAATTAGCCGCTTAAAATATATAGAGAAAATGTACTCTGGATATGGAGCAATTTTTTTGTAATGCTGTTCATCCTTGGAAAAATGTTGTATTTTTTAGTGATTAAATCAGAACTATTTTTAGGGAATAAAGGGAAACCCCCTATTTTTATCGCAAATCGTGTTCAGGGTAAACAAATTATATTATGTGATAAGAGAAATGTGTTTTCGACTTATATTATAAAAATATCTTGTGGAGCTTTTTATTGAAGTAATAATATCCTTCGGTTGATGTGAAAATAAAACTTAATAAAAATATATTTCAATCAGATTTTGATTTTATATTATTATTAATAGCTAGAGTAAATATTAATTAGTTTTATATGAATATTTCTTTATAATTAAATACCCCAACGAAATTTAATTTTTTCTCTTCGTTCACCTAACGTTTTAAGCACAAGAAATTATGATTAGGAAAAAAAAAAATTATATAAATCACTTAGTTTTCGATATAGAAAAACTCTTTGTCCAAAACATAAAATTTTATTTTATTAATAGTTTATCGCAACTCATGTGTTTAAACCGCGACAATGTACATAATGAAGAAAAGAGTACAACCCAATCTAAATAATTAGAAATATTCAAGGAAGTATGTAAGGGTTGCGGGAAAATTATGTTAATTATGAGTATACATTTTTTATTGATTCAATCAATAATATTTATTTTTATATATATTCTAGGTGTACTAGATGTTATCCAAATATTTTGCATTTTTAAGGGGTCGGAACATTTCTGCCATATTTTAAAAATTGCCTGAAATTCATGGTGTCTTATTTACTATTTATGGAATGGAAATTTTCTTCACTGTCATTTGAACAGTTAACTGTAAAACATATTATTTATTTGAACAATGGGTTTTTTAGATTTTGTCAAGCAAGTGGTTTTATATTGTATTAAAGACCTGTTTTTTCTTGTATTTATAATGTGTCGAGCAGAAACGTTGTGTAAAAGAAGAGAAAACAATTGTTGAGGTAACTTATTAAAGGAAATATGGTTTTACGAAGTTTTTGGCCTCAGAAGTTATAGTGAGTTTACGTTTTAGTGATAAGCGTTAAAAATGTATCTATTTTTAAGGACGATTAAGATTAAAACCAAATGAAGCGTCACGTTATCAAAAGATGTATAGTAATGACTTTATGATTTAAGTTGTCCTGGATCATTTAAAATTGGACATTGTTACTAAACATTTTAAACCAATACTAAAGAAATATGGACATTAATGAGTTTTTTTCTTCATAACTAAGAGAAAAAAAATTGTTGAGGTAGCTTATCAAAGGTTTATTATATATATATATATATATATATATATATATATATATATATATATATATATATCATACGTTTTAGTGCTTCAATCAATAATATTTATTTTTATATGTATTCTAGGTGTGTTAGAGTTTATCAAAACATTTTTTTTTTTAAAGGAGTTTGAATATTTCTACGATTATTTAAAAATTATTTGAAATTCATGCTGTCCTATTTACTATTTATGGAATGGAAATTTTCTTCACTGTCATTTAACACAGTTAACTGTAAAAAAATTAATTTTGAGGTAGCTTATCAAAGGAAATAAACGTTTTTGGCCTCAGAAGTATTATTGAAAAATATATTCAGAAGGTAAATTATTTTCTGTTTTTTTTTCTAACACTACATATAAATATACGTATAATGATTTGTTATAAAATAATAATATATTACAAAATATCTTCTTAAAAAATGTTTTATTTATTAACTTTTGTATCACCTGAGAGTGGTTTCTACAGGACACATTCAGAAAGAGCAATTCGCTATATATCCGAGCTGAATGATCAATACAAATGCATAAATAAATAAAATAACATTATAAAGCATACCTGTAAGTCTAGGACAAGGAGTACGGTGAAGAGCACGCCTATTACAGAACAGGCGAGTGAGACCCGCTCCCTGAGCTTCATGCCTAGTGGTTGTAGAGTAGACCTGTGCGCCGAGGTTCTTCCATCCCGTCTAACAGCAGATGTCGACCTGCAACACACGATCACGTCATTAGGGATATACACAATCAGCGATTTCACCGCCATCTACCGTCATTATCAATTACAATCATAATCAGTCATCCTACTATCTAGTCTAAAGTCCAATTAAATTTTACTCCCTCATTCCTATAAAAGAGTCGTTATAGAATTTATTGTTGGAATACAATGGCCTTAGGTGCCGTGGTTTGTCTATATCTTTTAGTTTGTTATATAAAATTTGTACACTTGAATACAGAATACTTATTGTCATTGTAAAAAATAGTTTTTTTTTTGCATTCAGTTTAAACAACTGTACTATCAACATGCCTAAAAAACAAGTTAACGTTTCCGTAGATCGTAAAAAAAATATAATATTTTAATATGATAAAATATTTTTTAGCCACTAATTTTAAACATTTAAATCCTTTTTAATGCTAGGATTTTATAGTTCATTTTATTTTTTTATCTTTATCATTCCCTTTATTTTCTGTTCATAATTTCGAAATGTTAAGAAAATTAGTGTTGTAATTATAATAATAATTATAAATGTATTTTGAAATTTTTCTTATCAGGCGAATCAAAACACACCAATAAAAATCAATTACGTAAGATAGAGGTCGAAAGCGTGGAAATATATTTTAGTTTTTTCTTGCATGAGTATTTCTATTACATTCATAATTAATTTAATTTCTACATGGTAATCATTAATTTCATTACTGCTTTTATTTTAATGTATACATATATATTTATGTATACAGGGTGTCCCCAAAATAAACGGCCTTACTTCAGGATGCAAGATGAAAAAATAAAGAAAAATGTCCTTTGGCATATTTCTCGTTTTTGCTTCGTTTCCGGGAAAAACGCAAAACAAAAAAACTAAAACACAATTGCGAATAGGCATACTTTCATAATGCTTATTATAGAATCATTGAAAGTATATGTTTTATCTTCTACCCCTACCACTCACCCTTCCAGCCTCACCCCCACCTTCTTTAATCCCCCCATCCAAAAAATATAGGAGTGAGTAAGCCAGTGATGTTGTGTGGAATATTGAAATAATAGGTCTCTATATTATGACCCCTAGACTTAACGCAGAATATTTCCATTCCTCGATAATAAATAGTTGTTGTTCCTGGAGGAAGCCCTTTTGGCTGGTTCCAAACTGACAGTTGTCCAGTCCACTAAGGGAGGGCCATCCGAAAATGGTTAGACACTAACTATCCATGGCGTTGGATAGGAAGTGGTTGGCCGGTATTTTGGTCTGTTCAATCTTAATCCCATGGGTTTCTTCGTATGGGGATACATTAAAGATTTGGTCTACAGAGAGCCCATTGACTCAAGGGAGTACCTCATCCGTCGCTTCAGATGGGCCTGAGAACAGATTACAGGAGAGCAATGCACAAATGCCAACCTGTCTGTCAATGTGCGTTGTGACCTGTATTGCCACAAGGGGCCAAACCTTTGAAAATTTTTAAATTGATTGTTAGGAATTATTAGAAGAAGAAATTATTATTTTTTATAATTATGTATGAGTCCAGTGTTAAATGTTAAACTGTTTTAGGAAATGAAAGTTTTTTTTTGTTTTGTCTGTTATCTTTTTCCTCCCAAGAAAAGTAGCTATTTTAAATTATGTTGAACTTGCAGCTTTACATGCCATCATTAAATTTTTTCAACCAGTATGATTTATTGTTGTTTTGGTTTGGATAGGATGGAAGGAAAAACATATACTTTTAATGATTTATATATAGGCTTTATGGAAGAATGCCTATTCACAATTAAGGCGTTCAGAACCAGAGTGGACTATCCCACATTGTGAAAATTGTGTCTTCAAATATAAAAGACACATTGGAGCATCTGTTAAGTGGCTCTATTTCTTTATTGGGTTTGAAATTAATATTGTTCTCAATACAGTCTTCAGATAGCAGGGCGTACTGTGAGTTAACTTTTCAAACTCAATTTACAATAATGTGGGATAGTCCGCACTGGCTTTTCTGGCCTCATCAATGCGGTTTTATATATATATATATATATATATATATATATATATATATATATATATGTATAATATATATATATATATATATATATAATATATATATATATATATATATATATATAATATATATATATAATATATATATATATATAATATATATGTAATATATATTTATATATATATATATATATATATATATATATATATATATATATAACCGCGTTGATGCGGTTAATGAAACTGAAATGTTACGCGTTACGCACGTAACACGTCTTCATACAAAACGGATTTAAAGAAAAAAACCTTAATGGAGAAGCTCAAGTCAGAAATAGAAAACACTGAAAAATTACTTAATCTCTTTGAGAATATTCTTTGATAAATCCAACCGCTGTCTGTGGAAGAGTAGAAGCGTAAAAATGCCTGCCACCATTATTCCATTGTCCCCTTTGAGAAAGAATATTATAAGAGGAGGTGGTAAACAGAGTGATTGTTCCAGTGTATAAATAGTAGAGTCATAGTGTGCTGTACAACAATTGAACAAACAAGAGTCGGCTACCTTCATTCACTTTGTATGGAAGGTGTTAACATTCTACTATGTTTTGTTCTTGCAACTTTGTTAAGTTCTGAATTCTCCTCTCATGGCAAATGTACCTTAAGAGCGTGAGATGTCCACAACTTATGTTTACATTAAATATTAATTTTTAACTCCTATTTAAATTATATAAGATTGCTTTTGAAATATGTTATACTGCATTTGTTCCACATAAAATGTGGTTGTACTCATCCAGTGTGTTCTTATGCAAGTAATCTAGCTACTCAATGAATAAAAAATCCGACCCGCAGGAACTGTGTCATCTTGGCGCGGTTCCGTTCATATCCCTAGTGTCATTAGTAAAGAAATAGTAGCAGTTATTGGTAGGTTTTCATGTATCGTGCAAAATAAAAAAATAAAAACTCGAAGAGAAGGAAGATTTAAGGCACCAAAAGAGGAAACTGACAGTATCCTAAGTGGAAATTACAGCGAGCTCAACGTTAGCTCTTGGAAACTCTAAAACGCTGTTTCTCATTTTCTTACCTTATTTTACTAAAATACACATTTTAATGGTAAATGCAATTAAAACGATAAGAAACAGAGACAAAACTTAGTTAAAAAAATAAAACTAAGAGTTTCGATGTTTCAAGCACTTCTTATTTTGCTGACTTCGCCCATCGAAAATTACATCCTATCTTTTTTTTGTAGGAAATATAGTAAGCTTTGGAATGGTCGCCTTCCACTTCATACGATTTTCTAACCGTTTACGAGATATTCAAGATAATATAGGAAGATTCGAAACCTTTTCATGTCCTTTGATACATTTTTTTCTAATACTTGCTTAACTACAATCGTAGCCAACATTTAAGTATCTTAGTTCAGACGAATTTCAAACACGTCGAAAATATTTCAATTGAATCCAACGATATAAAGTACCCGAACCGAAACTTAGTTTGAAACACTATCTTTATCCACTTTTCTCAAAAACGGTTCCAGCTATCTATTTTTTAAATGGTATCATTAGGTTTCCTACGTTAAAGAACCGATAAAACGAGTATCTGCATGCATATGATCTCGAAAACGTAAGAGTTACAATTTCTTTCGGGCGAATTACGCTCCAAAATCTAGGTTCCAGTGAAGTACAAACAAATGTGATTTGTTCCCATTTTTTT
Source organism: Gonocerus acuteangulatus (assembly GCA_946811695.1). NCBI lineage: Eukaryota > Metazoa > Arthropoda > Insecta > Hemiptera > Coreidae > Gonocerus > Gonocerus acuteangulatus. The sequence goes on from OX328126.1 coordinate 50,424,679, forward strand.
TGTATATGGAACAATCATAAAAATATTCCGGTAAATTTTCGATTTAAGTATATCCCAATCATTGTTGTTTCAGGCGTAGGTATTGAGGAAATATTTCCGCAAATTTGTCGATAAAATACCTTCGTTTCCCTAATAGGCACTTATCTCACGATTTCTCTTAGCTGAATCCCAACCATACCTTTATTACTTCTTGAAACTGTTTGAGTTTCTCTCTCATCAGAACGACACAGGCAGATTAATGTAATATGTGATTCGTCAATTGAAAAAGCACCTAAAACAGGTTTGTTTATTTGCACCAGAGGAGGCCCGTTGGCCGTGAGAGTTATGGTTCGATTCCCACTATGGGGTGGTGGCTTTTCTTTAGAAAAAAGAAAAGGCATCAGCCCTAGCCTGGCTAGAAAAGGATGGTAACCGCTAGATAACCCAACCTAAAATTCTTAGTTAATAACAATAGACTTGGAATGGAAAATTTAAAAAAAATAAATTTGCACCAGTGCTCATGTGCATAAATTGATCGATTTGTTGCTCTGCTACACATCATTTATCACTAAGATTAATGTAATACACATTATAATGTAATACACATAATTCTATTACAAGTATTATATTTTTCATTGAATTAGAAATAAAGATTCTATAAGGATATGTTTTAATGTTGAATTATTAGACTATTGTTTCGATTGCTGATAAGGCACGACTTTAATTCAGCTTGAGAGAATAGCATTATAAGCCAAAGTACAACCCTAAACTTGACAAGCTTGTATTAATTAAAAGCTCATTTTGTAAAATGTTCTCTTTTATTCAGGTCTTATATTAATTACAATTCCAGAATTTTAAATAACTTCTTATTTTATTTTAAATCAGTATGCTATGACAGTAGGTCGTGTAATTTTGAAACGTCCCAGATATTTTTAATGAGTTTTTCCCTGTTGATACTAGGGCAGAAACTCGCATTGAGAATTTTTCGAGAGAATGTTGAATAATTTAATATAATGTCTGTATAATTAATTAATAAATTATGTTAGTAAGAGTATTTTCTCAATAGGAAAGGTAATTTTCCTGATTAGGATGAAAATTTGTTGTATTTGATTTCTTATCACGCTCTAAACTTTTGAACAGACACTTTTTAGCCAGGTTTCTATTTCATTTACTCTACTTCTTATGTTTATTTATACATTATATTTATTTATATAAAGAACTTGTTCGTTGATCACATTTAAGATAGTTAGTTCGGTAAAATTATATAATAATTAAGATTATTTTCAAAACTAAGATTGTACAACAGCCAACGTTCATAGCCACGTTGAATGCACCGGTTCCCGTTGATCACTGATGTTAAGCAACGTCGGCCGTGGCCAGTACCTGAATGGGCGACCACTTGCTGTTGGCATTATAAAAGGGTGGCAAACTGTATATTTCCCGGCGTTAAAGAAAAAAAAATGTGCAACCGTGAAAAGCTAATTAATAATAATAAAATTTATTAATAATTTTATAAGTTTAAAAAAAGTGTGAAGACATCCAACCCGACCAATTTTCAATCTGTAAAATGTTTTTGAAAGCCTGAATAAAATATTAATTTTTCGCTAATACCTCAATTTCAAAATTTACAAAGCAAAAGGTATCTAACTGATTCAAACGAAATTTGGTAGGATGTTTTACTATAAAATCGTCATGATTACTGCTGGAGTATGAAGATCCTAAATGCATTTTAAGGCGTAAAAAAAAATTATATAACGAATGTCTTGATAATGCACTATTTTTCATAAATAATTCTATTTTGCTCAGCCACGAATCAATTTTTAACATTTCTGAATAATGTAAACTTATAGAGAAAATTGTTAAAATTTATTTGAGAAGGTCTCTGGCATGAATACTTTTGGAAATGTGAGTGATTTCTTTTTATTAAAAAACAAAAAAAAAACTGTTCTGCGACAATTTTCATTTACGCTACTGCCTCAATTATTGTTATATGAGCTGTTCCTAAGATATTCCCGCAAATTAGCTTGCCCCCTGTTAATACCTAACTAAAAACAGAGGCGCATTGGTCTTGTAATGGAATCCCAAGAAATACAAAGTTCCAGAACCGATTGCTCAAAGAAATACTAGCTGAACTTAATCTGGGACACCTACTTAAATCTGGCCATGGTAAGACCGACCAGAGAATTACCACCATATTACCCTCGTCTACCAACGATAACAAACTGTCATTCTGTCACGGTTCTACAATAATTACCATCATGCTTTAAGTCACGATATCGTCAGTCAAGTCTTCCTTATTACAAATTCCTCTTTGAACCTCAACACATTGTCCGTATAAATCTCCAGCAGTGAAGAGTTTTTCTTATTCTATCTTTAACGGGTAATACTACCTTGTGCGATCAAAATTAAAGTTATTTTCTTGAATTTATAAATAACATATAAATCAATATTTTCCAATTCTTTATATCAAACGTTATATGGGATGTTAAAGTATCCAAAAGAAAATTAATTTCAATTCTTCTAAAACAAAATGGCGGTTCTCTGTCTGACGAACGGAACCCCTCCTTTTTCACGGGCGATAGTTTGCAAGCGGCAATTTTTAATCTATAACGAAAAACTAATTTTTTTTCGAAAGAAGAAGGTTAAATCTAGAAAAGTGCATAGGACTTTTATGAAATATTAATTTTTTCGAAAATGGTAAACAATTATTCATTTTGCATTAAAAAGTCCGTCCAAAATCGTTATAATAACTGGAATCGGAAAAAAAAAAATTACTTACTTTACTAGCAAATATCATTAGGAAACTGCAGTTAAAATTTGAAATCGATCGGGCAAAAATTGAAGACGCCAGATTATCGCCCGATTTGAAAAACATAGTTTTGAGAGAGCGAATTTAATATATTGAAATGTTCATATTTTGCCTATTTAATTTTTTTCATACTTACTTGTAATAAAGATTAAAAAAAATGGTTTTTAATTTTGAAATGTATTGAAGGAGGACCAAAAAAAACTTAACAATTAAAAAGGGACCAATCGAAGCTGAGTGAGTTTTGGGTACATATAATAAAAGGACTTCTTCTAGGAAGGCGAAAATTTCCCTACAATGGCTACGTAAAAACTGAGGATACCACCTGTACGTCAATCACTTGTTAGTAGTCAATTGTGTAGAATCAATAGGGTTCATAATACAAAAATCGATTGTTAAAAAAATAATTTTCTTTTTTCTTTGTTTACACTGCCTCAACTCGTGTGAGTCATTGGCTGTTCTATGTAGTCATATCTCTTGGTAGAGGCCAATGTTCGATAACGTTTAGCACTTAACGTACTAAACTTTACCAAACATTTCTGAAGTCTTACAGGACGTTGATAACGTCCTGTAAGACTTCAGTAAGTCTGCCTTTAATGATGTTCACTTTTCTCACTGGTGTGTATCCAGTACATTCGGTTATGAAGAATTATTAACAGGTTGAACTATTAATATAATATTACTATGTTTACAGGTGGGGGGTAGAGTCCTTTCAGAAGATAAGTGTGGGTTATTTTGGTATGGCCGATACGCATTCTTGTCAAAACGACTTCCTCCCTTCTGTTCAGCCTATCAGAGTTTTTTCGAAACATTTAGGTTTTTAAATATTTTACCAAATATTTTTAAAAACATATTTTTTATCAATTAAAATAAAATTAATTTTTGTCTAGGAAATTAAATAGATATAATATTTAAATGTTTCATGTCATTTTTTTATTAAGGAATTGTTCCTGTTTTTTATTATATGAATGTTTTATTTTATTTTACGTCTGTCAGATTTTTATTATAATTTCTACATTGGTGAAAACGAATACGTGTTTGTATTTATGGAATTTAGCCAGTGCAGTTTTATTATGCTGTTACCTAAATTCATTAAATGCTGCTTTATTCTGTTTCAAGTTCTTTGACGACTTTCCAATTTATACTTTATTAGGATGTGTGCAATAAAGTTTAAATGTATTACATTTCAAATCCTTTGGTGTCTTTTATTCTTGTATAACAGTTTTTAATCTGTAATTGTAGCCTTCATGCAATTTGTCCAAAATATGGCATCCATATATTCTAGTATAACAGTTTTTAATCTGTAATTGTAGCCTTCATGCAATTTGTCCAAAATATGGCATCCATATATTCTAGTATAACAGTTTTTAATCTGTAATTGTAGCCTTCATGCAATTTGTCCAAAATATGGCATCCATATATTTGATTGTATTTTACGTTTTCGGTCTTAATTAATTTGCATTTTAAACACTAATCATTGAAATAATGAAAACGTTTCTCAGAAGTAAACTTTCATGTAACTAATGAATTATAATCTGTACTTCAATTTTTAATATTATAGACAGGAACTTAGATGCGACAAATTAATATTTCCGTTAAAATCAAAACTTTCGTTGAGATTATAAAATGTATTTGTCACCAAAAGATGAATTATTTAATATTTAACCGTGCTGGAGTAAACGAAGAGCAAAATTCTAAGAATTCACCGCATCAGGGCATTCTGACTGCTATGAAATAACAGTTGTTTTAGTGCCACATAAAAGAAGCTTATGCCAGATTGGAAAATATATACTAGAATCTACTGAATCTACGGGTCTCTTGGATTTCTAATTATCTAAAGGCAAAGTAAAGAAATTTTTCTTTACGTTAATTGTTCAAAATTTCTAATAGACTATATAAATACATTTAATCCAACCAGTAATTTTTGTATACATTCATTTTTTTCAAAATAAATTTGAACCATAAAACGAAGCTCTAAGATCGGAGGAAGCACTATATCGAGTAGGTGACTGTCATTGTAACAAAGAAATTTCACTTATTCTACTAAAACATTCAAAACACGTTCTACCTACTTACTACAAGTTGTCGTGTATATTTTATAAACGAAATTGTGCTTATAATATGCTTTTTACGAAAAGTGCTGTAACTTAATTTTAGAAAAGGTAGCCTCTACTGCCAGAAGGAGGGAGGGAGAGGGGGTTATAACTAGAGAGGACAGATGGAGGGGGGGGGGGGAGTGGGAGAGGGAGAGAGGAAGAGAGAGAAGGACAGAGTGTGTGAGTGTGTGTGTGTGTGTGTGTGTGTGTGTGTGAGAGAGAGAGAGAGAGAGAGAGAGAGAGAGAGAGAGAGAGAGAGAGTGAGAGAGAGAGAGAGATATTCATTTCTTGGTTTGAAAAAGCAATTAAAAAATCAACTGAATAACAAATTGAGGAAAATATACGCAAACAACCATTAAAAGCAACGAAACCAATACTTTGGAAGTTTTAAGTAGTTACTTCTTCTTATTATAAAAAATGAATTCACATTCTGATTGAACAATGGAGACAATTTATTATTTGTATTAATAAGGCACATGTCGGCGCTAATGGCCAAGATGTAGATGCGCCGTAAAAAAAAAAAAAAAAAAAAAAAAAAAAAAAAAAAAAAAAAAAAAAAAAAAAAAAAAAAAAAAATAAGGCACATGTAAATGATTACATTCCTTGGGTTAAGGCACAAGCGGAAATTAGCAACAACGGACTAACGAAAAAAAATAGCAAAAAGCTTAAGAAAAAAAAATCAAAACAACATTTGAAATTCATTAATTTTACTGATTCCAAGGGCCATTGGGCCAAAAATGACAAACGATCTGCAAACATTAACTTCTTTACAACAGATTCCAACAAAACGCGACACGAAAAAAATATTCTTACACATATTTAAAATGACCAACATTTCCCAGAAAATGGCATACTGCGTTGAATACTCCCATTCTCGTAGATCCCCTAATGTAAGAAATGACGGATGTGGAATTAGATGGGTTAAAAATGAAATATTAAAAATTAAATATAATTTTAAACGGTTTAAAAAAATAAAAAAAAAGCTTGGCGTTAATTTCCTACCATTAAAAAAACGCCACTCTTGTAGCACATGACAAAGGAACGAAAAACAGGAAATGTTATGACAAACATTTAAGAAAATGTGAAGATAAAACATGACAATCGACACAAAACCATTGATAAATAATATTGCGAGCAACTAAAATGATTGAATAAATAATGAAAAATATTCCACAATATTCAAAAATACTCAAAATCAATAATACAAACTGCTTCGACATTATAAATTTGTGTTTCATATGTTTGAATAGAAGAAGGAACATGAGTTACTTTATGTCAATGATATACTTAACAATATATATATATATATATATATATATATATATATATATATATATATATATATATTAGATATATATTACAAAAGTTAAAGAAAGAAATTTGGTTATTTTAGGTCGCAAGAAGATTTAGGGGTAATTAAAGTTAAACAGATGGTAGTGAGTAATTTATTCAAACTAAACAATTCCAATTTCGTTTCAATTTCGCCTCTTTGTGTTTCCAGTGGAATTAAAGTATAATTTTATTTATTTTTTATTTAAATAAGGATTAGATGTATTTATCAATTTCATTCTAATTATTCTTAAAACCTAATTAGTCGTTTTTTTAAAAAGTTATTTGTATATAATAAAATTCAATAAACAGATATAAGGAAAATTGTATTGTTATAATGTACTATATTTTTTATAGTACGTTATGAAAAATATAGTTTATAGGAGGAGTTCTTAGCGCCACCCTGTTCAACATTCAGGCGGGAACAAGACAAAGACCACTAAACATCAGAATACTTGACTACTCCGCGAACACAGACCTACTGACAAGTCCTACGTACTTCAGACGCCAGCAGACTTACTTCCCGTGGAGAATAAATAACTCAAAATTCAATAAAAACAGCCCTCTTTCTAAACATTTTTACAAAAATGAGTTTAACTATCTTCTATTGTTGTATCCAGATGCACTCCTGGCATTTAAAGACGGATCAAAATCAAGAGAAGGCACTGGATCAGCACCTATAATAGGAAATTCTAAATTTGACATTAAAATAAACAATAAATCAACCGTATTTTCAGCAGAATTGCAGGGAATACTTTTGGCACTGAAAAATATAACAATAATTCTAAATATGACAATTATTATATGTTCAGATTCCCTAAGTTCTGTACTTTCCCTCACCAACGTATACGAGACACACACAATAATGACAGAGATTTCTCAAGAGATACACGACTTACAAAATCTAGAGAAGGCACTGGATCAGCACCTATAATAGGAAATTCTAAATTTGGCATTAAAATAAACAATAAATCAACCGTATTTTCAGCAGAATTGCAGGGAATACTTTTGGCACTGAAAAATATAACAATAATTCCAAATATGACAATTATTATATGTTCAGATTCCCTAAGTTCTCTACTTTCCCTCACCAACGTATACGAGACACACACAATAATGACAGAGATTTCTCAAGAAATACACGACTTACAAAATCTAGAGAAGGCACTGGATCAGCACCTATAATAGGAAATTCTAAATTTGGCCTTAAAATAAACAACAAATCAACCGTTTTTTCAGCAGAATTTCAGGGAATACTTTTGGCATTGGAAAATATAACAATAATTCCAAATAAGACAATTATTATATGTTCAGATTCCCTAAGTTCTCTACTCTCCCTCATCAACGTATACGAGACACACACACTAATGACAGAGATTTCTCAAGAAATACACGACTTACAAACTTACAGCATACAAGTAGTGCTTCTGTGGATACCGGGACACATGGACATCTCAGGGAACACAGAAGCTGACAAATATTCTAAACAAGTTACAGATAAATGCACAGCCGACGTGGAAGAATTGACGGTACAGGACTTACACACTAACATAAAAAGTTACTAAAAAAACCAATGGCAAAAAACGTGGACGAACATGTCAAACAACAAACTAAGAGAAATCAAGAAAACCGTTTGTCTTTGGCCCTCGAGCAGCCGATCGAACAGAAGAGAAGAAATTGTCATTACTAGATTGCGTATCGGGCATTCTTTACTGACACATCGCCATTTAATGACGAGACAGGACGGACCAGTTTGTGCCATCTGCAACACTAACTTGACTATTAAACACATACTAACTGATATGTATACATTTTTTATTTTATATTTTAATTTGAAGGGTTATTTCTTAAACCTAGCGCAAATGGATGTTACAAGGAAACCGACCAATACAACATATTGACTGGCGAAATCACAAGCCTTAATAAACGAACTGACAGATAAATCAAAATTTAATTAAAATGATTGAATTTTATAGAAATTCTACAATTGTATAATATCTTACCAGCGAAATTCCGCTGTAAACGAGTAAAACGATCACATTCTTCATTAACTGTTTCATATGTTATATGGATTACTGACATAATAGAATGGAAACTCTACGAAAAATTAATGAAATAAATTTCTCATTTTTTCTAAGTACGAAAATTGATATTAGAAAAAAAAATATTTCAAATGAATAAGTAGCATCGATAGTAAAGTCTATAAAATATTATAATTGCTTTGTCGAGCTGTGCTGGGATATATGATGAAAATAAGAAACTTGTTTTTCAATTTAGGAAATTTGAATTTATATATTTGGAGTATAAGAAATTAAGTAAAACTTGAAATTTCCTTTAGTTTAATAACATTTTCTTCTTTAAGTCAAGTGCTCTCAAGGCTGCGAGACATAAACCATCACCACTTGAGTTTCAAAGGTTCTACTTAAAGACTAAAACTTGGCATATGGAAAATGTTATAAAGCATCAAAGGTAAATATATTTTGTATTTAATAAATTAAATCCAAGCCCATTTACTATCCTACTAGGTGGCCCAGTGGCCATAAGTGTTAAGGCGTGAGCACATAAAACTCTGTGCCAAGGGTCGTGGGTTTGATTCCCACTATGGGTTAGTGATTTTTCTGTAGAAAAAAGAAAAGGCACCAGTCCGATTCTAGCTAGAAAAGAGTGGTATCCTATAGATGACCCGTCCTAAAATTCTTAGTTAATTATAATGGGCGTTAAAATTTAAATAAACAATAGATAAAAAAGACGCAATACGGAAAGGCTGGTTGGAAATTTCCATGTTTCCCAACAAGAAAGAAATACAATATAACAAGAAAGAAATTACCATTCAATCTGTAATCTATACATGTAGTATATATTTGCCTGCAGCTGTTGTATGTACCACCATATAAAAAAAAAGTCCGTCTCGCAGGAACTGCATCATCTTAGCGCGGTTCCGTTCATATCCCTAGTCTAATTTGGAAAGATTAAAATAGAAGCAGTTATTATTTTGGTTCCACCAGTCTTTTTTTTTAAATTAATTATTATAATGGCGTGTCAACCCTTAAGGTCACTAACGCCATTCCTGTGTGTAGTAAAGTCTTGCAAGGTCTTGAAAGGTCATGATATACGATCTTACCTGGAAGGGTCGGCTAACACAAGGTCCCGCTAGTTACAAGGTCTTGGAATCTTGGAAATCTATTTTTCTAACAATAAATTGTTTTTGTTATTTTACTTAACCAGTTTTATTGTCAAATACATTATCCAACTATAAGAAATTAAAAAATAACAAGGAGTAAAACAGACAAAAAGAACCGTTCGAATAAACGAAATCAAATAATTTAAAGTTTTAAGCACTTATTTCTCCGATTGACATCGCCTAATAAAAACTTTCTTCAGAGCCTTTTTTGTAGAGCATTTAGTAAGCTTTCGAATGGTAACCATCCGCTTCACAAGATTGCCAACGGTTTTCGAGATACTAACGAAAGTATACAAAGTTACCAAAACTTTTTTTGTCTGTTAATAAAATATTTTATTCTAACCCTTCCTTTACTCTAAAAGTAACAAAAATTTCAGCATATTAGTGTTGATGAAATTCGAACATGCAGAAAATATTTAATTTAATTTATTTTTAACGATTATATTTTTCTTTTAATCTACTCTATAAAACAAATGAATTGGTGAAAAAATCATGTCGATGTCATTTTTTAAACTCGATATAAAAAATAAAGCACTTTCAACCTATTTTATTTTATTTCTCGGCTCCTAAGGCGCATTGGACGGAACACTCGGACACGTGTCGACTATTTTTCGATGTAGAATCACCAGAAAAAAATTGGTCCAAATCGGTGACCCCATCGCTCTATACTCCCCTTGTCAGTCGGAGAAAGCTGTACTTGTTGTTTGCAAAGTGTTGGTTTCATTGCATTCTAGTCTTAACAAAGCGTATCTGATATAAACATTATAAAGAAAAACACTAATATGATGAAGTTGGACTATTAATGAATGAGTATGGAGGGAAAAATTATATATATTTATTTGTGTGTGTGTGTGGGTGTATATATATATATATATATATATATATATATATATATATATATATATATATATATATATGCGTGTGTGTAGGGTGTATCGCAAGTAGATGACAATGCTCAAGAGGAGGGTGAAACTAGGCCAAAAATGTAGTTAAATGCTGCTAAGCGCACGTTTCTGCTCCAGAAATATGCGCTTCTAAAAGTTATTTGGAAAAAAGCTGATTTTTTAAGAAAAATACCTAATTTTCTCTGCTTGTACACATTATATTTCAACGTTATATAATATTTTTGATACCCATTGAACTTACTTTAAGCTGCCAAATCTCACAAAAGTTGTAAAATTTAATTACCTAGATTTAATAATGTTGTAGGAAATTAATGGGGAAAAACACATAATAAATAAAAGTATTATGTTTAGTTTTTTGTTTATGTCATCTTATCAGAAATAAAATGAAAATAATTCTTGATAAAATTGATACTTAATGATGATAAGTTTTATATTAAAGTTTAATAAAAAAGAAAAAGAATTTCTTGGAATATTATGCTGCTGAAACTGGCATCCTCCTTGCAGAACGCACAGACGATATCTGGTCATCACAACTTGTGTAGCCCTTCCAATCTCATCATTTTTAGCTCTCAGTTGCACACGATTCGAGAATAAATGGTCAGCAGTATTTAACTGCTTCTTTGATGTAGTTTCACCCCCTTGAGTATTGTCATCTACTTGCGATACACCCTGTATAATATTGTTGGAAGAAATAAGTGTGTTTGGTAAACACTCTCACAGGTTTTCAGGGAACTGATGAAAATTCGTCAGCTTCTGGTGGTTACTGCAATTATTTCAAGCGTTTGTTATAAAATTTTTCAAAAAATTGTAGAGAGCTAATTAAAAATATATGTGTGGTCGAAAAGGATGGTAGGGATTCGTCAAACGGTATTATGAAACATTTTCCCCTGCTATTGTGAATTCTATATTTAAATATATTTTATGTAATTTAATTATCCTTGATTGATACACTTTTTGATACACGAGGTAATTAAAAAATATATAATTCTTTGTGGGCATGGTCATTTCTTTTATTAGTCTAATTTAGTGGTTTTGTTAATTTAAATAAAAATGGGCTCCGTCCAACTGTTTTTTTTTTGTAATATTTTTCTGCTGTCGTTTAATTATATGGCAAAACAATTGATATTAATTGTTTTGTTAGAATTCATTTTGTGCATTTTGATAATAAACAGAATGGGGAAAGGGTGGATCTATTTACAAAAAATAATTTTTGATAAACCATTGACGAAGTCAATCAAATCAAATTTAGTCAGAATTCTAAAAGAATTGTTTTTTTAGTTATTTTAGGGGTGTCCTTCTATTGTAATTACACGAGGAACAGTATTCTCGAGGGACGTGATTATTCTAGGAAATCAGCATGGTGATTGTATATAAGTGTGTGTAGTTGTGTAAATATTTAGATAAGGGGTTCAACAATAAATAATGGTTGGTATCGATGTAAATATAATATTTTTTAAGCCAGGATTTCAGGCGTTCATCAAATAAGGATAGAGTCCTGTTTTCTTGAGGTTAGTATAGTGTTGCTATACTTGATATCATTGTGGGGTTCGTGCATTTCATTCGGAATGTTATAATCGCATCGTCTATGGCAGTCTGTGAGAAGATGTTTAATTGTAAGTTCTGCGTTACATATATTGCAATTAGGTCTATGACGTCATAAGAAATTCGTGTGATAGTCGATTATGTCCAATGCTTAATCGGGCAAGAACTATTTCTTCGCGTTTATTGTCACAAGACTGGATGATCATTCCTCAACTGTATGCTTTATGGTCCGAAGTTTATTTTCAGTTAGTTGTGACCATATGTATTGCCAATGACGTTTTATTGTGAGTTTTGTACTTGCTGTTAAGTCTCTATCAGTTATTTGTTGTATGTCATAAGTCAAGTGTCTTACAGCATTGTTTGCGTGATAATCGGCAATTGAACTGTTACCCGAGTTCATCTTGGCCAGGTAGCCAGTACATAGTTGGGTTCTGTTTAGGGTTTGCGTCTGATTCAGAATTTTTCTCAGTACTGCTGGTTTGTATATCTGTCTGTAAGTGCTTTCTGAGGGCTTTAGGAGTCACTAAATAAGACAATTTATCTTTAGTCAGTTTCGGGTATATGCCATGAAACTAGAGATATCTTTAATTTTAATGCTTATGATTTGGTCATCTATTACAGCTGCAGCTCCCATAGATAAAGAGGTTTCCTAAATTTCCAATAACTAAGGCTTAATAATTCTTTTTATAAATTAATTTTGCATTAATATAAAGAATTATGCAAAATTAATTTATAAAAATAAAAAAAAGTAATTTTGCATAATTAAATGATGCAAAATTAATTGCCATGTGACTATTAAAATTTACAATTATTTTTCAATAAATATTTCTCAACATTTCAAATGAGAGTTCTTTATTTCCCAATTTTACATAGCTGCGTATGCGCATGTTTGCAAGTATCGTTGTTTACGCTAACAACGATACTTCGTTCACTGTTATGCATGTTCCTAACATGCATAACAGTGAACTTTAGTGCTTAATAAATGTTTTCCTAGCTGAGAGCGACTTTTTTTTTTTTAACGGATTCAATGCATCAAAATATAACGTGAGAAGGCTCCTAAACTTCACAATTACCGTTTTTAATATTATTTATGTTAATTTTATATTTCCTCGCTTTTAATCGCACTAATTGTTGATTTTTACCTTATAATAATATGTAACTTTTCATGTTACATAAATATCTAAAATACATGTAATGTGAAAAAAAAACCCATAGCGGAAGAACCAGATTTTAAATCCAAACCTGGTGAGTAAATTTTCATAAAAGTAATGATTTGAAAATATATCTAGTTTGTGTAAGATCTTACAGAAAGAAGGTTGGAAAAAGGTTTATCCGCCTTAACCACCGGGCGAGGTTAATAAATATTTAAATAGCTCATAGTATATAGTAATGGCCTGCATTATCTTGCAACATAAATTAATTCAGAACAAACATCTTTTCATAAAATACAAATAATAGAGGGGAAGAATCATTACAAAGGAGTAACGAGTAAATAAAAGTCTGAGTACACAAAGAGAAACCGAAGAGAAAAAATGAGGTAGATTTATTCAGGATTTCAAGGAGACTTTATGATCAATGCTGAAGAAGATAATGTCTGCTATGTTAGGAATATAAAGTAAGACTCTTACAAGACCTCTTCATCTGCTATGTTTGTCTTACATAATATATTACACTAAATAGCCCTTTGAATACCATTATTACTTTTGTTACATTTATTCCTGCAGTAAAACATTGTTAGGCATATTACTATAAGTGTAATACAAATTTATATAATTTTATATTTCGCAGCAACTGCATCATAATCAAGCGTTTTTATGTACATCTCTGATGGAATTTGGTAAGCTTAAAATGGAAAATATATTTTAGTATTAACAGTTATCTGTCTAAACAATTTGCGGCTAAATCTCTTTTTGTAAAAAATTGATTATGCCATTGAATGGATCACCTTCCAATTATTTTAAAAATATTTTACATAATAATCGCCAAAACTGCTTGCTTTCGTTAATATAATAATAAGTTTTAAGACTTTTTCTTTTCTAAAAGTAACGAAAAATTTATAAATATTTTCGTTTTAGTAAATGTGCTAGTATCCACCGAAAAACGAAATTCGATGAGTTTTAAAGTTTTCTCAAAACTGTCAAGGATATTGTCTGGAAAGTGGTTTCCTTCGACTAGGTTCCTTAGATAAGCACTCATAAAAATGTACTTGGAAGCCTAATATCGAAAAAGAAATGATTTACGTTTTCTCTCTTTTTTGATACACCTATATATATATATATATACACACATATATATATATATATGTATATTTTCTATAGGAGCATTAAATTTAATTAACATGGATATCAACTTCAATAATCAACATGGTTTAAAAAATTATCGTCTGAATTAAGTAGGGTACCAGTAGGAAACTGATAATAAATAATCTCCAATAATTCATGATTTTAGACAAAATAAAACTTTGCTTGGCTTAGCCACAAAGAGGATATATTCCCCTTGTATTTAAAGACGTTTTTGTCTAGTTCAAAATCGTCCAACATTTATGAGCTCAATAAAAACGAGAATATCTTAAAAGTTAAATTTATTCGTTACTAGTTCGGAATGATCACCTCGTTAAGTTTTGAATGTTGTTTTCGGAAAGCATGGTATGAAAATTCCATGGAAGACGTTGATCCGCGTCACAGGTCGGTAAAAGAAAGATGACTGATCGAAGAGAATAGAAGATTGTGATGTAGTGAAAGCGGAGAATATTGACGAAATAGAAGGAAGAAAAAATATAATATTTTTATGGTAATAACCTCCGCATTATTTTTTATACTGAAGCCAATTTATTTAAGGAACCATTGAACTTTCACACATGTTTTAACGATTTTTTATTAATTTCACTTTTGGCAATTAATATAGCAAAATAAATATAAATGAACCTTTCAATGTTCATGTTTAGTCGATTAAGTTGATGTATTTGAGCTTCGTATGATATTATTACCTGAGAGTCCAAGTATTGTATTGTGTTGAGAGTCCAAGACGGTGAAGTATATGAGAAGAAAATAATGACATTCTATTGAAGAATACTTGCTCTGTCGAATAAAACAAATTATTAAGTGACATTTTTATTTTATGGTACATCATATCTAGAGCCCGGAAGTTAGACATTTATTTTTGGTTAAAATAGGCAGGCAAAAAGGCACTTGAAATACTGAAAATAGGCAGAACTGTAATTAAAATAGGCATTTATTATTACTACTGAAGGCAAAGTGGAATCGCCATCATTATTAATGAAAATATGTATTTTAAATAATCATTCATTTCTTTATTACCAATTTATCACAGAATTAGTGTACTTACTCTTACTTTCCCTTCTTACAAGCAACAACAAGATGCTTTTTCAAAGTATCAACTCTCATAGACCTTCTCAGAAAAAATGTTTTTTATCATGGAAAAACTTCCTCTGCATCACTTCGAAATCCGGAATACCAGGTAATTACCCCATTGTCACACCGAAAGGGGTGTGAGGAAGGAGAAGTACTTCTCTCATCGTCTCTCTTTTTTGCTATTCATTATGCTTGTGCATTCCTTCTACTAAGGAAGGTTCGGTTATGTACAGAGGTTCAATTCATGCGAATGGTTGCGAAAATAAGCTTTCGAATAGATATTTGTGACGGCAATATGTAATTTAATTTGTGCAACATTTTTGTCTTCGATGAACGGAAATTCATCATGTGCTTTTTAAAATATTTAAAATAGGCAACGGGAGCCAAAATAGGCAAAATAAAAATTGTCTCTACACTTCCTAAATGCACGAAAACATTCAATATATCCGTTCAGATAAAAAGGGCATTTTGCCAAACTTTTGGCCTTTACTCATATCTAAGCCTGCATGATTTTAAGAAAGATAGTGTATTAATCCAGTTTTACATCGCCCTTTATTGAAAATTACCAGAAAAATGCAATTCCCTGTGACGCTGAGCATACAAATAATAGAAAAGTCTTTCAGAATTGCAAACTCAAAATTTCGTTCGGGATTCGCTACAAGGAGGAGGTGGCTGGTATCTTTCAACTTTGTAATCACTAGGTTATCTAGCATATTGATATAAACTCATCATCAGCTAATTTTATCAGCACGTGAGTCTATATAAGCTTTATTGCAAGAAGACGCTGTTTATTCTTATCAATAAGACAGTTATATCTGAAATTCAGCACATTTATAGGACCATTCATTAAAGCTGTTTATCAACAGTTTTAAGAAACACAAGTGGATTGCACATTCTGAAGTAAAACATCTAAAACAACTTAATAATTTAAAATGTTTGCTTATTTGGCACTCACTCTCTCTGACGTTTGATCTGTTAAGTAACCTCTTCGAGAAATAAGTATGTATAATTGCAGCGTGCCAGGTATTCTCGTGGATTGTGGTAGTCTAACGCTCGGATTCACATGCGGGTTCGAATCCCGCCTGAAGCAGGTTATGTTTCTTTATATCAGGGCCCGTTGGATGGAATTTCCTGCTGTACGATGGGTGTTTAGGAAGGGTGGCTACTTACAGATAGCCCGGCGAAAAAAAAACACAAAAAAACAGCTTACCGTAAAGCGAGAGGACTATTTAAGGTGACCCGGTCCTCCGTGGCCTTGCTACGACATTGTATCGTCCGGCTAGTATTATTATCGTTCTTATTGTAATTCTATGGCTCGAATATTAAAACTTTACATTATAATGTTTTTAACAATATGATGATAGAAATGTTATCAAGGAACTATAAAATATATCAAGGAACTGTGAAATTGAACTCGGCAATTCACTAGCATATATATGTTAAGGATTGCCGCTTCCTTTTCCTTAAATAAGGCAAAAATGAACATGGTGGCTTGTGGCCGTCATACGCCACATGACGAGTCTGAACCGTCAACCATAACTTAGGCAGAGTATGTACAAGACGAGCCTCAGTCGTCGAATATATGGAATGACCGATTTATTCGTGATTTATGGGTTATGAAAGGAGACTTAGAACTGAATTGCTTTATTAGTTTGACTTCAAGAGTTGATTTTCGCCCCCACGCTAAAATTTAAATTGCGTAAGCATCGTTATCGCACTAATTTACATCCTACGCATCTTGACCATTGGAACAGAAGTTTCAATTAATTAATCAATGTAATCTAGTTACGGTAGAAAGTTAGCTATTAAGTTCCCCCCCTTTTTCTTTTTTTTTTTTTAATTTTCCTCCTTTCTAATTCAGAAGTAATTATGCTCGATACATCTTGTATCTTAAGATCGTGGTTGTTACTTCAAGAGCCCGTGAAAGTATACATTTAAACAATATTAGCTGACTATCGGTGCTTCGCCACAGCAGATAAGTAGTTTTATTGTGTTAGATAATGAATCATCAAAATTAACTACATAATTTTATAGTTTATTCTTGCTCGGATATTAAAGTCTAATAACGCAAATACAGCTAAAGAATAGAAAAATAAAATCTTCCTACAGGGCGACTGGAACTTGGAACCTTGCTGTTATCTGCAACTAGACATTAAAAAGTCCGACTCGCAGGAACTGCATCATCTTAGCGCGGTTCCGTTCTTATCCCTAGTCTAATTTGGAAACATTAAAATAGAATCAGTTATTATTTTGGTTCCACCAGTCTTGAAAGGTCTTGATTTACGATCTTACCTGTATGGGTCGGCCAACCCTTAAGTCGGCCAGAAGACATTTGGAAAGCCTTGGGATCTCTCTCCTTGAACGCTACATTTTTAACAATAAATTGATCTTCTTATTTTACTTAATCTGTTTTATTGTCAAATACATTATCCGACAGTAAGCAATTAAAAAATAACAAGCAATAAAAGACAATAAAATCAATTAAAAAATAAAATAAAAAACCAACAGCATAAAGGCAATTGAAAATATCCAAAAGAGGTCATCGAATCTCTTTCTCTTGGCAAGCTATATTTCTAACAATGAATTTTTGTTCTTATTTTACTTAATTTCCAACTTTAAGCATTTAAAAAATAACAAGGAATAAAAAGAGATAAAAAGAACTGTTCGAATAAACGAAATCAATTACTTCAAAGTTTAAGCACTTATTTCTCCGATTGACATCGCTTATTCAAAACTTTCTTCAGAACCTTTTTTGTAGATCATTTAGTGAGATTTTCAACCGTTTTCGAGATATTAATGAAAGTATACGAAGTTCCCAAAACTTTTTATTATTTCTAGCAACAGAAAATTGGTCTCATTTTACCTATCCTATTTTACTCACAAATAAATTTTCCTAACATAAGAAATTACAAAAATAAAAATCAATAAAAAACTAAGGGAAAGAGACAAAAATTACAAAAAGAACGACAAAAACCCGTTTATAAGAATTAAACAGACGTATTTGAAGTTTTAAGCACTTATTTCTTCGATTGACATCACCTAATCAAAAATTGTTTCAGAATCTTTTTTGTAGAGAATTTAGAAAGCTTCCAAACAGTTTCTATCCACTTATGAAAATTTCCCAACCGTGTTCGAGATATTAATGAAATTATACGAAGTTCCTAAAACTTTTCATGTCTGTTGATAAAATATTTTATTCTAACCCTTCCTTAACTCCAAACGTAACCAAAAGTTTAACATGTTAGTTTTGATGAAATTCAAACATGCAAAAAATGTTTCAACTGAATCCCATGATTCTATGTAGCCAAACCAAAAACTTGATTTAACAACTTTTTTCCGATTTTCTCAGAAACAGTTAAAGCTATCGCTTTAAAAATGGTTTCATTCGTTTTACTAGCCTAAGAAGCCTATAAAACGAGTACTTACAAACATATGAACTCAAAAACGTAAGCGTTACGATCTTTTTTGCGCGAATTTCGCCCCAAACGCCATCTTCCAGTGGGCGGATTTTGCTGGTTAACGAACTTGACCTTTCAAATTGGACGACGGATTTTTGTACCAAATTTCATCAAAATCGGACCATTAGGGACGCCGGAAATCCGCAAGCAGAAAAGTATATATATATATATATATATATATATATATATATATATATATGTATATCTACAAATTTGAACCACCGTTATTTTCGGTCTCTAGGGGTTCTGAAACGCGATATTTTCTAGTCGGCACTTCCGGATTGTTTCATGAGATCAACCTTATAAGCGGGGTTCCTCCCTATGAAGGGAGGGAGGAACCGCGCTAAAAAGCAGCAGTGGAGGGGATAGAATATTTAGCTTTGGACTTTAGTTGTCAAACAACTGATAATACGCCACTAAAGGACTTAAAAAACAACAAAGGCTAGCAGAAGAAAGTAATTATCACTGGTTTAATCAATAGAAAAATAATTTATCACAACGTAAGCGATCTCTTTTTATTTTGATAATTACCCCTTTACGGATGAGAAGACGGATATGATAAACTAAACATGATTTTGAGTTTAAATGTAGTGAATAAAATAAAATAAATAGTCTACTGAGGCGGTAGAGAATAAGACATGCTTTCTTTCTTAATTAATAATAATAATAACAGTAAAAGAAGTATTATTTTATTTAAAAAACTATTATTGTTTTGGGGGAATTCTATCGCCCTAAGTGGTTAGCTACCTTTCAGATTAGTCTCTCTCTCTAAACTCAACAGTACTTCATTTATGACACCCTTTTTCTGAAGAAAAAGGGTTGCATGCCATAAATACTTTTCCTTGGGATGGGAAATCAGAGAACGAATTTTTGCATTGTGTTTGCAGAAGTAGTATTTCTTCCCACGGAATAGTCGAGTCACCTGGTTTCAGGTCTTTACAAGGTTTCATTGAGCTATTTACCCGAAGAAAGTGTAGCCTCATAGCCACTGTTTGGGGAAAACGGAGTTCTCATTGTTAGTAAACAGTTTTTTTTTTTTCTTAGATAGATAATTTGTTTACAAATTATTACGTTCGGCATATAAATACATTTAGCATTTTATTTATTATAACCTGCTGCAGGCGAACCCGCATGAGCATCCTTGGCGTTAGCCACTAGACCACGGGGAGACCCGCACATTTAGTACACGAGGGGTCTGAGCTCAAGGCCTCCCAACTTTATCCTCGATTAACGTCAGAAAGATGTTCAGAACGTTATGTTGAACAGAAAGATGTTCAAGATGTCGTTGAAAGGGGCCTACCTTACTTCTGCTTCGATCGATCTCTGGAAGCGAAGAGAGATTGGTAAATACAGACATCGTCAAACTTAAAGGAAAAGATATCCATAGCTTACAGTTAGGTATCTGCCTGGAATATCTCCTTAGTTAGTGAAATGTTTTTGCATTTAAATTAATTAATTAATTAAATTAATTGTAAGCAGTAAAGATAGTTTTATATTTGAGTTACAATAAGTTTTTTTAGGCGAATAAAAAACTACTAAGAGGAATTATCCTAGCATATACGATTAACCTTACATTGTGACAGGATTATCTCAATGGGAAAAACGCTTAAAAGTTCAAAAATGTAAGTTTCATCCCATTAAAACTATAATAATTGGAGTTTAAGTTCTAAGCTTTTCAAATCACACCAAAGTTAGCCCATATATTAGAGAACTTGAATAAAGGTGATGCGTTCTTTTATTTCTCAAGAACTATCATTTACAATGTAATACAATGTATTTGGAAATTACATATCAAACTAAATATTATAAATGCTGATGCCAGGGTTCAAAATGATTTTTGCCAGGCAAACGTGAGACACCTTCTATTGGCTATTGGATAGTTTTTATTGAATTTTTCATGTGCTAAGTTATTGCAATAGTTCAATAAGTACCAAGGAGAGAAAGTATAGCTCTATAAATATGATGCTGCGTGCGTCCATTGTAAGTGACGTCTGTTTTATTTCATTTTAGCGCGGGTACTCCCTATCTCCATAGGGAGAACCCGCTTATGAGGTTGACCTCATGACGCAATCCGGAAGTGCCGACTAGAAACTTTCACGTTTCAGACCCTATAGATCACGAAAATATACCTGGCTAAAATTTGTATATATATATATATATATATATATATATATATATATATGTATATATTTATATATATGCTTGTCTGTTCGCTCTCTAGCAAGCTCAAAAATGGTCCGCTTTTGACGAAATTTGGTACAAAAATCTGTCGTCTAATTTGAAAGGTCATGTTCAGCAGAATCCGCCCACTAGAAGATAGTGTTTGGGGCGAAATTCGCGCAAAAAAATCGTAACGCTTTCGTTTTTGAGTTTATATGCTTGCAGGTACTTGTTTTATATGTTTCTTTACACAAGAAAACGAATGAAACCATTTTTAAGGCGATATCTGTAACCGTTCCTGAGAAAGGTGGAATCAATGTCTTTTAAGTCATTATATTTTTGTGAGTACTTAGAATTGCGGGATTCAATTGAAATATTTTCTACAACTTGGAAATTAATCCCAACTAAGATGTTTAAATTTTGGTTATATTTGGAGTTAAAGAAGTATGCGAAAAAAAATATTTTATTAATAGACATGAAAGGTTTTCAGATCTTCATACATTTTTCGTAAATATCTCGATTACGGTTGGGAAATCGTACTAAGTGGAAGGTGACCATTCGAATGCTTACTAAATTCTCTACAAAAAAGGTTCTGAAGCAATATTCGATGGGGCAACGTCAATCAGAGATATAAGCGCTTAAAACGTAAAAAGTGTTTGTTTTGAAAGGGTTTTTCTCTTTGCATAACTCACTTTTTAATTGGTTGTTTCTTGTTTTAGATTGCATTTATCAGTAAAATTAGTATTGTAGTAAAATAAGCGAAGAAACTGTGAAAGGTATTGGTAAGTTTGGAGTAGCTGTGGTAATCATGATGGCAGTGGCTAATCATGACGTAAGTTGTTTTGAATTCTCCTATCTACATAACCTTCCTCGTAGCCTCTAACTGTAGTTATCGTTATTTCTTATTTTATAGAAAGATTTAACCCACGACAGAATGGAATTTTATTCGCCATGAAGCACATATTTACAGTTGATTATAACAGTAAAACGAATTTGCCAGTAAAACAAGATACTTAAAGTGACAACAAATTTTTGGTTGTTTAGAATTAGAGCCTTCTCAGCAGTAGTCGAAGAGTAAGTACGTTTTCAGTACATAATTGTATTGACTTATACAGATTAAGAATTATCCGCTCCTGTTGAAGTTGGCTACTGTCAGTTTCCTGTGATTTGTAATGCTAATCGATTTCATTTCTTCGAGATGTACGTAACCGCGCTAAGATGACGCAGTTCCTGCGAGTCGGACTTTTTTGTTAGTATCTGATTATTAGAGCATCATTCATAAAGAGTTTTACAAAGTCTTTTCTTAACAATGATATAAGAACGATCAAGTGTGAGCATCAGCAAGGTGCCCAATTTGTGTTTCTAAGAATACTCAACAAATCCAAGTATTTCCTAAATTTGTTCCCACAGATGTGGAACCGACCTTCGCCGGGCAAGGGCGAGTCCCAGAAAGGCTAGAATTTTTCCCATTCTAATAATCATGTTGTTTAAACGTAATTGTACAAATTCTTTGGTTATCTTTCTTGGAAAAACTATAAAAGTATATTATTTTTTGTGAAAATTTGAAACTAGTATTCAATCACCAATTCTCAATGACGTTTTATGGAAGGCCTAATGCCCAAGTCGGATTTTTTAAACTTGTTTTCGGCACTTATTTAATTTCGACTGATACCTGATGTAAATAATGTCGACCTAACTTTCAATTTTTATTTTCATTGTTGGCATATATTACGTTAGTTTAATGCCCGGCATGCTAGATTTATGCCAGATACATTTTGAAACCTAGTCCAAGGTTATATATATATATGTATATGTATATGTATGTATATATATATATATATATATATATATATATATATATATATATATATATACCGTACCCAAACCTCAATCTATTCATCGTGTGTTTTCGAACATATCATCCCTACCATGTCAAACTATCGAATATGCAAATCAGAGCAAACTAGAGAAGGAACATATTCTATCCATTGACGACGTAATATATTGAAAAATGGTCTTATTAGATACTTTATTTGAGGCATTAAAGGCAATTATAAAGGGGTAAGAGTTGTGATAATTTGCGACAAGCTGTATCGTCTACTTTTCCAAGAGCAAAGTGTCGAATCCGAAAAACGAGATTTTGCACATTCGATAGTTTGACAAGGTAAAGACGATATATCGAAATCTTATTCAAACACTCATATCTAGAAACAAGTCTGTCTGTTGGTAAGTCTCCTCTTAACATAGAAATTGAAGTCAGTAGACAGCTGTACTTGGATGGAGCTGCAAAACGTTTTAACGAACTTGGACGGGAAATGGGGGTTCCTTATCAACTGACCTAGAAACGACAATCATTTTTGAGTTGCTTCTGTCTTATTGTGTAACTACGTTGGTCGGTTTTAACGGTTGAAAATTTGTATACAAAGGGAATGATTAATGATTCGTTTATAAGTATATTACGAGAGGAAAGTGAATTTTTCAAGTAATTATGTCTCAACGGAAAATAAGATTTAATTTAAATCAAAACATTCATATTCCAAGTAATTTATATGAAGAACGTAGTCTTCGCTGATGAACATAGTCCTAGTTATGATAAGAAACGTTTTGATAATTATTAAATCAGGGAATTCAAATTTATAACCCAAAATCCCTCTCAAACATAAATGGAATATGTATTCTGTTTTAATGCTACAAGGAGACATTTGTATAATTACTGTGTGCTTTGTATGCTTATTATCTGTGCTATAATTTAGGAAATTCTGAAGGTCAACGTAGCTTTTATGAAAAAATATTTTAAAAACTTATTATAGAAAACTGAATTGAAGTTTTTTTTTGTTCTTTTTTACGGCGTATTAAATGCTGTCTACAGGTTGCCACACTTTTAAAATACCAAAGGCACGTGGTTTTTCCTGTCGGTCACCCATCCGAGTAATTAACGGGAACTGGTATTTCCTTCGCGGCATGGCCGTTGGCGTTTATGGAAGTATTTTATTTAATACCATAAAGTAACATAGAGCCTTTGTTGCCGGCCTCCCCAAATATTATCAATCTTTCTATTAGGCTTTGTAACCAATTGTAAAGAAGATTTACAGGAGAAGTTGTATGAGGTTAATATACTCTTTCCCAAGAGTACCCTATACAGTAATCCCCTACTAATATTTGAACCTCTAAGTACACACACACACACATATATATATATATATATATATATATATTTAAGGCCGTTCCGTGACATATGTTATGATTAAGATACGAAAAGAGATGAATAAAAGTGCAGAACATTTATTGGTATACATATATATATATATATATATATATATATATATATATATATATATATATACATATATATATATATATATATATATATATATATATACACATACAGGGTGTTCAAAACTCGATTGACACCCCCTTTTTTTCCACAATTTTTGAAATTTAAAAACGAAACTTGGTGGGTCTTAACCTGGTCGAATGTACATTCGTTGGACCTAATGCACGACCCCTCAACTTTCTCCAGTTCTTCTCCAGAGACCCAAACTCTGGAATCTCCAATGGAAAGGGGTTATTTTTATGACGGATTATTGTAGAGAATTGAATTTTATGTCGATTTTATATATTCCAATATGGACTTATGGACTATATTTCTAGTCCATAAGTCCATATTGGTCTGAGTATGGTATTGTATATAAGTCGTTTGTTAGTCAATGATAGTTTTGAGCGTTTGTCCAATAAGCTTGATAAAAGTCTAAAACTTCTGTTTAGTTCCTGTCTTTTCTGAGTTATGTGTGGCTTCCAAGTTAAGCGTTTGTCTAGTATCAGTCCTAAGTATTTTACTTGCGATTTCTGCGGGATTATAATGTTTTGGAGGGTTATTGGCGGGCAGCTTGACTTACGAAGTGTGAAAGTTGCATGGCTAGATTTTTCTGCATTTACTTTGATTCTCCATTTATTTAGCCAATGAGTAACAAATTGCCAGAAACCGAGAAAACCCTTGTTTTTCAACACTTTTCTGCCAATAACGTAGAAAGTATGCCCGTAATGAAAAAAATAGTCGATATAAACGTTGTAGAGGACTAAATTTGCTTCCGAAAAAGTACCTTGAAATGCCTAAAATGTTAATAGGAATGGAGCAAAATACACTTTTGTTTTCAGAAAAGTGTATTATCAACGTGATCTACGCTTCATTAAAACTTAATAAACATTTCCTAAACCATTTTTGCTCCACCTAGTTTTGGATTTAAGAACGTTTGCAGAAAAAATCAAATTGAATTACTTTATAAAGGGATTAAAAAATAAAATATTAAATTTAAATGACTAGAACTCACCTAATGATTAGAATTTTGTAGTAATTATTTTTGTGTTCCAGGATGCAGCGAGGAATTTTCCCAACGAGCTGTGAGATTAGAAAATTCCTGCCGCCGTACAGCGGGGGTTGAATGTTTAATTTCAACGACATCAGTGCTGCTATTAAGTTAAATGAATAATAAAATATTATTTTATATTTGATTGAAAAAATTTGTGTATTATTTACACGTAATTTAATAAACAGGGAAAAGAAAAATCTGGCCTGAAAAAGTTGTCCTAAATTTTATTAGAATTCATATGGGTTAAGATTTGGAGGCTGTAGCCTTTTTTGAAACTCGAAAAGCAGTTTGGCCCCACTGTGCGGCCGCAGGAATTTTCTTATCTCACAGTTCGTTGGGAAAATTCCTCGCTGCACCCTTGATGTCGGCACTAATGGCCTAGATGTCAAGGCACCGTAAAAAAAAAAAAAAAAAAAAAAAAAAATCGTCCAACACAAAAATAATTACTACAAAATTCTAATCATTAGATGAGTTCTATTCATTTAAATTTAATATTTTATTTTTTTAATCCCTTTATAAAGTAATTGAATTTGATTTTTTCTGCAAACGTTCTTAAATCCCAAACTAGGTGGAGCAACAATGGTTTAGGAAATGTTTATTAAGTTTTAATGAAGCTTAGATCACGCTGATAATACACTTTTCTGAAAACAAAAGTGTATTTTGCTCCATTCCTATTAACATTTTAGACATTTCAAGGTACTTTTTCGGAAGCAAATTTAATCCTCTACAACGTTTATATCGACTATTTTTTTCATTACGGGCATACTGTCCACGTTATTGGCAGAAAAGTGTTGAAAACAAGGGTTTTCTCGGTTTTTGGCAATTTGTTACTCATTGGTGCGATTTAGGGAAAAAATTACAGATATAAAATCGACATAAAATTCAATTCTCTACAATAATCCGTCATAAAAATAACCCCTTTCCAGTGGAGCTTCCAGAGTTAGGGTCTCTGCAGAAGAACTGGAGAAAGTTGAGGGGTCGTGCATTAGGTCCAACGAATGTACATTCAACCAGGTTAAGACCCACCAAGTTTCGTTTTTATTTTTTATATTATTATTATTATTATTATTATTGATTATTACAACAATATGAGTTAACATATTTCTAGTAATATTGCTGGTTCAGTTATAATGACATTGTGAGGCTTGATGTGGGAATATGAAAAATTACAAAACCCACAATAGTAATGCATTAAAGAAAAAATAAATAAAAAGATAATATAAAATAATAATGAAACAACTGTAAAGAATTTTAAATGAAAATATAACACACTTTGTGCACTGCAGATGTTAAAGCAAATTGTCTCTAGGCCACCTCCGCTTCAGCCTTCTATGGGGATTTTTTGGATTTTGGAACGAGGATAGAGAATTTATCAAAGGATTTGGATGGCCTGGGAGATTGGAATGGAACTTCTGATAGACTGATTTGGCCAGGGATTGGATAAAGGGGATATTGAAGTCATTATGGAGGGTTAGGTTCGAGACATAGTAAGGAGCATTGGATATTTTTCGAAGGATTTTGGATTGTATTGTTTGTATTCTGTAGGAATTGGAAGGTTAAGTGGAACCCCATAGTTCTAGTCCATAAGTCCATATTGGTCTGAGTATGGTATTGTATATAAGTCGTTTGTTAGTCAATGATAGTTTTGAGCGTTTGTCCAATAAGCGTGATAAAAGTCTAAAACGTCTGTTTAGTTCCTGTCTTTTCTGAGTTATGTGTGGCTTCCAAGTTAAGCGTTTGTCTAGTATCAGTCCTAAGTATTTTACTTGCGATTTCTGCGGGATTATAATGTTTTGGAGGGTTATTGGCGGGCAGCTTGACTTACGAAGTGTGAAAGTTGCATGGCTAGATTTTTCTGCATTTACTTTGATTCTCAATTTATTTAGCCATGGTTGAAATAGGCACAGGTGTTCTTGGAGGGAATTAGAAGCAAGAATTGGATTTTGGTTGACTGTAATGATAGCAGTGTCATCAGCATACATGTGGATAGATGTTTCAGGATGAGATGGGATATCAGCCGTAGAAGCCAGGAGTAAAGTGTAAGTTAAGTAAAGTGTAATGTTAGTTTCGTTTTTAAATTTCAAAAATTGTGGAAAAAAAGGAGGGTGTCAATCGAGTTTTGAACACCCTGTATGTATATATACCAACGAGTGTACTGCACTTTTATTCATCTCTTTTCTTATCTTTATCACAACATATATCACGGAATTCATATATATGTGTATATATATATATATATATATATATATATATATATATATTTATATATATATGCATATATATTTGGATATATATGGCTCAGGTCAAAAAAAAATTCATGTTTCGTGGCCTTCATTCCATCTCCTCAGGAGCCATATATATATGTGTATATATATATATATATATATATATATATGTGTGTGTATATATATGTATATATATGTATATATATATATATATATATATATATATATATATATATATATAT
This sequence comes from Gonocerus acuteangulatus, assembly GCA_946811695.1. NCBI lineage: Eukaryota > Metazoa > Arthropoda > Insecta > Hemiptera > Coreidae > Gonocerus > Gonocerus acuteangulatus. The sequence continues at coordinate 50,452,340 of OX328126.1, forward strand.
ATATCACTAGTGTAGGAGAACCCAACGGTTGAAAGAGGGTATACATATTATTATTAATGTGAAAATTACGTCTTACCCTTTTTTCCCCACAAGACAAATGTGCGTTCACTTACCTGAAATGAAAGAAGACGGTATTAAATAATAATTATGGTTTAATTTAATATGCTATAATCAAATGCTCACGATAAAGATAATAAAATTCCCACATATTTTTTCTGGAGCCATTAAAATGATCTTTATAGAATGCTATTTATTAATCAGTAATCATGTACAATATTGTTAAGAGTTAATCCAGACAGGTGCTAACGACCCATGTAGTCGAAGTACCTTTAAAAGAAATTTAAAAAAATTAATCCAGATAATTGCAGCTTCTACTGAGCAACTGTTTATGGGGATGTTTTGTTATAAAACCAGCAAACTAAATAATAAATAAATGAAGCTATAAGGTGAATAAAAAAAAAAAATTAAAGTAAAGAATTTCAGAATAAAATTGATGAAATCACAATCTGGAGTGGACCTGTCTGCAAATTGTCTATGTTTGACAGTAGTGTACAGATGTGAGGTATCCACAAAGAAATGGATTGGTTATTCATATTTATTATAAGGTCCACTTATACTTAATACAAGTCTATGTTTGATAGTTACATTAGTGTACAGATGTGAGGTATCCACAAAGAAATGGATTGGTTATTCATTTTTATTATAAGGTCCACTTATACATAACACAAGTTTTTGGGCCTAGCCACCAAACAATGTGCGCCGTGTCCTACAATAAATGGATTGAAGGTGCGTATGAAACGTTTGCATGTGTTTATTTGAAGCTGAGCAACCTCTCATTACTGACTACATTTCTCTAATCCTCGAGGAAGTAAACTGGACCGAAGAAGGCACTCGGAAGAACTATAAACTAATTCAGAGTAGGATATTTACCCGCTTGGACAGGGACTTGGAGAGTGACTGAATAAACAAGGTGGTGGTTATGAGTTAGTAGAGAGGCTAACCGGATTATGGACCAGAATATAATCCCCTGTCATAATTAATTATCAGAGAGTAGCTCAGAGGTATGTTCCCGCAGTATTGCTGAAATATCTCTTCATTATACCTCGAGTGGAACAATGGTTTTTTGGCCAATGTTTTTTGCCACTATTTTTAATAATTTCGAGACACGTTTAAATATGAATAAAGCAGTTAACATCTTTTATGGATTAATTCCACTAAGTCTGCATTTTCATCAGCCAATATCATCGATAAGCATAGCTGGTTTGCCTTACTCAAGCAAGGATATTTCGGCTTACAACGTCTAATTTATTTATTGAGACCCTTCGCAGTTTTGACGATAAGAACTTTACATCTGGTAAAATTTTACATTGGTAGATGACAGATAATTTTAGATGGTTTTACATATATACAAACCAACAACAGCCTACCCAGGGGTCTATTTTAGGTGGTTTTTGGTTGGTAAATACAATTTTACATACGGAGTGATGGAGCTTTAAATCTAATATTTTTTTACAGAGGGTTATTTTTTTATTTTTTATTATTTATTTTTTAACGGCGTATCAACAATTCGACTATTAACGCTAGGGAAAATACTTTGTATTTACAATGATGTGAGCTTAGACTAAAAAAAAAAAATATATTTATTTTATTTAGGGAGTGTGATATAGTCAGGTTTGTTTCAAAAATTCTAATGTGTTTCCTATATATTGGCTCTCGGCGCTGAGTAAGTCAGTCAAGTTATCGGGCTTGATAAAGTTTTGTCAAAGATATACATATTATTGAAAGATTTATTTTGACCTGCTGTCTCCAAAAAAATTATATTTGTTAACTTATTTTACACAACGTTTTGGCTCAAAGCATTACAACTGAAATGCATGCACTCGTATACCATTGCCATAAACTTGTTACTTATAGTACATTGTGACACACAGATGACACCTTGTTTCTGAATACTCCTCTGTACACAAATAAACCTTTACCCTCCCCCCCCCCTGGAGTGTAAAGAACCTAAGAATTAACCTAACAATGACACATTTCAATAAAAATGATCCACTTGCCTCACAATTTTACAAGTCTATGTACAATTCAATCACCAAAGACAATCCCTCAGCACTCTTCACATTTACAGACGGATCTAAAACTAACAACGGGACCGGCGCTGCAGCGATCACAGAAAATCAAATCAATACCATTAAATTACACGACTACACTTCAGTTTACACTGCAGAATTACAAGGTATACACTTATCACTGTCCAAAACAAATAACATAGAGGAAAGTGATATTATAATTTGTACTGATTCATTGAGTTCTTTACACTCTACGGAAAGCATTTACAACAACCATCCCATAATCACACAAATATACACCCAAATACACAGATTAAAACAACACAACATTACAATGCTTTGGATACCGGGACATAAAGACATAGGCCTAAACACAGACGTGGACAACCACGCTAAAGAGGCTAACTTTAAAGAAAACATTGACATCAGACAACTAACTACACAGGACTAATGTAACATAGCACATACGCACATATTACAAGATTGGCTAAATCACTGGTTACGGACAGACAACAAATTGAGAGAAATTAAAAACTCAATCAAAGTATGGCATGATAATGATTTGTCTTTAAATAGAAGAGACCAAGTTGTCCTGACCAGGCTAAGAATTGGACACTCACTTATAACACATTCATACTTAATGGAAAGACAAGACAGACCCGTGTGCTCCCTGTGTAATGTTGCCCTGACGATAAAACACATACTCACAGACTGCAGAAGGCGAGACAATTTACTCATGCCACACGACTTACACACATTACTCGCAGAAGGAAGCCCACACATCATCACTATATTACATTACTTAAAGAACAATAATTTATACAAAAAAATCTAGCCAATCTCCCTTCTTTTCTTTGTGCTTTCGATTTTAATAGTTTACTTTAATAATCTATAGATCTGATTTAATTAAGCTAATGCACCTTATTTTAGTTATTTTGTGTATTATATTTTCATTGTAACTACAAACGAATTGTGGTTTATATTTGTATTGGTTATCTTTATTCATATGAAGATGTTTGTTTTGTCGCCTATATTGCGAAAACATTAATAAATAAATATTCATATGAATCTTGTGGTATATGTATGTATGTATGTGTATATATATGTATGTATGTATGTACGTGTGTGTGTGTATATATGTATATATATATGTGTGTGTGTCTATTTATATGTGTATAATGTTTGTATATATATATATATGTATATATCTTATTTAAGTATAAATGTAAATTGTATCAAAGTGTAAAAAAATTTTATATATTTTATAATCTGTATTAGGGCTCATAGCCATAGTTGCGGAGCTCTTATAATGAAATAAATAAAAAAAAAAAATATAGTACATTTTCTGAATTCCAATTTAAATAAAGAAAAAAAAATGGTTTTGGTAGCAGATCAAAAGAACTGCTGTTTTAATAAGTATTTTAATACAGAAAATACAGGGCGAAAAACATAATGAGAAGATAATATAAATATAATGTTGATTTGGACGTGTACTGTTAAAGTTTATATTCGATTCTCCCTTTTTCATTTAAAATATAAATGTAATAGAAAAATCGAAAATACGGTATTCGGATTTTAAATTGCTACGAAATGAACTAGATCACTGGCGATCAGCCGTCCCCATATCACGTGATAGGGCTAATAGTGTGTTTTCCCCCTAACCCTAGAAAAACTTTAGGATGAAACAATAAAGTCTAATTCTCCGGAACTGCATTATCTTAGCGCGTTTGCATACCTTTTTTTTATCCCTAGAGTAATTTGGAAAGCCTGGAATAAATATAGTTAATATTTTGTGAAAAATTAAAACACCTACTCCAAGGAAATTTTGAAGAAAAGCGGTATGTCTTGCACCACTAACTTACAGTTTGGGCAATTGGTCCCTCGCCCTTTGACTTCTACTCGGAAACATTTATGTAAAACACCCAAAAGTTGCTTCTCACTTTGCATGTCTTGCTAGCAAATTAAAATTAATTTAAAAAAAAAAACAAGGTATAAAGAACTGACAATATCAAACACAAATAACTGAACTGACACTTTCGTTCACTTATTTCTATCATTGACACCGACCTATTGCAAGTTACTCCAGGATCGTTTTTGTAGAAAATTTAGTAAGCTTATGAATGATCACCTTCCATTGACCACGATATACCAACCGTTTCGAGGTATTTAAAAAATTATATGAAGATCCCAAAACTTTTCATATCTGTTAATAAAATATTTTTGTTTATAATACTTCCTTAACGCCAAACGTCAAGTGTTAAACGCCAAAAAATGTCAAGCGTTTTGAACAATTTTCAATTGAATCAGTTCCAAGCCTAAAATTACTTAGGATAACTGGTATCAACATTACAGATATCGGTTCAAAAATTTTTTCATCCGTTTTCATATGTTAGAAAACCGACAAAAAGTGTACCTGCATGAATATGAACGCGAAGAGTAAGCACTCCGATTTCTTTCGCACAAACTTCACCCCAAAAACGTTTTGTAGCATTTTATCAAAATCAGGCCAGTTTTGGAGCAGCTACAAGAGCGAATAGGCAAATTTATATATATAATAGTTTGAACCACTGGTATTTTGGTGACCTGTGGGGTCTGAAACTTGGACATTTGTCATTGGTTTTCGCCATAAGGTCTACGTAATAAGCGAGTTTTCTCCTTACAGAGAGATTGAGGAAACGTCCTAAATGAAAGTTAAACAATAGAAAAGAGAGTTCCGTAGGTGTAGATATTCCACTAATATCGTACTAAAAGCACACTTGAAGGCGGGTAGTAAATGCATAAAAGCGTGGGTAACAAACCATTTGAAACTATAGTTTTGGTATCGATGTTCGTTCTCTTTTCATTGATGCATTCACCAGGACTTGTGTTTTCTCGAACTCTACGGAGTGATTTCTCTAAATGTAATGCTCTGCAACAGTTGATCATTTTGTAGTTGTGATTTTGGCACTTTTGATGTGTTCTTGAAATTATGCCAACACTAATCTGTCCGTTTGTTCTAAATATTGCATTCCACAAGGAGATGTGTATGCTATAAATACACTAGTGTTAGTAATCCAATTTAATCATGGAGATTCCAAAGCTTCTGTCTATTCTTTTGTGGACCTTGTATTCCGTTCTCAGGTATTTCTTCAAGATTCTAACAGAGCTCCTTTTGATGTGTTCTTGAAATTATGCCAACACTAATCTGCCCGTTTGTTCTAAATATTGCATTCCACAAGGAGATGTGTATGCTATAAATACACTAGTGTTAGTAATCCAATTTAATAATGGAGATTCCAAAGCTTCTGTCTATTCTTTTGTGGACCTTGTATTCCGTTCTCAGGTATTTCTTCAAGATTTTTTTTTTTTGCAATTTCCAACCTGACTTCGTATTCCGAAAATCTCTTTCATTATATCCCATGTTCATTATATCCAATTATTCTAAACTTTATTGGTGCTTATTTAATTGATTGATTTGATTTTAACGTCTACTATTATTAAATTAGAATTTTGGGACGGGTTATCTATAGGTTACCACTCTTTCTAGCCAGGACAGGGCCGATGCCTTTTTTTTGTAAAGAAAAGCCAGCACCCCACAGTGGGAATCGAGCTGCTAAATAAGAATAGTTATTTCTTCTGTAACGACTTCATTCGAAATTTCGAACGTGATTACAACATTTTCGCTACACTTCGTTTTTGCGAGTCCTATTTATGGATTTTTATCGCGCATTTATATAATAACAGCAAGGGCATCCTTTATCGATCCTATTTATCAGTAATTATTAAATATTAATTTTACTAATCTTCAATCTTAAACAGTTATGTTAAACTCTATTTCAGGCAAAGTAACTGCAATGCGTGACTATCATAGCAGAGTTCAACGCTCTTCCCTGTCCGCTCTAGTTCAATATTAACTCTTTCAGGACCGATGGCTTCGAAGGAACTGAATTTCCATCAGGGCCCAAGTCTTCTTTTTGTATAGTTATTTCGGCAAACATATAAAACAAATAAATAAGTGAAAAACTTTTAAAATGATGTACTTTTAGTGGATTAATTACAATTTAGTAAAATCTCAAATACGCCACAATAGCGGGCCCGCTGAAGGAAGTTTTCGGGCGGATTCAGTATCATTCGATACTAGACCCGTCAAACCTAACCGGGAATACGTCATGAGGTCCCAAATCAAATACGAAGCGTATAGAACAAGGCCCGCATTAGCGGGATCGAAAGAAAACCAACCTATCTGCTGACGCATATGTCACGACGCTGGGCCCCAACTTGTTAAGAAAAAAATAAAAAATAACATAAAAATGTCCGACCAACAGGAACGGCGTCATCTCAGCATGTTTCAGCATAATTTCTAAGGTAACAAAGCAATAATTCCGGATTTTAAATTTATTTTATACGGCGGAAGAAAACCTTTTTAAACTTACCCTAAAGCTAACTTTTTTTTTTTTATTTTATTTCATTTTTGTAGTTGAGATGTTTAGGATTTATTAATGTGTAACCTTCGCACCAAGACAACTTTTTGTGTACGATTTTTTAAATCCTTGAAAGCAATAATTTTTTTTTGTTCTACTTTAAATCAAAAACCAGTTTTACCTATCAGACAAGACCATATTTAGTTGTTGTAATTACATAAATTTTTTATTTAGAATGTCTGTAAGTTATTATTTATTCATTAAATAATAAATATGTTTATTTTTTATTGCATACTAGAAATACTTTTTATAACATTGACTAGACATTAGAAAATGAGTAAAATATTTTCTGCCCATTTTAAAAATTATATTGATATTTTTGTTTAATCCCTAGATTATGTCAATTTAAGTCAATATATTATTATTATCAATATGCACAATATTATATATATATATATATATATATATATATATATATATATATATATATATATATTATTTAGGGTCTAATATTAAAAGAAATGAATTTCATTATCACATTTATGACAATTGATTTTCGAGAAAACATATTTTCTGAACGAATGAAATATTAAAAATAAAAATATTTTAGCAGATTCAGAATTGCTTCCAGATGTTTTTCATTACCTCGCATGATTTTACTGACCAAGTATAGACTCAGGACAAAATTTAAATTAAACTAATTTTTAAACGACTTGGTTGGATACCAAATCGGTCAAAAATTACATTGATGACCTTCTGAAATCCCTAAATTTCACCCGTTACATTGATGACCTTCTGAAATCCCTAAAACATCCAAATTTGTACAAGAATATTTAAAGAAGTAGAGATAACCACCGGATTTATTTTAAGTTCAAAAATTACCGAAAAGTTCAAGAGGAGTCCATTAATTGCAAATAGGACATTTTTTTTTTTCAAGTTATCTAGATTAGTAGTATAACATTTAATAATATATTTTGTCTCTTATTACACCAGCTTCCTCTCTGTATATATATATATATATATATATATATAAATATATATATATATATATATAAATATATATATATATATATATATATATTTATATATATATATATATATATATATATATATATATATATATGTTTAAAAAAAAATCAGTCCCGTAACAGGCCACGTGGGCCCTGAGGGGGAGATACTGTAGAGGTATCTAAATCATGACCATACGGCACACTAGGGAGATAGTGTGGTCAGTACTATGCTCCGGCCGCCTGATTTTCCACTTTGCTGCTTCGACTGCTAGGTCCATTAGACCAAGGTACCCATTAATAAATTAATTAAAGGCTGTGTTGGCGTAGGGACGGTAAGGGAGGCCGAATTCAACCCATGAACGAAGACACTAGAAGAAAAAGTCTTTAGTGCTTGCTCGGTATTTGAACTCAGGTCCTCCAGCATATGAATCCAGTGCTCTACTACTCAGCTAACCCCACCCCCTTATATATATATACATATATATATATATATATATATATATATATACATATATATATATGTATATATACATATATATATATATATACATATATACATATATATATATACATATATATATATATATATATATATATATATATATATATATATATATATATATATAAATACATGATCGTCCATTATTTTTGGCGGAGTATAAGTAACTAAAAAGGATGTTGACAAGTAATTAACCTCATTATTTTCATAAAAGCTCCTGTACTCTTTTGCTTTGATGATTTACAAACACTCCTTATGCTTTTGGCAAGAACTTAGGCCTGCTCTTTGTTATGTTTCTCAAGGAAACGAGGAAATGGCTTTTCTTTTCGTTTTGTCGGATTTATTTAAACGTAATGTTTTCCATTTATGAATTTGTTTTGAAACACATCCGTACTCATTAGTACAATTTAGCGGTTTTCATAACGGTATCAAGAAGTAGCTTGCATGAGTCTGAAGGAAGGTTCCGATATAATTACGTTATTAGCATATTTTAAAGAAACGTAGCTATTACGTAAGTATCCTCTAATAAAAAGAATTTTATATATATATATATATATATATATATATATATATATATGTGTGTGTGTGTGTGTGTGTGTGTGTGTGTGTGTGTGTGTGTGTGTGTGTGTGTGTGTGTGTGCGTGTGTGTGTCTATTTATGTGACTTTTAACACAATTGCACCAATTGGTTCAAAAGTTTGGATGAAAGAGGGTGCAAAAATAAAATAAATAGTAAATCATGCCATTACTCCTTATTACATTGAATGGCTTATAACAAATTCCAGAATTTTCACAGGAGCTTGGATGAAATCTAATGTATATTTAAATAGCGTAATTGGACTCGTTAACAGGAATTACAGATGCTTTCTGTATTTGCATCCGTTTCTAATAACACAAATTGAATGTTATTTTATTAAAATTCAATGTTCTTTGGAGTCTTGAGTCTCTAAATAGTGCACTTGAAAACAAATTAGTTTACTTAATCCGAGGGTATGAAGAAAGGTTTATATAAATAGATACATATGCAGGCATGTTAGTACTAAATAATATGTGACATAGAACGACGTGACAGCGGGACTATTTGGCAGGGGAGCTGTAGGACAACTGCCAGGAGGAAGGGGTAATCGTGACTTCCTATCAGCTCAAGTCACTCATCCCTTTATCACTCCCTCTCGCTTTTTATCTCCCTCTCTCTCTCCTTCCCTCCTTCCCTCCCTCCCTCCTAAATTCGTCCGCAAGTAGCTAATATGCTGGAAAGCCATTTGACCTGTGTCCAAACTTAAACATAAAAATGTTGGTTGCATTTGGAGTTGAGGCAGTAATAGGAACAAAAAGACAGGAGTGTGCGTCGCAGCAGGTGGAAACGGCCAAGGGGTCGTGCCCAGTATTTGATAGCCCTAAAACAGCCCCCTCGCCTATTACCACCTCTCTCACAAGACCCAGGGGCTCGCGAGGTGATCCTCGGTAAGGGGGATACCAACTACGCACAGCTTCCGCCCTGGAGCCAAGTGCTGTGTCTCGCGCAATTTTCAACCCCACCACCTTCTGGGCACTCGACTGCAGTGCTTCCAACCATGAGCGACAGGCGAAACAACGTGGCCCCTGCCACAAACACCACTCGTAGTACCATTTTGAGCACCCATATTGCCTGGGCCATATGCGGCGGGCTATTTATACGTTATCACCCTTTCTAAAGCTAAAAAAAACTGAATTTGCTACAGGCTGCACTTGAACCAGCATCCCCTTATGATGGAATTGGATACGATCCAATTCCACGGGGAAACCCATTTTCGTACATTTATCTCGAAAGCGCTTGGAAATCATGTTATGTGGAAGGTAAACATTCGAAGGCTTACTAAATTTTCTATAAAACCATTTTCGATAAGATGATCTTCTACAGAGATATCACTGTTTTAAATTCAAACAAGGCATTTTCCTTTGTTTGAACGTTTTTCTGTCTCTGACTGCTTTAGTTTTTAATTCGAATTAGAAGTAAAATGATTTTTTTATTAAAACACATAACAAGTAAATAGGAAGCATGTTTGTCTTACCTACATGTTTTTTGCAATATAGTTCATCTTCGAAATGCGTGGAAGGAGGAGGTTGAGTGAGTATTTTAGGCTTAGACTTGGCTGATGCTAGTTTTCTGTGGACTGTAGTGCCTAAAATCTCGCTTTTCTTCTAGATTGGAGTATATGTTTACATAGGTATTTCACAAAGCAGCAAACATATGAATTGAATATCTTCCAAACTATTAAACTTACACTTAGGATAACAACGTTATGGATTAGGGCTAACATGACGCGACAGTTCTTGCGAGTCGGACGTTTCTTCTATAAGTCCTGAATTATAAACATGAAAAGCGAAATGATGGCCCCAAAAATTCTTTTGGAGGGACAAAATAGTAGAGAGATATACATAAATAGATATAATGCTAGATAATCATACACCACAGCTTTTTCTGTTTATTTTTTATGTAAGACTTTGTAAAAGTAATCCTAATTGTAATGTTTAAATATAAAGTTATTTAAAGAACCTTTGTTTTCCTTCTTTACTACTACTTGAGGCGTACTAATGACTTATCGATACAATATTCATAGCACACCACAGCAAAGAGAATTAGGTTCAAGGTTGGTTAACCTTCGGATTTTGCATTTAAGTGCCTGTTGACGGCCAGAGTAATACTGAGCATTTGGTAATTTTTTTGGTTTGGGATTTTTGAAGTTAGTAAAAAGGTCGATAACATATTTTTGCCCTAATTTTCGTACCAACATTCAGTGTAATTCTTGGATCGGATTATAAAAGAAAAATAAAAACCCTGGGGGAATCTATTTCAAGCATCATGAGAGCATCTTGTCTTAACATTTCCAATACGTACTTTACATATGACAAAGTACTAAGGAAACTATACGCCGAATCAGCTCAAAAATTGCTTGAGTTTCTTTTTTTTTTCTTCTTTTTTTTTTTTTTTTTTTTTTTTTTTTTTAGGAACTCATATTTATACAGGTGTCTTATTCGCTCCTAATGGTCTAAATTTACTGTAAAAAACTCCGACTCGCAGGAATTGCGGAGTCCATTCGTGTCCCTGTGCTATATGGAAAGCTAACATATAGAAACAGTTAATGTTTCATTTTGATCTTCAGAAGCAAGATTTGAGATGCCACAACAGGAATTGAAAGAACGAAAAAAAAAAGAAAGAAAGAAACAATTAAAAACTGAAGCAAACGGTGACAAAAACCGCCGAATAGAACGAATTCTTTAGAATTTTAAGCATACATTTCTCCGAATGAAATCACTCTGTCCAAAATTGCATAATAATTATTTTTGTCGGACATTTAACAAGCTTTTTTGCCAACCCGTTCAATATTTATAAAAATATATCCAAAACATCCAAGTATAGTCTAATTTGTTCCACTTTTCTCGAATAGGGTATATATGGCCTTGAAAAGGTTTTCATTAGATTCCCCACTTTCCATTACGTATAAAAAGTGTACCACCTGGAAGGCAATTAACGCAAAAACGTAAGCGCCATGATTTTTCGCACGAATTTGTCTCAAAAAACATGTAGAACTTTCTTATCTGGGGATGGAGAAAAGGTATAATTTGAATTTCTTTAACAAAGCCAGTTAACATTTTGTTTCAATCTTCCGTGAAAATTAAAACATCTTTTCCAATGATATCTTGAAGAAATACGAGATTATAGCCGCCAATAGCAGCCAACTACTGAGCGGAAATCGGTCTCTCGACTTTCCCGAATCCCCCAATTTTTCGAAGAAATAGGGGAGAAATTGAACAAAAACATGTTTCTCTTTCATTTGCCTCGTTTTACTGGAATAATCATTTTAAAAATTGAGGAAACGAGAGACAAAAACCGTTCAAAGGAACGGAACCAATACTTTTAATTCTAAGCACCAATTTCTCCCTCTGAGGTATGATTAGTAAGGTATAGGTCTGCTCACCACGATTTTCCAACAGTTTTTGAAATTTACTTATAAAAGAAAATTTACGAAGGTTTCAAAACTTCCATATATGTGTTATTTGCATCAATCTCAAGCGTCTTGAAAATCGGTACAAACATTAAATTGGCATCCCCTTTGCCTAAGGCAGTAAAAGAATAATTCAAAGTGTGTGAGTTTATGTCTGTGAGTGAGTCGTGTTCCCAAAAATGTTGTGATAAGTGATGATTCATTAGTGTATTACGTTAATAATTTTAGGCAATGTGGAAAAGTATTTCTTATAGAATTAATATTTTCAACTATCGGAATAACCAATGAGTTCATGGCGAAACATGTAACATATTTCTTCAGAGAATCCTCCTTCCTTAAGAGAGCACTCAGGTCATGTCCGTGTATGTGATCCTGGGTACACTTCTTCCCGACGACTTTTTTTTTTTTTTTTTACAGATGTCTTCAACTTTCTTTTTGTAGCCGGGTTCTGGCAAGTTCTTCAAAGCACTGCCTGGAGAACTAGCACTTTTTTTGTTTGTTGCATCGACTATATCACTCTGTTGGAGTCTTAATAGGTGATCGGAATTTTTTTTTAAATCGAACAGTTTAAAAATCGAATTCGTAATAACACACAGACACACACACACACACACACATATATATATATATATATATATATATATATATATATATATATATATATATATATATATATATGTTTGATCTTATTTTTCGTCGCTGGGATAGTATTTTTAGATGGAACGGCATTTTTCTCCAGCGGTGGTACTCCTCCTCACTTCTTCCCGGAATATTTCGATGGATTCATCTCCATCTTCTTCAGCCAGGTACTTGTTTCTTCCTCGGTGGTAGCCAAGGGTATATATATATATATATATATATATATATATATATATATATATATATATATATATTTATATATTTATATATATGTGTGTGTAAGTATATATATATGTGTATATATATATAAATATATATATATATATATATATATATATATATATAATCATACATTTGTGGGTGTTATATGCACTACCAGTTCTCAAGAAATGCCAGGTTCGTTAAACAGGAAAATCGATCCTTGAAGATACGATCAGATAGGTACTTTTTTGCTCTCAATCGAATTTCCTATAAGTAACTTGAAGCTTAAACACTAGAGGCGGGGCTTTTCTTTCAAAAAAAAAAAGAAAAGGCTTGTGTAATATATCCTGGAGAGAAAATGGGAGTTTTTAATAAATGGACATGAAAATGAAAATAATTTGTATTTCAAAGCTGTATTGTTTAAACATGTGCAACAGATATTGAAAGGAATTTGTAACATTATTTCCGGCTGTATACTTTTGATACTTTATTGCGTACAGTTGACGACAAGGAAGATACTTTTTTATTTAAGTGGGTTGAGAGCTGTTGAAGTCCTATCGAAATTATTGAGCTCAAACATTTATTTTGGTTAACACATTGAGTGAAGTTGAGAATAATTCAGTAAACTAAGTAACTGTTAGGAAACACAAATACTACTTATTGAAATAATTAAACTGTTGATTGTAATGTTATATATGTAGAAAAAAATGTGTTTATTATTTTCTTTTAGCACTTTCCTCCGAAGGAAAGTAGCTATTGAGGTTGCACTTATGACGGAATTTTTGAAAAATTTCTTCGAATCATTATCGATCCTACCTAGTAGACACCGAAAATGACCCCCGTTAAAATTTATATATATATATATATATATATATATATATATATATATATATATATATATATATATGTGTGTCTGTTAACACGATAGCGGCCAGAGTTTTTGTTTTTTCTTCACGAAACTTGATATATAGAGTTCAATTAGCAAACGATTGAAAGAGTTCGTTAACCACCAAAATCGGTCCATCGGGAGGGGGGGGGTTTACACCAGACCCAAAACACTAATTTGACCATGCCAGCTGTAGTTTTCGTTATATTTCAACGAAGCTCGGTATTCGTTACGTTGATCTAAAGACAGAAATACGTTGTAAAAATAAACTAAATCGGTTCATTAGGAGGGGGGGGGGGGTTTACTCCGGACCCACAAAACCAATTTGCCACTGCCAGCCATAATTTTTGTTACATTTCAACGAAACTTGGTATTCGTGGTGGTAATCAACAGAGAAAAATGGGATATAAAAATAATCTAAATCTGGTTATTTGGAGGGGGGGGGGGGTTTACTCCGGACCTAAAGTACCAATATACTCATAACGGTCGTAATTTCTGCTGTATTCTAAGGAAACGCGGTATACGTCGTGGGTATCTCATGAGAGGGAAGTGTTGTAAAAATGAAGTAAATCGGTCTATTGGAAAGGAGGGTTTACTTTAAACTCTGTTTCATTACAATTAGCCCGTCAGACGTAGGTTCCCAAAGGCGCCGCGAGGAGCGCTATCTCCCACTAGGGGGACAGTATCCTGTTCCTGCGTCAGATCAAAAGACGGAATGTGAAGTTTTTGTGTATTTATTAAGTAGAGTACAGTATCATGAATAAACATAACTCTGGAAGCAAGTGCTTAGTTATGCAGCTCCTGCGTGACGGACTTTTGTTATCAGATCTGAATAAGAAACGTTTTCTTGTGCCGTTCCGATATCAGCCGAAGGAAACCGAAGTTAAGACTTCCTAAAAATAACAATCTATTCCCGTCACCCCTGCCTACATTTAGCCTGGCCATTAAGATAGATACCAATGGTCCCAGAGTGGGGTGCACTGACTGAGAGTAACCCTGCAGGCAAGTATATAATCGGAAGACGAGTTTGCTTTGACTTACGGTGGCTTGTCCAGTGCAAATGGTGGTTGACGCCTCCTGTACGGTCCGCAGCAGTAGCCTGACATCGCTGCCCGCCGAAAGACTGACTCACGACCGGCTGTGTGCCTTGGATTTAAATCGGGATCACGGTGGGGCCGATCCACTTCATCACATTTCTTCTCGCAAGCACATCACATTGCTTCCAAACTGGCTATCTTCTTACACGGACGACTCGAAGACAAATAACACGTATATGAGGGACGGCGTTTGCCGTTAAAGGAGAATACTGGCTGAGGTCCAAAGACAATTATCATTAGCTCGTTTACACTATTGCCAAACCAGGTGTTTAATTTTGTACTTGTGGTAGTCAAATTGATTTGAACAGTAGAGTAGGTTCCAAGGACCATCTATTAAATGCACAATTGGACATCGGCTCAAGTTATTATTTAAATTTTAACGTCCATTATTATTAAATAACAATTTTAGGACGGTTTATGTAAAGTTTACTACCATTTTTGAGCCAGGATAGGGCTGATGCCTTTTCTTTTTTTCTCAAGAAAAGCCACCACCTCATAGTGGGAATCGAACGCACGGCCCTTAACGCTTCACAGCCACCGGACCCCCTCGGCTTACGTTTTTTTCAATAAAATTGACACTTACGTTATTATCGCTACGGGAATATCGCCCCTATCGCTTGTATAAGCGAACTACTGCATACGAAAGAAATGAAATCCTGAGCGAGAGCGAAGAGAGGTGCATTCGACTGAAGAAATGTTGCGAGTGAATCTTGATCTAAAAAAGTACGACGTGCAGGAGCCTCAAGAAACATTTTCCCCAAATGAGATGGTCTTACAGAAATTCACGTTTGTTTCTTTTTAGAAGGGACATTATTGAGCGTGGATTTATTATGCTTTTGAATAGCTAACGTCTCATAACGATTTCTTGATTCTCTTCGCAATATATGAAAATGTACTTGTTCTTCTAGTAAATGCTATCCCCAAAAAACATAAATGTGAAATAGAGGCCAAGTTCCTGCCCCCACAAAGAAACACTCCCTTCCTCAAAAATATCCCCTCCTAAAACCGCCCAAAAACGCCTTACCATTCTACACGCCAAAAAAGTAGTATGAGTTGGTGTCTTAATTCTACCTAAAATATTTGCCAATACAAGAGATGATACAAGAAAGAAATGTCCAAGTTCATTACTTGGAAGACCTCATAGTTACTTACTAAGAACAGTAAAGACACTTCAACTGACCTTTAAGAACAACAATAAAAATACTTATATCCAGTTACTAAAATATCCCTTTCCTCAACCAGGTATATTCTTAAACTTGGCAATGTTTTTTTTGTGCCGAAATTATCTTTAGAGAAAAACTAAACATTGCCTATACTATAGGCTAAGGGATTATCATCCATCCTGGTCTATTATTTTTATTTCCGGCACAGAACTGCATGTTTTACTTATAATATTCTCAATGTGTCCTTCAGATGTAAAACTTGGCCTACCTACTGGTTTCTTACCCCTGGTTTAATCCATAAGCCACATTATATTCCGGCTATCGCCCTTACGGCTTACGTACCGAACCACATTTCTTGCTGTTCCTACAGTCTGTCTTTTACTGAGATCACGCCTTGTCTCGGATACATTCGTTTCTCATGCTGTCCCAACAAGTTTGGCTTCCGAAGTAAGCTGGGGCCCAACTATCGGCAAGGTGGTAGTGACCCAGTATCAGAGGCCGATCACCACGTCCGGGGAGTATCCCTTGGGGTCCCCTTTAATAAATGGACTAGTGGAGGTGGTGGTTGGCAAGGCCAGGTTGTGGTACGCCGGACGCAGCGAAGAGCCAATGTGATAGAAGAACTGCAGTAGAGACCTAAACAGAGCTGGGCGATTTGAATGATAGTTGGTTTCATTCGTGGAAGATTCCGAAAGTCCCAGGTTTCGCAAACCCCGGGAGCTCACGAAATTATCCACATTATTGGTCTAGTCGGAACATGGAGTTGGTTATCGGTGATGTTGACTTTGAGGTTCTCACAAGACAGGCACACCCTCTTCCGTTTCCATCTTCTGGGATAGTCAGGCGGGACGCCTGTCCTGCCTAGTTTTGGCTGCTATTTTCCTAATATATCCCGTCTGTGTCCTCATTATCTGCTTATAGTTCTTCTCCAAAACTACCCAGCTTTCCGAGCCATTCAGCAGTACTACGATAAACTTAGATCTGTCTACTTCCTCTTTTCCAATGCAAGTTTTGGGTAGTTGGCCTTCATCACACTATATAATATCCTGGTAAATTCTTATTATGGATAAAATCGTTTTCAAGTTCTCACAGTAAAAACGTCTGCAAATTCGTTAGTCAATATATATCACAGATCTATTAAATTTTTTCCATTTATTCAACAATTTAATATTCTTTCAAATGCCCACCTTCCACTTATCAAGAATTCTCATCCGATCAAAATATTAAAAAAAATATACGAAAAACCCAAAACTGCTAATGTGTGTTGATTAAATATTTTGTTGATTATACTTCCTCTACTCCATAAGTATCTGTACCTATGTTATTCATATTTAATAATTTAATTATCATAACTCCATTTTATGCTCATTTCCGTTTACTATTAGCAAATTAAGTTGATGGTATTTAATGTTTCTATTTATTTGTTCTAATTTTTCTACAGCTTTCCTGAAGGTTTGAAAATCATGACAAAAGCATATACATATGTACATCTACTTTGGTAATATCCACTGGCAAAGATGCCACTTGAGCTACTTTGAAATTGGTTATCATTATTTATTTATTTCTTGGTGTTCGGCTTAATGGCGATGTACACCTTACTTATAGTTATTACATACATTACATATATACATTACATTGTCTTATATACTTACATTATACATATACATATACACACATATACATATATATACACACACACATACACACACATTCACACACATACATACATATATAAATACATATATCCTTAACATTAAAGAAAAAGTAGATTTTAGGTGAAATATTAGGAATTAGTTATCAAAGAAACAATGAAATATTAATGTCCCTGTTGACATATTATGTTTGATTTTGTAAACATTTCGGGCTGAAATATATGACAAAACAAAGAACGTTTAAAATTAATTTATACTGTATTTTGAGCCACATTAATGTTATTAAGAAAATAAAGAGTAGAAGTTGTAATGATTGAAAAGTGATTACAACTTGAATTAGACTATATCTAACATATCAACGTGAGTAACTTCCGTATAATGCTTACCCTTCGTATTATTTGAAAAGCAGAACATAAAAATTCCTAATATTTCACCTAAAATGCAAAATAGGTTACTATTTAAATTTTAAGCTTAATTTTCTCCGATGATATAGACTGCTCTATGAAATACAACTAGAAGGTAGTTTTCATGAACAAAATTAATAGTATAAACTCATTCACAAGGAGGAAAAAACGATTTTTTTTTATTTTTAGGAAAATGGCGAAAAAATCCTTATTTACAACTGACTCACAGAAGTTCTTCTACTTTTTCTTTAATGTTAACAATAAATATAAAGTCTCTCCTAATATAATATTGTGCTATAAGGATACAGAAACTATCAAACATGTTTTACAGGCTCTATGGAAACCTGCAGAGAAATATGAAATTGAAATATATTGAGCACTGAAAAAACTAAATGAATCAGTAAATTACACCCGACCCCAATAATCCGCAAATTAAATTACACCCACTTACTATAGCCATAAATGTTCTCCAAATATTTATGATTTTCTCTTGGATCCAATAAGGTTTTGAAACGAGAATTTATACCCAGGCTGTATGAGAAGCCTTCATCCGGAGGAGCTCACTACTTGAATCAAGAAAGAGAATAGGGGTAGGTAAGCCCTCTGATTATATATTAATTACGGGGTCTTTGTTCATAAAAGGGCTTTTCCAGGGGAACAGGTTTTTGGCGGTAGTTCTTTTTAAAGCAGTCATTCTTCTCTAACTTATTTTTCTTTATCTCTATATGCAGAATAAGCGCGCAAGAAAAATCAGATAAAAATGAGAAAAACAATACTCATTTATTATGGCGCGACATTTGACAAATCCTATTTTTTCAAAGCATTGTAAATTTTACATCATTTAGACAGTGTTCTCTTTTCTTCAATTTCCTTTATTCGTTGCACGATTCATCCATGGGCTCCTTAAAGGTTTAACTTATTATGTATTGTGCTGTCCGGAAATTATTGCAGATTTTCATGATTTCATCAAATTCCCTCTAGATAATTTACTGGAATTTATTTAATTTAATGAAAAAATTATTGCTTTGTATAGATAAGCGCGTTTATAAATTCCCTTCCAGAGAAAAAATGTTTTTTTTTATATGGATATAATCCAGTTCGTGTGAAAAAGTCAATCCTAATGTTTACTTTACTTGGTTTAAACCCGGCACAGAGCCTTAACGGTCAAAAACATTAAGTCTGAGACGATGATGTAAGTATAATTTTCAACATTGGATTTAGAATAATCGGGAGGAAGATTTCAGCCTTGATCACAAGGAAAGTCAAAACATCCCTTGACATGTGTTCTGAAGGGCTTTTTTCGGAGAAAAGTGAAGAACAGCTCTACAAGAACTTGCAACGAATCTCAGTCATGATTCTTTAAACATAAAGGACTGTGCCGCAAATTAAGAAAAAAGGTCATGGTTACTATTCGTGGACTTGTTTTGGGATGTATTGTTCTCAAATCGATGCTATGCACAAGAAATTAAAATTTATGAATGAATTTATTTGTCAATCGGAGAGGCCCTTCATTGAAAGCTATTGAACAGTCGCTTTGTTTCGTTAGTACTTCGGCATTGAGTCATCTGTCAAAGTCAGCGTAGTTTTTTTTTATATAAGAAGAAATAAAATACGTAATTTTTAGTCATTCATTAGTGAGGATTTCGTTAACGTGTTGTAAATTATTCTTGTTCTGCAGGGCGAATTTATTGAATGCCCGAACGAGAGAATCGTTGGTATACATTAATTAACCGCCAGAATACGTTCACTACTGCAGAATTCGGTTGAGTGTTTAAACAATTGTCCTAAGACTGTTTGTATTCAATTAAACTGCGTAATTGGACGTAGTACTGTCCTTTCACCGCTCGCCGTGTATTGTACTTATGCAGTTCCCATTCATTTGATTCGCTACCGCATTGCATTCGTATAATGGATAATTTCGCGTCGTTTCTCTTATTTTCGTGCCTTAGTATGAGCCAATAATATTCAAGACCTCACTCATACTCCAAGTTAATCCCATGCGATCTGTTTGCACGGTTTCGCCTGCAGAGGCCAACGTGACTACTGCACAAAAGGTTTAACCTGTAATCAAAATATTCAGATCTTTATTTTTATGGCAAACCACGTCGACTTGAAGGCCGTCTACTGATCTAAAGCATTCTCGAGTAAAATGTGATGTAAAAAATCAATCACCCAGGAGCATGCCCTCCACCAAGGCGAGTGGTGTCCACACCATTTCTGAAGAATTTTCATTAAAACGTTACTTTTTTTCTTGTAAAGGCATTTCTGTGATAATTTTTTGTTACCTTGTTTTATTTACGGTTAAATTTTATTTGTTGATTTAGTGCTTAAGGCAAATACTTCTGATTTATCAAAGCTTGTGATATAGACACATAATTTTATTTATACAACAGGCATTTCTAGAATATTTGGTGCTACCTTTTCGTTGTATTCAGTTAAATCCTAAGTCTCCTCACGCAATACGGGTATAGGATTCTAGATCTTTAATTATTGTTTTCTTTTTTGAGGATTGATGAATGTGTCAGGGGAAGTGAGAGCAAGGACCGTGTCACTCACCAAAAAAAAAAAGAAGAAAATAAACAAATAAAAATAATGGATAAAGAAAGCAAGAATTAAAAGAAACAATACATTCAAGCGCAAAAAAAAATAATAAAAAAGAAAAATATATCCTTACACAAATGCTTCTTAAGCAAAGCGTACCTCAACCAAAGGGCATGGAATGGATATTCGTGTGACAAGTTTATTTCGTAGGGCGCTGACGACCGCGAGGTTTTTCGCCCCAAATATTCTAAACACACTTTTTTGAAGAGTCAGCAAGATAAATAAAAAGTCCGACTCGCAGGAACTGCATCATCTTAGCGCGGTTCCTGTTCATATCTCTATTTTCATTTGAAAAGCTTAGAATAGAAACAGATAATATTTTTCTCGGCCTTGGTTCAAAGGTAGAAGTATCTTCTACCGATACTTCATTTCATACGTTTCAATGAATTGAAAAATATCTTTTTCACATAATCCTGTGTTCTTTTAATATAGCAATAATTCTACAAATAAAATCAATTAAAAAATAAAATAAAAAAACCAACAGCATGAAGTCAATTGAAAATATTCAAAAGACGTCATCGAATCTCTTTCTCTTGGCAAGCTATATTTCTAACAATGAATTGTTTTTCTTATTTTGTCTAATCTGTTTTATTTTCAAATACATTACTTCAAAGTTTAAGCACTTATTTCTCCGATTGACATCACCTAATCAAAATTTGTTTCAGGATCTTTTCTGTAGAGAATTTATAAAGCTTTCAAATAATTTCTATCCACTTATCACGATTTCCCAACCGTGTTCGAGATATTAATGACATTATACGAAGTTCCCAAAACTTTTCATGTCTGTTGATAAAATATTTTATTCTAACCCTTCCTTAACTCCAAACGTAACCAAAAGTTTAACATGTTAGATTTGATGAAATTCAAACATGCAAAAAATGTTTCAACTGAATCCCATGATTCTAAGTAACCAAACCAAAAACTTGATTTAACAACTTTTTTTTTCCTATTTTCTCAGAAACGGTTAAAGCTATCGTCTTAAAAGTGGTTTCATTCGTTTCCCTAGCCCAAGAAGCCTAAAAAACGAGTACTTACAAGCATATGAACTCAAAAACGTAAGCGGTACGATTTCTTTTGCGCGAATTTCGCCCCAAACGCCATCTTCCAGTGGGCGGATTTTGCTGGTTAACGAACTTGACCTTTCAAATTGGACGACGGAATATTGTACCAAATTTCATCAAAATCGGGCCATTAGGGATGCCAGAAATCCGCGAACAGACAAATATATATATATATATATATATATATATATATATATTTATGTATATATATATATATATATATATATATATATATATATATATATATATACAAATTTGAATCACCGTTATTTTCGGTCTATAGGGGTTCTGAAACGCGAAATTTTCTAGTCGGCACTTCCGGATTGTTTCAACCTTATAAGCGTGGTTCCTCCTATGAAGGGAGGGAGGAACCGCGCGACAATGAGAGATAAGCCTTTACAATTATTTAACAGTTAGGTTAAAAACCTCGGCAATGTGGCTTCAACTCAGCACCTTTCATTAAAGCTTCAAACTCGATAGTTATTTTATTTTGTCAATTTTACAAAAACAATGCACAAACAAGATTCAGGTTCGTATAAAGCCTAGTAGGTTGTCTGTTTTCAGCGATTGGGGAAAAAAATACAACCCTGCTCGCTGAAAAGATCTACACTGAGAATATTTAAAAAGGAAAACAACAGGTAGAGAGGCCGGCATTAAGTGCCCATGAGATGGTGTTGTTAAAAACAACAAAAATTATTGATATCAATCCGTTGGAAATTGCACCCCAGACACTCCAGGGAGTATATACTGATTATTTTTTTATTTATTTTTTTTTAATATTCGAGCACCATAACTGACATGATTCACTCGTTAATTAAAAATCTGTTCTTATTAACAAACAGTTATTATTCTTATTAAAATTTCAAATTGAGTTTTTATAAAGATTTCATTTAAAGTTTTATCCTAATAAAAGCAACACCCAAATAGCAATTGAAGGGGACAAAACTTTTGCATAATTTTATTGCGTTAAAATAAAATAACAAACAGTTTTATTGAAAAAAGGGATGACAAATCCAATACGACAGTAGTTAACAGTTTATAATTTAGGCAAGAAAAAAAAAACCTTGAATGTGAGCGAATTAAATAAATATGACGTCTAAAGAGGTAATTAAAGAGTTAATGAGGTATTCCATGTGCAAATGCTTCTCCTTCTGTCCCTATTTTGTGATTCACTTTGTTTTTTGTATTCTCTCTACCTAATTAAGGTCTGAAAAGCTCAAGTTCTCACTTTACACAATACAGGCAGGCACATTGTTTATAAGTATCTTTCGAGGGGGTATTCTAAGTCACTGCTACTCGTAAATCACGGATTACTTTGGAGGGAAGAGCTTCTTTTTGTCTTAGATGGCTGTTTTTATTCTTAAGGTGATACATACGCTGTTATATAAAATTAGTTGTTAAGAAGTATGACCTTCAAAGAACTTGAAATACTTTTTTAACATATTTTGAAGAACATTCATTTTTATCAATATATGCGTTATTTGCTGTACTGTACTGGTGTAGTATTTCGTATAAAAAAAAAAAAAAGAAAAAAAAAGGGGTCTCCCGTGGTCTAATGGCTAGCGCCTTGGGTTCATAAGCGTTGGATTCATAAGCGCGAAGTGGGTTCGATTCCCAACCTCCGGCAGGAATTTCATCATCACACGGCTCGCTGGTAAAATTCCTCGCTGCACCCTGGATGTCGGCGCTAATGACCTAGATGTAGATGCGCCGTAAAAAAAAAAAAAAAAAAAAAAAAAAAAAAAAAAAAAAAAAAAAAAAAAAAAAAAAAAAAAAAAAAAAATTATTGAAGTCAAATTCACAAAATAAAAATAATTAAAAAACATTATTACTTCCGGTAATAGCATAACATTATAAATATACAATTGTAAACTTAATAATAGTTCAAGATGGCTGAAAGTAGTAAATAATAATTACAAAAATAATTTTCTCTAATTAAAAAAAACAAAATTGCGAAGTAAAAAAAAAAAAAAGAAAAAAAGGCGGGCCATGTCAATACAGACGGGCATCTGACTGAATGCTTAAACCAACAATAAACCATTCGACTTTGCTTCATAAATAACAAATTATGCTAGCTGATCACGATAAATATAATAGAGGAAAAACTTATTATTTACTAGATGTGCTCGCGACTTCGTCCGCATGGATAGTGAACCAATTTAATTTATTTTACAACATATTTTTCTATTAATATGTCCACATGGAATTCCGAAATTCGTTGCAATACAACAATATTTACGGCCGATATGAGCCGAAAATATTGTTGCTAGCGAATAGCTAGTTTGGGTCCGGCCTAAAAACCCCACCCCTCCAGATGAACTAATTTTGCAGGTTAACGAAGTCGCTCAATCATTTGCTAGGGGAATACTATATACCAAGTTTCGTGACGAAAAAACAAAAAAAGTATAGTGTTAACGAGAGTTCATGGAATTTTCGACATGGCTTTACATTGGCATAACTTTTTTATTTATGAACCGATTGACATGAAAGAAAAACTCAATGTTAAATGAAGCTTACCAAAATTTATTAGTGAAAACCGTAACTGAATCGGATAAGCCGTTTCTGAGATTAGCGCGCACAGATAAACAGACAAAAATTCTAAACATAATTTTTTTGGGTACTATTGCGTTGAAAAAGACCCAAAGTAGAATTTTTCCATATATCTTCCATGTACAGACAGCGATCCGTTAGAATGTTATTATATGAATAGATTTATTATAACCGAGGAAATATTAAGGATTTTATTCCGTTTAGAAAATCCCTAAAGAGAGGTATTTTAATATATTATCTTTATTACTCCAATTGAACGTAGGTATTTTTATTTCTTTTCAAGTAAGTGTTAAGATCCAGTTCGATTTATTTTATAATTTTTTTTTTTAATTGAAAGAATGAGAAGGTAAAACGTAGTATTTTCCTTAAATAATTCCAAAACACCAGTACATATTAAATAAATAATGAGAGAAGCACCCAAAAGGGCTGGATGGATGTAGAGGCGACACTTCAAAGGGAGCCACGGTGCTTAACAGTCTGCTGCATCCCCCTGCTAAATCTCCCTATATAAGGGGAAGGGCTTCACAGCTTCATAGTCATCTCTACACGTCATTATAAGTGCATGCCTCTCGCTCCCTCCTCCTCCTTTCCTGTTTATGGACTTCATTTGCGCAGGTATATATGTATATGGTTATATATAATCAGTTTTTATCCTCCTTATTATTTTTATTTTTGATGTGTGTGTTTGTGTGTGTGTGTGTGTGTGTGTGTGTGAGAGAGAGAGAGAGAGAGAGAGAGAGAGAGAGAGAGAGAGAGAGAGAGAGAGAGAGAGAGAAAGAGAGAGAGAGAGAGAAAGAGAGGGGGGATCATTAAAAAAAAAATAGGATGGAAACCAGAATTGGCTCCCTGCTGCTTCTCTCTTCTGTAGATTCTAGTCAGAAATAGGAACCTAGTCTGGTCTTTTTCTACCTTAGTTTCGTGTTTATTTTTATAGAATGTGTTTATAGCAGAACATAACGCGTAAGAATTTTTTTTTTCTAGTAAGATCACACGATCTATTTGCCATGAACATTTGTATTTATAAACACAGTTACGCATATGAAGACTGTGTTCTTGTCCGGGTATTTCATGCATTGAGGAACAGGTTTGCTTTCTTCACACTACCAGAAAATAATAATTACAAATACGCGCGTGTGTGTGTGTGTGTATATACGTGTTGTGACGGATAAACTTTTCAACCTTTGTGGAGGTGATAGTAGACCTCATGTATAACAAAAAGGTTATATAACGTTTGGTTCAATTCTCAACAGATAAAGAGTAAATTCAAGTTTCGTATTTTTTATTTTTTTTTTATATCAATCGTGTTTTCTTATGAATAAGTATTAGTGCTTATTGAAACCCCTATAGAAAGGTATGGTTTGATTGGATTTTATGGTACATAAAATCCAATCAAACCTTCGTAAAGTATATGAAATTTCCTTTCATAAACCGAAGTTTGTAATGTTCATTTTAAAGATTTTTCAAGGCGGTTCAATAAACCAAATTCAGGCTATTCATAAAAAATTTGTTTTACGGAACTTTTAACCCGTCCCCTGAAGGTTTCGAACTCCACCACTTTAAGGAAAACTAGTCCATTTAAGAACCTTTAATTACCAAATAAGGAAGTTGATGGTTTCTTTGGTATTAAGGGTGAAATGCCTCTTGTTAATTGAAAAAATGTGAAGAAAAATTATTTTTCTTCCAAAAGAAATAACCTTTTTTTCTCACATAACGACGTTTCCCAATGATTCCTATAAATACTTAAAACATTATAAAATCAAAAGCAACGATTAGTTTAAGCCTTCGCTTTCCAATTAAATGAAAAGTTAATTCGTTTTCTTCTTTCCTCGAGGCAGGCCCGTAGACAATGCTTCGATTCGAAGCAATGAGCTGTGACATGGAAGGAAAAACCTCTTCAAGGAGAGAGTGAACGTGATAGAGTTCAAGAACCCTCGTTAACACTTTCCAACTTTCTTAGGTAGTTCAAGTCAAATTGGACATTTTTGTATGATTTTGTTGTATAGATATTCTATGTTTTCTAATATATTATAACTATAAGTTAATATCAGTATTTTCACAGATCTTACAATTAAAAATTTCTTTTAAGGATTGTGGCATATTCAGTTTCGTGGTGATGACGTTTATTGTGGTTTCATGACACCTGGATTCACCGGACCTCCACTCTTTTAAGGAAATTTAAGTTACTTAAACATTAATAGTACAATGTTTCTATATATTTTTATAGGTTTTAACATAAGCCATTACAACAGCTTTACATCCAATGATTTAGATTATAATACATAACAAATAATAAAAATAAAAACCTAAATAAATAAACATTTTTTTTTGTTGTAATTAATGAATTTATACAATACTTAATAATTAAGTATTGTATAAATTCATTAATTATTAATGTTCAGTAAATATATTCACAGATAGAATTATTATAATATAATTTATATTAACGTAATTCTTAATTTAATCAGAACAGCGGATGCTCTAAACTGCAGGCTGCTTAATTATTTTTATTCTATTTTTTTTTTGTTTTCGTATTTTTACGGCGCATCGACTTTGGACCATTAGCGCCGACATGCCAGGTGCAGTGAGGAATTTTCTCAACGAGCCTTGAGATAAGAAAATACCTGCCGCAGGTGGGACTCGAATCCACCATCTCCCGCATGAGAATCTAAGGCGCTACCCACGAGAACACGGGGAGATCCGCAAACTGCTTAATGTTTACATTTTTATTTGGAGTTGTAAGTATATTAATTATTATATCATTTGTACTGATATTAATCTTGTATTAGGATGATCTCAATTTCAGGGAGTTTTATTATGTAGTTATATGTTTTAGCAGTAATTTTTAAGGCGTCATTCACAATTCCCGGTAATGATTAGTAGGCTACTTCATAAACAGCATGAATTGACTTAAAGTAGTCATAAATAGGGTAATGCATATTAAAATTATTCCCATTATTCCTTACTGAAGATGGTCTGGGGCTCCGAATCCAACCCTCGAACGACGACAATAGAAGATGAAAATATTTAGTGCGCGCCCGGGATTTGAACTCAGGTCCTCCAGTTCATTAGTCGACTGCTTTAACTCTGATAAGGAAACAACCCCAAGTGTCCGGAGCCGATTTTTATGAAACTTTGTATATTTATTAAAACGTAAAAATAATCGATACGTATTTTTTTTATATCGGCCCAAACGCATGTTTGAGGGGTGACCCTCCCCTGTCAAAGTACACCTCAAATATTCCAACAAAGGGGAGTTTACATTGTTGGGGCCACCGATTTGGTCCAATTTTTTTTTCTGGTGATTCTACGTCGAAAAATAAAATAGGTTGAAAATGCTTTATTTTTTATATCGAGTTTGGAAAATGATAACGACATGATTCTTTCATAAATTAGTTTGTTTTAGAGAGTAGATTAAATAACAAATACAATGGTTAAACAATAATTTATATTTCGTCAAATAAATTCAAAAATATGCTTACTTTTGAAGTAAACTAGCATTACACATTTTTTTACACCAAAACTAATAGCAAATTTAAAATCAGCACCCGAGGAAACTCTAATAAGCTAAATATCATCGAAAACAAAAAATAATACTTTTCTCCTCCAATACCGAGAGATACCAGAGACTACTTGTCTATTCCGGAGAGGACTGTATACTGCCCTTGTAAGAATATTTGAGGTGTACTTTGGAAGGGTGGTTTCACCCCTTAAACTTGCGATTTGGCCTATATATATATATATATATATATATATATATATATATATATATATATGTGTATATATATGTATGTAAAAATACGTATAGATTATTTTCACGTGTTAAATAAATATACAAAGTTTCATAAAAATCGGCCCCGGACACTTGGGGATGTTCTCTTGTGAACCAACCTCGCCCCCCATATCCTTTCGATAGCATGGTGAATATATTTTTTTTTTTTTTATTGGAAATTTAATATTGAAAAAGTCCATCACGCAGGAGCTTCATAACTAAGCACTTTCCTCAGAATTGGGTAGTGTCGAGTGCATTCCTAAATAGTTTGCTTAAAATAACCTATATAGATAAATAAAATAAAAACATTAATAGTTCTGCTCTTTTGAATTGGTTATGAACACCTGTTTCAATTCAATTCAAACATAGTACAAACTAAATCCCCCCCTTCCGATAGACCGATTTAGTTCATTTTTTACAACAATTCTTTCTTATTGGATACCCAGGACGTATACCGCGTTTGGGTACAATACAGCAGAGATTACGACCGGTATGAGCAAATTAGTAATTTGGGTCCGGAGTAAACCCCCTCCCTCCTAATGAACCTATTTAGTTTATTTTTACTACACATTTTTCTCATTAGTTGAACAGAATGAATACCGAGTTTCGTTGAAATATAACAAAAATTACGATTGGTATTGGTAAATAACTACTTCGGCTCCAGAGTAACCCCCCCCCCTCCGGCTGGACTGATTTTGTTGGTTAACGAACTCGTACAATCGTTTGATCGGGGAATACTATGTACCAAGTTTCGTGGCGAAACAACAAATTCTCTGGCCTGTATCGTGTTAACGGACACATATATAACTATATATATATATATATATATATATATATATATATATATATATATATATATATATTTATATAGATATCTATATATAAATTTTAACTGGGGTCATTTTCGGTGTCTACTAGGTAGGATCGATAAAGATTCGAAGAAATTTTTTAAAAATTCCGTCATGAGTGCAACCTCAATAGCTACTTTCCTTCGGAGGAAAGTGCTAAAAACTGTATGGTCTGAGTTGGATAATAGTTTTCGAAATTAAATTTTTATTGAGCAGAAATGCTGAAGTTTTAAGGCCAACTGATGTAAAAAAAAAAAAAAGTTCGACTCGCAGGAACTGCGTCATCTTAGCGCGGTTCCGTACATCTCTATGAAATAGAATAGATTGGCATCACAAATTACAGGAAACTGACAGTAGCCAACTTAAACAGAAGCGGATGATTCTTAATCCTCATTCTTGAGGAATGCTGAATAAGTCAATACAATTATGTACTGAAAACGTCCTCACTCTTCGACTACTGCACAGAAGGCTCTATTCCAAATAACCAATAATTCGTTGTCATTTTAAGTTTCTTGTTTTACTAGCAAATTCATTTTACTGTTATAATCAACTGTAAATATGTGCTTCATGGCAAATAAAATTCCATTCTCTCGTTGGGTTAAATCTTTCTATAAAATAAGAAATAACGATATCTTCAATTGTAGGCTATGAGGAAGGTTATATACATAGGAGAATTCAAAACAAACTATGCATACGCCATCATGATTAGCCACAGCCATCTTGATTACCACAGCCACTCCAAACTTATTACCAATAAGTTTGGATTTTTGTACCAAATTTCATCACAATCGGACCATTAGCGAAGCCAGAAATGAGCGAACAGACAAATATATATATATATATATATATATATATATATATACACAAATTTGAACCACCTATATTTTCGTGATCTATGAGGTCTGAAACGAGAAAGTTTCTAGTCGGCACTTCCGGATTGCTTCGTGAGGTCAACCTCATATGCGGTTTCTTCCTACGGAGGTAGGGAGGAACCGCGCTAAAAAAAAAGACATCACTTGTCCTATTTATGGACACATATTACTGTTAGATGGTACGGTGTGGTACAAGCAATGACAATCTCATTGCCTTTAAAAGTGCTCCCTATTAATATTGGTAGGAGGAAGGTGGGAGTGCGCAGTGTTCCGCGGTTAATAACAATGCCGGGCAAAGACTGGTTAATAGTAGGAAGTAGTTAAGCGTAGCTGTTACGCAAACAGGAGGGGTTAGCGGAGCGTCCTCAGTCGACGGCTGTTTTCGAAGAGACGGCCACCACCAAATACAACATATTTCAGACTAGCAGGAACTAGGTCATCATTGCGCGTTTCCATAATGTTACTTTACTTAGTGCTATTTGGACATTAATTAGTTTTGATATTTTGTGAAACATTTAATCATGGAATCTAATGACATCAAAAAAGACAGTGAATCTTTAGACACCACTTTTCACATAAATCGTTAATTAGCGGAAATTACTTGCTCGGCATCTATGGCTTCCGTTCGGAAAGCTTTAACAAAAAAATGTTTCTTATTTTACGTAGTATAACGTTTTAACGTAACGTAGTATAACCTTTAGGCGGTGTTGATCTAGCAGTTTTTTTTAGTTTTAAGTCTTTAAGTTTTTTTTTAAAGTCCTAAGTAGATTTTGTTTTGCCGAAAATAGTGTAGGGGTAGGCGGATTTGGCTGGTTGAAAAAGTGGGCCTTTCGTATAAGTACCAAATTTCATCATAATCGAAATATTTTTGATCGAAAAATATATCGAAATCGTGCTAAGTAGGGTATTCCAATTTGAAAACTTACTAAATTTCCTGCTAAACCAAATTAAATTGAATTTTCGATAGCACGATCTCAGTCGGAGAAATAGGCTCTTAACTGTCGAAAGTGTTGGTTTCGTTCCTTTTAACGGCTCTTTGCCTGTTTCCCTCAGTTTTGAATTGGTTGTTTAGGTTTTTTTTGTGAATTAAATTAACAGGAAAATGAACGTTTCTGTAATACAAGGTAGGCCAATAAGAAACTTGTTTGGTTTAGAACTTTCCTTAAGAATAGAGCGCCAGGCGAGGCGGATTGAGTAATTTCCGCTTGTAGTCGGCTTATGCAGATTTAAATTGTGGCGCGGAAAATATATTTTTTATTCGAGACCTCATTGTAGTGTTTTCGCGAAAATGAAAACACAATGTTAATTGTTTCCGAACTTTCTTATTGAGACTAGGGATGCAAACGGAAACGCGCTATGATGACGCAGCTCCTGCGAGTCAGATTAATTTTTTTGATCTATATGTAATGAAATATGGATATTACTGTTTAGCTTAAGTGAATTTTAATCCGTTGGAATGGGAGGAAAACTCTAAAACATAAAACAATCGATAACTTTAAGTTTTGTTGAACTACGCATTGGAATTACCAAGATTTTATCGATACCTGAATGAATGAATAAACGCCAGTACCTCAGACTGAGTGGATTGAATAGAATTATGAAGCATTTTCTGGCTGTGACCGAAATTTCATACTATTACCATCGAACGCTTCAAATTGACCTCCTGACAGATTTTTATTCAATTTCTAAGTAGAGAAGACGTCCCTATCTCTATCCCTTTTTGTCGACAAATGATAATGCACTTTTAGAGTAAGCTACTTTAAATACAACTCCAACATTGGACTTTTCCTAGTAAGCTTTTAGCCTTTAGCCTTTATCCTCAGTATATAAACACTAATTTGTAATCAGGGAAACATTGTTACATATAATTATCATCAGACACTGTTCAAATTTACTACATCACACTCTTTAAACTACTGATTATTCAGGGCTCAGGATTGGCCACTATAAAGTTTTAGCGAGGACTAAACTGAAAAAAAAAGTTACAAAAAAGCGTTTAAAAATGTCTCCGCTGGCGTTCGCGCGGTGGCCATGCACGAAAAGAAGACTGTATGTAGAGTACATTACATAGGTTTGTAGGGTGGACCTAAAGCATATTTATGTTCCTGGATTTGAGTAGCAGGCTCTAAATGTATACATAAATATATGTCACAAAAATCAACTTTTGTAATCAGACATATCTAAAAACATCAACTAATGTAGGACTCGAAGAAATTACGGAGTTTCAATGCCCTCATTGGTTGTCATAAAATTTCTACAATTTCTTAGATATTGTAACTAAAAAAAATAAGAGAATAAATGTTAAACATTTTATTTTTTAGAAAAAATTACTTTGCAGGTATGGATTTGATCCTCTCGTTTTACACTACATGTATGGCCGCTTGCCCATAAAATGGTAAGTTTGAAAATGAAACCGAGCAGCCTAATTGAAAATGCACAAAAGTGTGAAACTGAAGAACTTGAGTAGTTTTGCTTTTATATATTCGCAACTTTTTTTTGTGGAAATTAATAACAATTTGAGACGCTAGGCGATTATAAATAATTTTAGAGAAGCCCTCACGGCGGATGCACCAATTTTAGTAGTTAACAAACTCTAAACGTTTAAAAGTTTGTTATGGGATTGCTACATACGGAGCTTCATACAGAAACAATACTTGTCATATCTGTTAATACAAAAACCTTTTTAACCAACAAAAATGTATTTTCGAAAGATTGATAAGTACGCTGTGTTTATAGCACCCCAAAACATTTGGGCAGCATACTTTATTTTTAATAAAGATTTTCTTCTCTGTTCTAGTTCTTCCTTAAGTCCAAAAGCAACCAGCAATTAAATATATTCGTTTAGATGAGTATTAAATGTCTGGAGGAATTGTTAATTGAATGTATCGTTTTTGAATAACCAAACTAAAATTAGTTAGGAAAATATTTTTATCCACATTTCTCAAAAACGGTTAGATATATAATTTTAAAAATAGTTTATTCGGGTCTGAAAGTGCTTAATGACAGCAAAGGTGAACGTTTACGCTATGGAATGCTAGTTCACAACCCTGATTGAAAAAGTATGCAAATGAAATTCAACGTTTTAATTTCTATTTATGCGAGTAATTTCTGGGTTAGAAAAATGCTAGGAGGAGAGACTCAGACCCGGGATTCGCCCTTCAAATCGGACATTGAATTTTTCATAGATGATGGTGAAATTCGCTTTAACCAGTGACTGTGAGAGAACTAAAGGTGAACCAGAGAAACAAGGCAAAGCGTCGATTTACCTATATCTTTCTGACTCAAAAAGTAAAAAAAAAAAAAGTTGATTTTTCAGATTCGCCCTTTCTGTTCCAAATTTTGTGGGCCATTTTCGGTATCTAGTAGGTTGGATGAATGAACGTTCCTTTGTAAAAAGCTAAAAAATATGGCGCTTTAAAAGTGATGAGGCTACATGAGATTTAGGCTTTTAAGAATAACTATGATTTATTTAGAGACATACCTAACTAAAATCTTAACAAAAAAAAAATTGGTCTAATTTAAATTTGTACCCACATGTACAAAAGGATTGCCCAATGTAGAAATAGTTTTATTCCGGACAAAATAGTTGATAAAACTACATGCTAAAATAGAAATGAGCTTGTATTGATAACGCTACGTCTTGAGTTTCAAGCCTTCGTCCGGGCTATGAGGGGAGCAAGAACTGATTTGAAAGTTTGAAATTGAAGCCGAGTTCTTGGCAATTAAAACTCATTTGTATTTTACAATGGTTAATCCTCACGGTCAACAATCTCTTTTGATAATACATATTGCCAAAATTCATTTTTTTTATGCTATTTTATTAAGTATTAAGCGATGTAGAGCTTATTGCCGGGTCGGCAGAAACAGTGAAAGGATGACGTAAGGTTCTTCCGCTGATCTTCAGGGGGGAGGGGTAATTGAGATCAGGCGATGGGAACCTTTGTTGTCGGCGGATTTTCACTAATTCTTCTACTTCCGCAGTTCATTTCAATAGTTCATTCAGTTATGTTAATCACTGAGATAGTACTTGTAGTAAATTTAAGTTAAAATTCTCGATTTAACAAAATCAACAAAGTAAAATGCTTTTCTATCTGCCATTCAATTAAACTATTTTTTTATTAAGAGTTTCGCAACTTTTGGGGATTTACTCTATAACAATGTATCATAATATTATAAATATACCTTGTATGTGAGCCACTTAATAGTAATAATAACATTTTATAAAACGTAAGATAATATAGCAATGAATTTTACAAATAGAATATAATAGATTAATCCAATTGTGCAGAAGAAACAGATAAAAAAAAAAAACCTGATAAGATTTTCGTAATCTGGAGTCAGTAAGTATGTGTTTAACTGTTAATGTCTCGTTACAACATGCGCATACAGGTCTGCCGTTCCATTACATAGGTGTGCATTAGTAAACTGTGTCCTAAGCGAAGTCTCGTCAGAATAACTTGTTCTTGTCTTGTTAGGTTTTCTCTTGACCAGGTACTTATTGTATTTTTAATTTTCCGCAGTTTGTTTTCAGAATTAGTCCATTCTATCTTCCGGTAAATTAATGTCTTATTATTTTCGGCTAATTTGCATAAGTCAGTTGATGTCGTTTTGTTCAGGTCAGGTAGAGGTCTATGAGTTGCAGTTTTTCTAGTAAGTCTACTGTAGTCTCTGCGATATTCCTTAATGTCGAGGTAACCAAAACTTCGTGATTTGTTTGTTATTTGTCAATTAAACTAAAATACTGGCTCTATCGCAAGTAGATGACAACACTCGAGGGAGTGATGCTAGATCAAAAATTTAGTTAAATCCTGCCAACCGCACGTTTCTATTTGCTTTTGTTCCAGATATATGCCGTTCTTGAGCTGAGAATCCTTGCGATCAGATAGTTCATGTCCTAAACGGGTATTTGGTATTATATTTGTAATTGTACTACATTAATACAATTTTACTATTCCATCCTTTCTAGAAAATTACATCCCTGCAACAAGTAGCGCAGTCAGAACTAAACAATATGGCAGAGCCAGCGGAGGCATTATAACCTTCCTTAATAAAACAATTGTAAAGGATCCTGGTAACATTAGTATAGTAAAATGTAGTCAATATATGATAATAATACAACTACATATCCTCAACAAATTCATATTATTAGGGAACATATACTTTCCTCCAGATTGTGATTACGAAAGTAATTTAAATAGTCTTGAAGATCTTTTGTCTCAGTACGCAATCAACAATCCTGATCATTGTGTCATTTTGTGTGGCGATTTTAATGGGCATGTGGGAAATTTAAATGATTTAGATGACAGCCTGTTCTCAGATAGCAACCTGTATGGAACAAGAATCGTTAGTCATATTAATGAAAATTACCGAGGTAAATTATTGGTCGAAATTATTGAATCTTTGGGTTTATATCTTTGTAATGATTTTGTTCGATTCCATGGTTTCATCAACTCTTCTTTATGGATCCGAGATTTGGAGCCTGAACTACCTCGAGGCTATAGAGACGGTCCAGCTTAAATTTCTAAAGTATTTGTATTCCTGGCCCAAATGTACCCCTAATTATATTGTCCGTCTGGAATCTGGGAGAAATCCATTGAAGGAAGTAGTTTTGAAGAAAATAATTAATTTTTGTATTAAA
Organism: Gonocerus acuteangulatus; assembly: GCA_946811695.1. Taxonomy (NCBI): domain Eukaryota; kingdom Metazoa; phylum Arthropoda; class Insecta; order Hemiptera; family Coreidae; genus Gonocerus; species Gonocerus acuteangulatus. Next base: position 50,487,684 of record OX328126.1, read on the forward strand.
ATACTTTCAATGCCTGAAAACCGATTGCCACGGAAATGCCTTGTTAGGCTCATAGAGTTAGATTATTAAAAGAGGGATATCGGCTTTAATTGGGTATCCCAAATTAAACAAATAGCATCAAATAATTATATAGAAGAAAATTTCTTTGATTTTTCAGTGCCAACAAATTTATTGATTAAGAAAAATATAATTATTGAAAAACTAAAGAACCACCTCTATTCCTTAGACATTGACAAGGCCCTCAACTCAAATTACAGCCCTCTTTATAGAACTATTTGTAGTTTCAATAGCCCTCAGCCTCAGCACTATTTAACTTACCATACTAATATATATAAAGTAAAACTTGTTAGCCAACTAAGAATTTCGGGTAATGAAAATATAAAACTTTTCCATTAGAACATTGTGGTCCATATAAAAACAGGAGAAATATGTAGATTCACTATTAGAAGAGAGAAGTGTATTGTTATTGTTCTGCTATATGTAGAATCGTGAACTTGACCTTTTATATGCATAAACTGTATATATTCATATTTTAATATTGTGTATTTTTAAGTATTTTATATGTATATGTATATGTCTGTTATTTTCTTATGTAGAGTATTATTATTATTAGTCATCTATGTCGCGTCCATTAACATCTACTAACACCAAATGGGCCAGATTCCTTGGCTATACGATGTTATAAGCCAATAAATATTATTCTATTCTATTCTACTACATTAATTACCAAAAATGAGTTGTAAGTTGAAGATGACACAATATAAATTTGATATGAGTAATTAAATGATGTATCATAATTGTTTCTTATTTTCTGTTATATATAGCTAATAAAAATTAAATATAGAACGGATTTACTTCAATTGATAAATTAAAAGGTAATTAATTCAATTGGTCATTATATAATTTGAGAAGATAAATAAATAATGATGTATTTTTTTTAGCACCCCGATAAACAAATAAAAGTAGCAAAACAATTGCACCTTGTAAAAAAATATAAATTCACACACACATATAATATATAAATTATATGTGTGCGTGTGTGTGTGAAATTATATTTTCATTGCAAATAGTCCATCTATTCCAAGAATTATTATTCTCTACCTGGCAGAGGGTAGTTTCCTTGAATTCAATGGGATATGAAGGACATTGTTCCTAAACAATTTAAAAACAAGGTTTACACGATTGTGCTAAGGACCCTAGCAGTCGAAAAACCTTAAAAAAAAATAAAATAAATAAATATATTACATTAAACTAGGCTTTGACTCATCATAAGAGGAATTTATTTGGTATTATATGCTAGAGATACAGCTTGTTATACCATTTCGGAATCTCTATGGAGCAACTATTTTTTTGTTTATCCCACGTTAGATTTAACTTAGGAAAGGAAAAAGAAAACATGAAATTGGAGTTCCATCTTTGTTAAAAAAAAAAAAAAAAGACTATACATGCGCCCCAAAAATCATGCTATACATTCGATAGCGCATTTATTCAGGAATACTACCTAAAAACAGCGTGGACAAATCCCTTCATTTAGGAAGCTGTAAGATCAAAAAGTGTGACAAAAGGTTCATTTTTTTGAATTTTCGAAAATGTCGAATATATCGAAAATCGAAGGACTTTTACTGAACAAAGAACATATTTTTCTGAGCCGCTACTAAGTACTCTACCTGCAGGTACCATATCCTGTATATATATATATATATATATATATATATATATATATATATATATATTTATATATATATATATACATTCATAAGTACATACGGGTCTTAGTTGCCATATGCATTCATGGAGGTTGTTTTCTATATGATTATAAAATAGTTTTTGATATATATATATATATATATATATATATATATATATATATATATATATGTGGTTTATTTTGTATATTTCACTGAGAATGGCCTGAATCGAATCGAAAGACTGACCTCGAAACGACGAAGATGGCACAGTAACTGACCCGTAAAATGGTGGAAATGATTAGAGTGCGTCATGTCATGCAAAGAACGCCTTAAGTGGAGCAGCGTCAGTTCCATAACACGCCATGTCCGAAACCTCCATAATGTGTTGCGGTTTACGTTTAATAGCAGCTACGGAGGAATCCTAGTTACAGAACTGGAACTAAGTGTAGTTTACGGAAAGGAAAACTTAAAGGCCGCCGATTATTTCAAGCTTCATTACTTCAAGTTTTAAATCCGAAATAACTTCCACGATTGCGAATAGTACTCAAATTTAAATTTAAGCTTGAATTCTGTCGGAAATATGAGCGCGAGAATTACAAACAAACGTAATTTTTATATATTTTTTTTTAATTAAAAAAATATGTTCCGGTAATTTTTAGCGGGATTTACGCATATCTCAATTATTGTAATTTGTGTTGTTCCGATGATATATTTTTTTTTTTACGGCGCACCATAATTTAGGCCATCATTGCCGGGCTTTCTACTAGTTACCACCCTTCCTAAGCATCCATTGTGGAGCAGTGAATTTTTTTTAACGAGCCCGGTACTGAGAAAAATCTCTGCTGCCGGTGGGACTCGAACCTCCACCTGCCGCATGACCACAAGGCATTAGCCACAAGACCAAGGTTGAGGCCATTCCAAAGATATTTCCGAAATAATTAGCGTGCCTCCTTCTAACATCCTAAGAGTGCTACGTTTCTCTAACGTAATTAATAATTACACAGGTCTACAAAAATAATCTTTCTGAAATTTGATTTGATGATTTTGGTCAATCTCTATGCTCCTTGGCGTGCTGAAGCCGAACATGAGGTCAGTCCCTCTCTATCACGTAAGGAAATTGTTCAATCTCAAGTAAGGGCAGAGGTACTACCATTAAAAGAAAACAGAATTGGCGAATAAGAGTTTTCATTTATTTCCATGATCTTTTAGTTATTTCAATGTTGTTTACCGTACAAAAATACATAAATGTGTAGAAATAACAGCTTCAGAATTAACAGTGGCATATTTAGTTATTATTTTTATGAAAACGTATTTTTTTCTCTTGAAAATTTCTCCGTGTTCGTTTGCGGCTGTAGGACTCTTCAGATGATTCACGCTGCAGCATCCAACAATAGTCAGCCATCATGTTTACGTTCCATTTGCCCTGATACCTACGTTCCATTTCCTGGATGTCCTGATGGAACCTTTCCCCTTGTTCTTCATTTACTTCCCCTAAGTTTTCCGGAAAATAGTCCACATGCGAATGTAAGAAGTGAACCTTCAAACTGATGTTGCAACCTTGTAATTGAAATGCCTTCAACATGCGTTCCACGATACTTCTGTAGTTGGGATCCTTCACGTTACCAAGGAACTTCTCAAGAACATCTTTAAAAGAATTCCAAGCTTCCTTCTCCTTCTCATTCATGGTCTGAGTGAAATGTGGATCTGTGAAAAGTTTCCGAATATCTGGGCCTACAAAGATCCCCTCTTTTAGCTTTGCATCACTTAATCGTGGGAACTTGGAGCATAAGTACTTAAAACATTCACCTTCTTTATTGAGAGACTTTACGAATTGTTTTATCAGCCCTAGCTTTATGTGTAGAGGAGGTAGCAGGATTTTGTCAGAAGGAACCAAACTTCTCCTAATTACATTTTTTTGGCCTGGCGACAGAGCTCCTCGTGATGGCCAGTCTTTGTTGTTCCAATGGGAATTTCTGTCTCGGCTATCCCATAAACATAAAAAACAAGGGAACTTGGTGTACCCTGATTGCTGACCTAAGAGCATAGTAAGTACTTTCAAGTCTCCACATATCAACCAGTTATGCTCATTATAATGAATTCGTTCGAGAACTAATGACAAATTTTCGTATGTTTCTTTTAAATGTACCGAATGGCCAACTGGAACTGAAGGATAAGTATTGCCATTGTGCAACAAAACAGCCTTTAGACTTCACTTTGATGAGTCTATGAATAGACGCCAATGAATCGGGTCATATTGTATACCAAATTGACCCATCAGACCAAGAATGTCTTTGCAATAAATAAGATTCTCATCCAGAGCAAAGTAAGGAACAAAAACTGCTTCACGGTGTCGATACCATGAAAAAGAAGTGCCTAGCTGTAATAATTTTTTTTTTTTTTAAGACGGGAGCCAAGTAACTGAGCTGCATCTTTTGGAAGTCCAAGATCTCTCACTAAGTCGTTCAACTCCTGTTGAGAAATAAGCTGAGGTTCATCTTCTGAACTGCTTGCTTTGAACTCACTGTGTACTTCATCGCTCTCCGTCATACAGTCTTCTCTATTAGCTTCCCTATCTATACTGCCCAAGTCACGAGGGGGCTGAGGAACTGTCAATCCAGGACCGTGTGGTACCGGACGACTAGCAGATTCCACATTAGGGTAGTTAATGAGCTTATGATTTTTGGAATTATAGCCTTGAACATGACAATTACAAATGTAACAGTCATTAACGTGGTTTTTTTGCTCCCTCCACATCATTGGGATAGCAAATCCGAAAGATTTTAACTCTCCTTTATACCATAAGCGAAGTTTTTCTACGCAGCTATGGCATACTTTGTGAGGAGCCCACACTTTATCTTGATCTCCTATTCTCAAGCCAAAATATGCATAATATACATTTTTTACAGATAAAACAGAAGTAGTCTGGACTGGTAACACAACGACGATGAGACATTTTGTCTAAATGCACTTTCAAACCTTAAAATACGTTCTTAATCACTTTGAAACAACTAAGAGACCTCAGTGAATGTGTTCACTTCAGTTGATACTACTGAACTGAGAGAATGAACAGAAATTTAGCTCCAAGTTCCTGATACAACAGGTTCAATCTTGTTTAGCTTCAGACGGTGACATCTGAGACCAAACAAGTACGTTCCTGTCTGAACAGGTCGTGCCTAGACACCCTCAGGCCTACAACATCTACTGAGGGAGTCATTGCCTACACCACCTAGTGAAAGATGTCTGTTTATAAAAAGAGAAATCGTTTGGAAAAAAAAAAAACCTACTTCTTACCAAATTTATGTGTATAGCAGGTGTATTATGTTCTATGGATTTGAAAAAAATCTGTACGTGATAGAGAAAAACGGACTTCATTCTCGGCCTCAGCACACCGAGAAACAGAGATTAGCCAAAATCATCAAATCAAATTTTTGGTTGTAGACCTGTATTATTTTTATTTCTTTTAGTCTCCCAACTTTAGCGATGTACGTTTACACAAGAGCCACAGTCCGATTTCGAAGAGTATTAAACAAATAAAGGATGAATATCAACCACTTTGTATTCTAATGAATAAATAATTGTTAGTTTCATTAGAAATGTGATTTAAAGTTTGTATAAAGAATAAATTGCCCAAAAATAAAAACTTCAACGAACATACCTGGTGCTCATAATTCGTGTGTGTTGTGTGGTATTTGTAAGTTTATCCTCGGTTTACAGTCTGTAAGTATGTGTTTCAATGTAAGGGCCCCTTCGCAGTATATATCATTGTCTGCCTTTTTCTTCCATGAGATAAGCATATTATGAGAAGAATGACAAGAAAAAGAAAAAAAAAAAAAAATTGAAAGCATACTACATCTACTCGAGGTTATATAAAAAAAAGTAAATAAGCGAAAATAATGATTTCCTGATTCAACAATTTATAAGATAACACAAAAGAGAATTCACCTGCAATACCTAAATTTACTTAGTACCTATTTAAGAAAGATTTGCATAAAACTTATTTTAAGGAATTTATTTTGTTTTGATTCATTAAAATCTTCTGGATTTCTTTTGAATTCGTGAGTAAGAAAATACAAAGTTCTTGACTGACAGCAAGTGAAAACAAACTCAATATTGAAAAAATGAAGTACGATACGTTGGCTAATAAATTATTCTTTGACTTTTTGGTTTGAAATGCCAAAACTTTTGAACTGAAAACGAAGGATCTGGTCTTACGTAACTTATAAGTTATAACTGGTGATGTATTGAGTAAACTTAACTTTTCGATTATAAAATTAAAATATTGAGGGTGGTCAGAATTTTAGGAAAATTTCGTAAAACATCGATCCTACCTAATATATATCGTAAATGAACTCTGTTAATATATATATATATATATATATATATATATATATATATATACACACATACATACACACACGCACACACGTGTATTTTTGCGCGTTAAGACTGCGGCCGATAAACAATTAGACGAATTCGATAACTAACAAAATTGACCCAACTGGAGGGGGCGGGGGCAGAGTTTGTTTTGGACCAAAATTACTAAGTTATCCCTACCGGTCGTAATGTAATATTTTATCGTAACTTGGAAAACGTCATACCCACGACTTAACGACGTCTTGCTAAATTTAACTAAATCGGATCATTAGAAGTGTGGTTTATTCCGTATAATGATCAAATTGATTTAAGTCACCAAACCTCGGGCATTGGTTGTTGTGATTGTGAGATATTATCTTTGAACATGTAGACGCTTTTATTATTTGTGACTATTTTTCAATAATCCTTTATTGAGATCTTTTAGATGTTGCTTATATCAGCAAATATAATAATTATAAAATTGATAACAGAAAACATTTCATCGACCGGCATTTCTAATGTTTTCATAAATATCTCGAAATCGGGTGAGTAATCGTTGAAGTGAAAGGAAATGACTCGAAAGCCAAATAAAAAAAAAAAAAAAATCAGTCCCGAAACAGGCCACGAGGGCCCTACGGTACAGATACTATAGAGGTATCTGATTCATTACCATACGGCACACTAGGGAGATAGTGTGGTCAGTACTATGCTCCGGCCGCCTGAGTTTCCCCTTGCTGCTTCAACTCCTAGAGTCATTAGCACCCAACGTACCCATTGATAAATTTATTAAAGGCTGGGTTGGCCTAGGGACGGCCAGGGAGGCCGAATTCAACCCATGAACGAAGATACTAGAAGAAAAAATCTTTAGTGCTTGCTCGGGTTTTGAACTCAGGTCCACCAACTTATTAGTCCAGTGCTCTACCACTGAGTTAACCTCGCCCTCGAAAGACAAATAAACCCGCGTAAACTTCGATTTGTGTATTTTAGCAAGAGAAAACTGTGTTCGGCGTTTCGAACGTGTTTGAATGTATCTAATCTGAGCTTCCAAAATCACACTAGAGATATGTGTTATATTGATTTCAATCGATTTTTAAACTACTCAGTTCTTTGATAAATATTTCTCTACAATTCAGAAAAGAATGTAACGTGGCGACATCAATGAATCAAACTCAAAAAGGATTTTGGAAGAGATTGACCCAGCTTTCAAATCGAATCTTAAATATAAACATATCTTTCCAAAGAACAGTGCCCATACCAAAGTACCTGTCTTGTTGCAGTGTAATTGTAACCATAAGCAGCGTTGGGCCATGTTTTTAAACGACATGTAATGGCTTCTCTATACGAATGGAAGAAGAGACAAAGGTGAGGTGAAGTTATTAGGAGAACTTAGTTGAGACACGTGAGCAACTTAATTTAAAGTCCCAACTAAACGAATTACTTACCTTGACGAAGTTTATTGCCCCTAGCCTAATTTTACTAATTAGTGAAACGCGAAACAATTTTCCTTCAAATCATTCCAAGGTAAATTTATAAATTGTTATCTGTTAAGAAATAAAGTTATTTATAATTTTCTCAGAACCGTTTTTGGAGTCACTTTATTCTTCCGAATGTTCCAAAGTAAATACAAATAATAGATATAACCCGTCTCCAATATCTTGCATTACATAACTTGAGCTATGAAGATAATATTGTTTAGAAGGATGAAAAAAGTCCAAAATGTCGACCATCCAGCTTAAAACATTCTAGGAATTGCTGGATGGTTGAAACAGATGTTCAAACGTTCTGCAATAATAAAATACCTGTGAAACTTTTGGACATTTTTCATTCTTCTGAGCATCAATTTCCAACATCCAGCAATTCCTACAATTATGTCGTTAATTTCTTGAATTATACCGTTTAGCGTGTTTCCTCTTTATTATTTTAGTCTAAGAGTACTTAAAGGTTATTTATAACCATATTAATTTTTATAGACTTAAAAATAACTACTACTTTAAGACGTTTGATATCTCCCAATAAGGACTGCTAATACGACCCGAAGACGTAATCCGAAGTTACCAATCCAAAAAGAGTCTATTACATTTGCCGAGCGTAAGTGTAAAATCAGTATTTCAGCCTTGGAAAAAATTTACCTTTAAGGAATGACATATGTCGCAAAAGACAGCAACATTTCAATGCTATCCCGAATACCGTAAAAATAGATGTCTGTATGCATGTTTCTCTCTTTGCTCCTACAAATAAGGTCGAATATAAATAAATGATGGACAAAAATATTTTATATCGATTAAAATATCAAACCCATTTGTCTTTACCGTTTTAGTCATTAGTGAATAATGCTTTTAAGTTTGTTTTTGACGCTGAACGTTTTACGAGAAATTGTAAAAATAAAATTGTTCATTTATAGCCTTCTCAGAATCACTTAAAATGTAATTTGGTATGGGAGGCAAATGCAATAACGTTTTAGGTTTATTTTATTTATTTATTAATTTTTTAAATTTATTTTTGCATGCATAGAAATGTGTAATTGTGATTTAAGATCACATTATACAGTTATTTAATTTCGTGCATAGAATGTCATATTGCAAAATTGAAATCACTGTTCAATAGGACAAGCTATCAAGAAAGAAATCGAATACCGAAAGTGCCCAAATTTCCCACACGAAATATGGAGGCAGCTGAGACATAATAATTTTGATTGGGCAAAACCATCGCGAGATATTCGTATTCGTTGGTTTGCTTAGCACTACCGAATTTTTTCCCTTTTAGCACTTTCCTCCGAAGGAAAGCAGCTATTGAGGTTGCACTCATGACGGAATTTTTGAAACATTTCTTCGAATCTTTATCGATCCTACCTAGTAGACACCAAAAATGACCCCCGTTAAAATTTATATATATATATATATATATATATATATATATATATATATATATATGTGTGTGTCTGTTAACACGATAGCGGCCAGAGTTTTTGTTTTTTCTTCACGAAACGTGGTATATAGCGTTCAAATAGCAAACGATTGAACGAGTTCGTTAACCACCAAAATCGGTCCACCGGGAGGGGGGGTTTACCCCAGACCCAAAACACTAATTTGACCGTACCAGCCGTAGTTTTTGTTATATTTCAACGAAACTCGGTATTCGTTATTTTCATCTAAAGAGAGAAATACGTTGTAAAAATAAACTAAATCGGTTGATTAGAAGGGGGGGGGGGGGGGGGTTTACTCCGGACCCTCAATACCAATTTGCCACTGCCAGCCGTAATTTTTGTTACATTTCAACGAAACTTAGTATTCGTGGTGGTAATCAACAGAGAAAAATGGGTTGTAAAAATAAACTAAATCGGGTTATTTGGAGGGGGGGTTTACTCCGGATCTAAAGTACTAATATACTCATACCGGTCGTAATTTCTGCTGTATTGTAACGAAACGCGGTATACTTCGTGGGTTTCTCATGAGAAAGAAGTGTTGTAAAAATGAAGTAAATCGGTCTATTGGAAAGGAGGGTTTACTTTAAACTCTGTTTCATTACAATTAGCCAGCCAGACGTAGGTTCCCAAAGCCGCCACGAGGAGTGCTATCTCCCACTAGGGGGACTGTATCCTGTTCCTGCGTCAGATCAAAAGACGGAATGTGAAGTTTTTGTGTATTTATTAAGTAGTACAGTATCATGTATAAACATAACTCTGGAAGCAAATTATTTACAAAATTAATAATTGAACAGTCCTCATAAGAAATGTAAATGAGCAGAACTATTCACGTTTTTATTTTATTTATATGGGTTATTTACAGCAAATTATTCAGTAATATAGTCTACACTACAAAAATTCTGAGGAAAGTGCTTAGTTCTGCAGCTCCTGTATGACGGATTTTTATTCAGAGTGGTTTTTATACCTATAAATCCGAAGTTTCATGACTGCATGTTAAAAAAGAGTATATATAGTTCTCTTCTTTAATGAAAGCACACCCCATGCCAGGGGAGGCAAGGGATGTTTAGTTGTCTACCATCGTGAGTAGTTTATTTTAAACATATTCTTCAAGAATGCGATGCACATTGCCGTGCTTACTAAGGAATGCACTCAGGCCGCTCCTGAGTGGCAGGCTTTCGGATAAATAAAGACAAAAATAAATTTCTGAAATTATCTTCCAGGCGCTTTAAAGCGAATGGCTTTGTAGTCAAATACTCTTTCCTGGAAAGACCTGAGGAAGCAAGTAAAATCAAGATGAAATCTGAAGAACTGACATTTTATAAGCATCTGCCTGCGATGTGAAAGCAAACAAACATGAATATTGATATCGATTCGATGGGATGACAAAGGCTTCAGCTTGCTTGTCCTGAAACCTCAAAGTAATTCTTTACAATACTATTGCTTTTACTACACTTTCTAACTCTTTCCTATCTTACTTTATTCATATTTAATTGAAAATTTACATTTAACTTTATTTATCTTCTAATAAGCCATTTGTTTCAAATTTTAATTTGAAGATCATGATATTAAAAAGTACAATAGATCCATTTTGGTTACGATTAGAGTAGAGGTTTATTACAAAACAAATATGGGGATTAGGTTAATAGAGGGAAGGTAGGTAAATCTTCACTTCATAGGCGTACATAAAGGGGCGGTTAGGCGGCTGCCCCCCCCCCTGAAACGATCGATTTCACCGATAAAAATATCCTACAAACCTTAAAAATAAGTTAAATGAGATCACTTAGTTAAAAAAAAAAAAAATGTTGGTTGCAATCGCGTTTTAATTTGCTAACAAATCCAAGTTCTAGGTTTTTATTATTCCATACCCCCAAATCAACCAGTGCTCTCAGCCCCTTAAAATTATTTTCTATATACGCCCCTGCTTCATTTCACAACTGAAATATATTTATTTACGCTCTTCTCTATATATTTCACTTTTTTCTGGTGTCCCTTTGGAAATAAATTTTATGAATAAAAACTTCCGTCACGCAGGAGCTGCTTTCCTAAGCTCATTCCTCAGAAATACGCTACATTTCTGACTAATTTCCTTAAAATAACCTATAAACATAAAAAATAACATAGTTTTAGTATTTTTTATTTCTAAAGTATATCTGACTCAATTATTAAATGTATTTAACTTTTTTCTGGAGTAAACTCCAATTTTTATTGGTCCATTTTGATTTTTTTCAGGAATTACAAATAACGACCCGTACGACCAAATTAATTATTTGATTCCGGAGTAGAACCCCCTCTCTCCTAATGGATCGATTTTCTTAATTTTTACAAGAAATGTTTCTGCTCATTGTCTTATACCGAGGATCAGTGTGGTATACGAGAAATTGCGCTCAGTATGGAAAAATAGTAAGTTCATAACGTTTTGTGGCGAAAAAACAAAACGATGGCCACTATATAACTGAGTAAATGGTTTCATTCGTTTCCCTACATTAAAGTACCTATACAAAGTGTACCTAGAAACCTGGAATTTACTTTTTAAAGTAGACAAAGTATTTTTGTATCAAATTTGATAAAAATTACCAATTTTTTAACCTCGGATAGCTAACAGACAAACATACATAGATAGACAAATTTAAAACTAGCTATTAATAATCTTTCTTTATCACACCAGGTATAAGAAAATCATTGTAACACGCTAAGAAAACGCAGTTATTGCGTGTCGGCTTTTTTTTCTTTCCATAATTTTCAATATTTCTATATTCGTATTAAGTAATAACGAAATTAGCCCAAACGAGAGGTGAATACATCTGTCTGCTTTCAAAGCGTTGTCCCATTTTGAGTTGATGAGATCCTGCAAGAAGATTGAATGTAATTGTAAGATCTGGGATAACTGTAGAGACGAGAGAACCCTAACCTAGGGATGAGATAAGGGATGTTGTCAAGGTGTTCCTCTCAGATATAGGGGGAATGTCGAGGGTAATTTCAACAGGATTGGATCGTACTCCATAACTTAGATAGCATAGTATCTTCTTGCAGACAACATTTACAGCTGTTGGAGAGAAATATCCATCCTGTAAATATATCGATATGATGATGAGAATATTTCTTTGATCGTCCAATCAAATTAATTTCATTCTGAATTCGCTCTCTATTTTCTACAAAAATACTTTGTCAAAATGCTATTATTATTTATGTATTGTTGATGCTCCATATCTTTGGCAAATAGTATCTTTCCCTTAGTGAGACTTGGTGCAGGTGCTGCACAAATCCATGCCACTCTAACAAACCACCGAAGTGAGTATGTAACGCAGTAAATTTGTTCATAGTATTTAATTTAAATAATAAAATTAAAGTAAGTATAAGAAATAAAAATTCTCTTCCGTGATGTTGTGTTGAAGTTTTTAGTTAGTACATAAATAAGAAATTGTGTTACCTTCACCGAATACCGTACAATAAAATCACTACCTACTCTGATTAAAAACTAATGAAATAAATTCTACGTACCATTTTATTCAAACTCCATGTGGAACTGAAGACGAAAAAATCACATCTTGAGTGGCCCTGTGGAAGAAAATACACAAATCAGAAATCTCAATACATTCCATAAATAAATACAACTCGAAACACTAGTAAAATTTATTTTCTAATATATATTTTCCTAATTAAATACATCATCGTGTATAACAATGAATAAACAATTTAAAAACTTGAGGAAGGTAACCTGGAGAAAACGTTTGGCTTACAAGTACATGAGGACATAATGATGGATCTTGTGTTTGTTTAAGAAATTAATCCACAACATATTTTTTTAATCATCACGAGTCCCGGTGGCCGTGAGTGTTAAGGCGTGAGCAGTTAACACCCCCAGCCAAAGGTCCTGGGTTCGATTCCCACTATGCGAGGGTGGCATTTCTTTAGAAAAAAAGTAAGATAATCAGCCTTATCCTGGCTAAAAAAGGGTGGTAACCTAAAGGTAACCCGTCCCAAAATTCTTAATTAGTAATAATGGACTTTAAAATTTTAATAATAATAATAAATAACCGTCACTTCCATTAGAAAATGATGATTAATTATAAATACTATTTAGCACAAAATAGCATTAATCTTGGACAACCATCTTGAGCTTGATAGATATAAACCAATTTAACCATCCGTTTGATAAAAAAAACTATATGCTTTAAAATAAAAATTGAACACAAAGAATAGTCCAGCAATGTCTATCACATACACTCCAAGAGCAAATACCTATACCTGATAAAAACACCAACAAAACCCCAACTCTCAAACTCATTTAGGGCGACTGTAATTGAAGTCAAAAATGTATTATCTATTCTTAAAGAACGCAGATACGTCAGATAGGAGTCGAAACGAAATTTGTCAGAAGCAATCGAGGCTTCTTTTGTATCATATTGAAGCTATGAGTTTTCAATCGTATTATGACTATGAAAGTAGGATACACGCTGAAACATACAATAAATAAATAGGAGCACATTGTTTTTTTTTTTCTTTTAATGCATTTTGAAAATCCGTAAAGAGTCTCTAGACATGACCTGTCCTATCCCTTGCTCTTATGGTATCTTTATTTCTTAGGATTTGGATCAATGGAGATTTTGGCTGCTATAAACCAATTCCTAATTCCCATAACATTCCTGTACCTGCGATATTCTTGCAATATTATTCTTAATTTTTTTTTCTTACGGCGTTCAACTTCTGGAGCTTAGGACTAGCTATAGGTTCACACCCTTTAATAATGTTAACGTCTATCGCAGGCGGTTACCTATCCAAGTACTTTCCATGCCCGACCACGTTGCCTTACATGGGTGACATAAGGAAAATGGTTTATCAATGTGGCTTTGGGTGTCGGCTTTTATAACTAATATTTTAAAATACATTAAAGCAATGTAATTCGGAGTCATGGGTAATAATATAACGACGCTATAACTTCATAACTGTGCCTTGGAATAGGAAAAAACTTGAAAAATGATTTTATCTATCATACTTACATGTTCTAAATAATAATTTATTCGAAAAAAAAGTTCCCAGATATAAACGAAAGTCTTCTAATAAACTATAAGAATAAACAAAAAAAAAAAAGAAAAGAAAAACATTTCTCAAGTACTGTAATCAAACACTAAATATATATTCCTTCTCGCAACTGGAATTTAAAATGAAGAAAATGTTTGCAGATTTGTGTAATGGGTTGTTAGAGAATTCAAACGCGTAAGCAAGAAAAGAAATATTGCAACGAGTTTCAACTGGCGCAGAATTATTCTCTAAGCATTAATTCCATTCACAGCCTCTGTTTATCTTAATTTTCTTTTTTAAGGATTTTCGTTACTGGCGGAAAGAAAGAACTTAGGTTCTTAAAAGAAATTTAGACTTACATTTTCATTCCATAAATAAAAATTGGTTCCACCAAATTATGTTCTTTTGACATGAGTCTATTTTTTCCAACGGTAAAAGACGTTCCCATAGCGGTTTATAAAAATAACTCCATCATAAACACTTTCCGCAATGGCAGACAATACTAATTAAGGAACCGACACTATGCTACAGGTGATGAATACCGATGTTTTGGAAAAGCAAAAAAAAAAAAAAAAAAAAAAAAAAAAAACCGAAAAACCGGCCATTTATATTTGAACATTCGAGTGACATGCAGAGGTAAGAATAAATCCAGAAAATGTAAACAGGAAAAATTCTTTCTGATCCGGAGATCATGTCCTTTATTCTACCACAAAAACCATCTAACATCATTCTTCCACTTCCAGCATCTAACGAGGTTCGATAGCTAGGATTATATTGACACTTGACAGCCGCCTGATATGGAACCCTGAGACGAGACTAAGCGGGTAGAGTCGCTAGTGCCCTTCCGTAATATTTTTTTTTATTTATTTATTTTAAGAGCTTCGCAACGAAGGTGACTTGCTCTTTTTAAATTACAAAACAAAATATACAATATACAAAAGTAGAAATTTATGGAACTAAATATTACAAAAGTGTTAAGAATAAGAAATAGGGGCTAACATTATTTACAGTATTGCTTATTACAATATAGATATTATATTTACATACATATGACTTATATATACATACATATGACTAATACTACTAACATTAATTAATGGTACAAAAAAAAAAAAAAAAAAATTAATTGAAATCAGATTATTATTATACCCTCGAAATATTATCTAAATTTTTTCCTGGAATCAAGTTTTTGTGTGTAGGTTGTGTTGTTTTAAAAATGTAAATATATCGTTGATGAAGGGGCTACCCTCTGTCAGTAGTTCCTGTAAGTTGTAAGGTAGTTTTAGTTGTTCTAGTATTCTGCATTCCGTTAGTAAGTGTTTTATTGTCATTGGAACGTTACACTGTCTGCAAATGGGTTGTTCTTTATTTGTCATTAAATAAGAGTGAGTTAGTAAAGTGTGTCCTATGCGTAGTCTACATAGTATAACCTCTTCTCGTCTGTTTCTTCGGCTACTAGAGCTCCATTCGTATATAGTATTTTTGATTTCTCTGAGTTTGTTGTTTTGTATGTTTGTCCAGTATTCTTGCCATGTTTCTTGTATCGTATCAACTAGTTCTTTTTTTATGTCTTGTATAGTTACGTTTTCTATGTCAATATTCTGTTTTCTTGTAGCCAATTTTGCTTGAATGTCGACTGTCGTACTTTCTGTGATATTTGTATGTCCGGGTAGCCAGATCATTGTGATGGGTATGTTTTGTTCTTGTAGTCTGTAGAGTTGAATGTATATTTGTTTGACAATGGCATGTGTGCTGTACATATTGTTAAAAGAGAGCAATGAACTGAGTGAGTCTGAAAATAATTGGATCTTTGAGCAATTTATTGTATCAACGTTTGATAAAGCTAATAGGATTGCTTGCAATTCTGCCGTATAAATGCTTGCAGTGTTTGGGAGCTTTTGTTTAAATATTTGCGAACCTATTACTGCAGCAGATCCAGTACCAGATTTTGTTTTGGACCCGTCGGTGAATATGTTTAAATTGTCTGCGTTTTGTATTTTTATTGATGTGAATAATGTCTTGTAGAAAGTCGTTGACAGTGGATCAGTCTTTTTCATTTTTGATAGTGATAAATTTCTACTAAAATTCATAAGTTCCCAAGGAGGGAACGTCAAGATTTCATGTCTGTGAGTAGGAGCTTGTCGAATATGTCGGGTCTGTCTGTTCTCGGAAAGGCGTATAATTAAGGGTTTTTGTTTAGGTCGTTTTCTGTTATATAAGTCATGGTATTGGTTATCCAGAAAGCAATTTACACATGGTGTATTTAAACATTGGAAGGAAACATTTAAACATTTTTTCTTCAAAAAAATCCCTTCCGTAATAAAAGCCAGTGGCCCGGGATAAACTTTCTTATGCAATCTTATCGTAATCATTAAAATATTTGTTTGCCGAATATTTGGAAGTATCAAAAATGGTTGGCTTCTTCCAAATATTGTATTGTTTTCATTTTATTTCAATAATCATTTTATTTTACTAATCCGCGCTCTAATGGTTTGATCAATGCGCATATAATATATCTGAAAGAAATTTGATGATTGTACAGTTATTTTGCATAAAATAATCAAAGAAAAAATATATTACCTCTAACGACATTGTGTAAAAAAAAGGTATTCGCTTTATTAGGATTTTGATGGCGGTGATCGAATAAAACCACTTACAAGGCGTATTTTTTTGACAAATGTCGGTGGTACCTTTTTTACATACCTCTTAAAAAAAAGGTGTTTTGAAAATAACGCGGTCATGTACTTCCTTCTTATTTTCATTTAATTAGTTCATAATAAGTGCGTATATATATATATATATATATATATATATATATATATATATATATATATATATATGATGATAATGATGCTAATATAAATAGCAATTCCTCATAAATAATACAGGTCGGATGACCTTAGTCCTTATTTATAAGTAGGCCTGTTTCCCAATTCAATGGTAAAGTCCTAATGAAAGGAAGATCATGATTATTGCGTTCATTGTTCAATCTGAGATTAATTAAGCAGTAAAAAGCTATTAGAAACGAAATGGAGCTTCCCATGTAGTAGATTTTGGAAGTTGGACGAGTCGGCGTAATGAAGAGGCCATGGAGTAACCCGGAATTCGCTAATGGGAAAAGAAGAGGTTTTAAGTTTCACTCCAATTAAAGAGGAAATTTGATGCTTGTTATAATTTCTAGGAGTCTTCGCTATTTGCTTATTTTCCAACTGACCTCTCTTAGTTCGACCAATATTCAACAACACTGACTCAATATGTGATAATTATTTTTAGTTGTATATATATCATGATTCTTTCCTCTACTCTCCGTGAAAATCTACTCATAAAGTCGACATCAAACGCAAGATCCTGGATCCTGTATATCTGGGAATCGGTTGGGCAGTAAATGTCCCAGCATGTAAGGATGTAAGCATCCTTTCGAGGGCTTTTTACATTTCTTAATAAAAAATTAATGCATTTTTAGATAAAGCGATCTTATTCGGATAAATAGATGCTTTAATGGATAAATTTTCGCTTAGGATATTGTCATTTTTCTGCTGCGGCGCCTATGATCTTCCTTCCTTTAGAGATTTCATTTTACATTTTTACATGAGCTTACATTTTTCACATATGTTTATGACATGTTTATATTTTAATCTGTCCCAAGGACTCTAGGGATAAGAACGAAGAAGAGATAAGGAAGGTTCTTAGAACGTTTGAAAATAAGACTTTATTTTAATTATTTGTATTTATAATGAATTCCAAGGCTATTTTTAACCTGAGTGAAATTAATTACTAAGTAGTAATAGTTTGTATTTTTTATCTTTAGCTGTTTGTGTGTGTTCATAGTGATTTCTTTGTTGGATTAGGCTAAGCTGATTTCAGCCTTGCATAGAGGTTATGCATGAATAGGTTTGTCATGTATTCATAATAACAAACAAGTAGTCAACAATCGATTGTCACGAAGCCTGATATTATGGATTCGTAATGCTCTGACACATATACGATTGCGCAGGTAGTTACTTACGCGCGATCATTGAACGTTTGTAATACACATTCGCATAGAAATGTATAAATTTCAGTTTTAGTTGATATAATGCTTACTGCCCATAATGTTCAAGATCTTACAGTGATGGCATAAAGGGAAAGGATCAAGAGGAGTTGCTCCCCGAAATTGTTTAAAATATTAACTTACATAAGCGATATAAGTGCGAACCTTCGCTAATAAAAGTTAATGTTTTAAACAATTTTGGGAAGTAACTCCTTCCAATTTCTCCAATGAAACAATATGTCATAGGCACAAGAATCGAAGAGTTAACGATGTACAATTTAGAAGGCATAGGTAAATCACAGAAAGCAAATGTCAGGTGTACATGAATATTACAAGAAAATGATAAAGTGAATTAAATAAAATAAAATATGCCTCACAATCCTATGGAACTAACGTTTCCAGCAATAAAACCGCTGGATCTGTTGGCTCATCTTGAAACAATATTTTTACGGTGCATCTAAATCTAGGCCATTCGCGCCGGACTATCTGTAACCCTTCTTAAACAGCCATCGAGGAGAAGCGAATTTTTTTTCGGCGGGTCTATAGATGAAAAAGTCCACCTCCACCTGCAGTAGGTGGAGTTTTTCATCTATAGACCCGCCAAAAAAAAAAAAAAAAAGAAAAGAAAAAAGTCGCTCCACCTACTGCAGGTGGATTCGAACCCGTACTTCCGTAATCCTTAAAACGAAATTGTTGTTATTGTAATCAAAGAACGTTCCCTTTTCAATAGATGATCCAAGGTCTATTTAGTAATTTGAAAGTAACTATTGAATACTGTAATATATCTCAAATTGCCCATAAGTGCTATGCGCGGGTAATAACCAGGTCTACCACAAATTACAGATTAATGCAATATCGTAGCATATAAAAAAAAAACATTGAAAGAGGATTGTATTTGCGGTGAACATCATCTCGATCAAAGATAGAACAATCATCTTCAGGTTACTTTAGTTACCTCATTCTGTTTGAAACATGAGCTATTTTTCTTGAAAGGATGAGTACTGGGTGTGTAAATATTAAAATGGAGCCTTAAAAAGTGGGTCCATGAGATGGAGCTCACTATCCACTCAGACGGGAGGGGGGGGGGGGGAATTCTTAAGAAAACAATGATAAACTGTAGACATAAACACTAAAAAATGATTTTTTTTTGTTTACTTGCACTTATACAATGTTAATTAGTTCGAACGAACAGTGTGCATAATTAACATATTAATGTGCATTTGTAATATGTTACCGCCAGGCTGAGTCAAATCATACATTTTATTAACTGTAGAACAAATCATTTCTAAGGTTTCCACATTAAGTTGAGAAGTAATAGAATTGAGGCCAAAATCCCTAATACTGTTCACATTCGTTCCTAAAATAATACGCTGGGAATTATACAATCGGTAGCTTCACTAGATTAGTAAAATCTAAAATTAACTTAATACAATAACGAATACAATTTTTTTATTATTGATGAGTAATAATAATTAAATGTGAAGGTGTAATAAACAAAATAACTGATCATAGAGCTTTCGAAGAATGCTTTAACGAACTTCCATGCTTAAGTACAGGAAGAATACGAAAATGATGTACATATTATGTATAGGCCTAGATTTCCACGTAGATAGTACTCTGTTTATCACAGTTAGTTCAGAGTTATATATTTTGCATTAAGGGTTTTCTGCTATAGTTATTAAGTACTTCTCTTTAGCGTTATCTATGACTCATGATGTCATAATTTTTTGTCAGTCCTAATTCAATTAAAATAACAGTGACCCAAATAAATAAATAAAAGTTATTTGTATATACAGGGTGTCCGACATTGAGATGTCATAGCTTTAAGGGTTTATTCAGCACCTCATTTGTAGTTCAGGGACGCAGAAATGAGCGTCCTATCTGAACATGTAGCAGAGATATTCAAACTTTTGCCTATTTTCAAAACTATTGGGTTTTCTTATGAAAAACAGTGTTTTCCGGATTTCTGGTCTATGTATCGTAAATGACGACCACATTTGTAGAATCTACATTAAATTTCCAAAAAGAAACACCCATTAATGAAATGTTGTAATGTAAATTAGGAGCTGCACTAAGAGGCATTTAGATGTGAACTATTGTTATGAGGATTTTCTTAATTCATTCAATATTTTCTTGATCAGCTATTTGCAGACTTAGCGGTTTGCCTCCGCCTCAAAAGTTGCCTTATTTAATAAGCTTTAAAATGGTACCCTGTTGTTTTAAAAACAAAAATTATTTAACTCTATTTTTTTCTGATTTCTGAGTCAAAACCAATACATTTGCTTTAGTGTGAAGAAGCCATTACGAACACATTATTTAATTTCACGCGAATATGGTGATGTCCCATCCTTCCAACATTAGGTAAACACACTTTTTGCTCTGATTAAGGATTAGGGGGCACTTAGGAAAGAGTGAAAGATAACAGAAGAATATTTTGGAAATAATCACAATTATTGTTAACAAAATAAATACAGATGTTATATTTTTATGCTTTGAGGGTCTTGTTTTATGAAATTTCTAATTTTAGAAGTAGCATAATAGTTTTTTCATTTAAAACTATTTTGTTCGCTTTATATTTGCAGGAGAAAGTTTTTTCAATACAATTTATAATGATTGTAATGAATAATCCAGTTACTTATAAGCAATAACTTATAAGCAGAAATAAGTAGTGTCTAATTTTATTAAATAGAATAGAATTAAAATTAGAAATTTAATAAAACAAGACCCTCAAATTAGAAAAATATAAGATCTGTATTTATTGTGTTAAAATAATAACAATAATGTTGATTATTTCAAAAATGTTCTTCTGTCATCTTTCACTCTTTCCAAAGTGTCCCCTAATCCTTAATCAGAGCAAAAAGTGTTTTTACCTAATGTTGGAAGGATGGGACATCACCATATTCGCGTGAAATTAAATAATGTATTCGTTATGGCTTCTTCACGCTAAAGCAAATTTATTGGTTTTGACTTAGAAATCAGAAAAAAATAGACTTAAATAATTTTTGTTTTTAAAACAACAGGGTACCATTTTAAAGCTTATTAAATAAGACAACTTTTGAGGCGGAGGCAAACCGCTAAGTCTAAAAATAGCTGATTAAGAAAATATTGAATGAGTTAAAAAAAATCCTAATAACAATAGTTCACATCTATATGGCTCTTAGTACAGCTCCTAATTTACATTACAACATTTCAACAACGGGTGTCTCTTATTGGAAATTTAATGTAGATTCTAAAAATGTGGTCGTCATTTACGATGAATAGACCAGAAATCCGGAAAACACAGTGTTTCATAAGAAAACCCAATAGTTTTGAAAATAGACAAAAGTTTGAATAGGTCAGCTACATGTTGAGATAGGATGCTCATTTCTACGTCTCTGAACTACAAATGAGGTGCAGAATAAACCCTTAAAGTTATGACATCTCAATGTGGGACACCCTGTATTAGTAAACAACACCTCGGAATTTGAGTATAATCGAATATACTGCGAGAACTGAAAGCTAGAACTGTAGAGCTACTGCTCATTCAGAGTATCTATACAGACGGCAGAGGAATGTCCTTTGTTCAACCTATCGTATTATTCAATACAATAATAGGGTATTAATTAATTAATAGTTAACCATTGTGAATTCTGTAAATGTCTTATCTGTCGCTATACAATTGTGGCGGAATAATTGTAAAGAGAAATAGACAAAGTTATTTATTTCAATTTACGGGCGAATGCGTAAAGTGGCTTAGAGACATTGTATAAACAAAGTACGGATTAGCAACAATA
The DNA here is from genome assembly GCA_946811695.1 of Gonocerus acuteangulatus. Classification (NCBI taxonomy): domain Eukaryota; kingdom Metazoa; phylum Arthropoda; class Insecta; order Hemiptera; family Coreidae; genus Gonocerus; species Gonocerus acuteangulatus. The sequence continues at coordinate 50,509,470 of OX328126.1, forward strand.
TATCATACTTTCAACCCGTGAAATTCCACCAAACTAGTTGTAAACTTACCTTCCAGGTGCCGAAGATTTGAATAATTGTTATAGAATTTTTCTTTCATAGTTTGATAAATATGTAAACAATACCATTTATAAAGTAACTCGCATACTTATAAATAAATAAATAAAGTATTCAGTAGAAATAAAATAAATAAAAGAATTACGGTAATAATAAATAATAGAATGTTTAATAGTCAATATAATAATCATTATTGTATGTCTTGAGAACTTTAATAAGAGGAATTTATTTTCATACCTATCTTTTGTATTTTTGTATAGATGGACCGACAATGAAGATAAAATTTATCAAATATTTTCAGATTTAAGAATATTTTAATTTGACTTGTTTAAGTTCCTTATGTAATGGATTTCTGGAAAAATATATCTATCTATTAATCTAAATGGAATATAATAAACTAAGTAGGAAATGCAAATTGAAATAAAAAAGTAAGAAGTAAAGGTCATTGTAATAACACACACACAAAAATTACAAAAGATACTTGATTTCATTAAAAATAATCACTGATCGCTGAAATTTTATAATTAATCAAATATATATATATATATATATATATATATATATATATATATATATATATATATATATATATATATATATATATATATATATATATATAATGATAATAATATAATTATTAGAGTGCATTGAAGAAAGCAGAAATTGTACCTGTAATTTAAGAAATTTTATGACTTAAAAAAAAGTGGTCGTTAATTAAGTTAATGAATGAGCCACTGGCCCAGGTTTTAGCAGAAGCAAGTTTGATTGTATACGAGTCAAAGAAGATGATGAAGTTATTTACTTTTTGATCTTGGAAGTATGTTAATCTTTTATAAAGCATATAAAAAATACAAATAAAATCAAAATTAAACATATATAACTACCAAAAATCCATAATAAAACATGCGAGTAAAGAATACGTTGCATCGACCATACCTTGCAGAGCTGGGCGAAGAATTGACAGTCACTTCTTAAATAACATCACAAATAAATTTGGGTTTCTAGTAAGCACTGCTTGATAAAGACATCGACAACTATTCGTCATAAGACTTGAATGAAGAAAAATGTAGAGAGAAATCCTTCAAGAAAGCGCGTGTGTTCGTAACCAAAGTTTATGATCCTTTCATGAAGTTTATTGTAAGCGTGAGAAGATGAAGCGTGGGAAATTTAGTGAAAGGGTAAACCATTTGACAAATTTATTTCTCTTATGATTTGAAGAAAGGCACTTAAGGGGTCACATAAGTTTTATCGCTGCAAAGCGTCCTTGAGCGCAGCGACTGCTCAATGCAATGTTTTGTGTTTTAAGGTGAAGAGAAGACTATGTCCTGAAAATGTCCTTAAAATGTATGAACAGGATCCTAGAGGGTTTAAATCTTGTCTAAATCCATGAATGTAAAATTATTAAACCGACTGTACAGCTATATAACCTATGTTAGGTTAGAGATAGATATAACATATGTTAGGTTAGAGATAGATATAACCTATGTTAGGTTAGAGATAGATATAACCTATGTTAGGTTAGAGATAGATATAACCTATGTTAGGTTAGAGATAGATATAACCAATGTTAGGTTAGAGATAGATATAACCTATGTTAGGTTAGAGATAGATATAACCTATGTTAGGTTAGAGATAGATATAACCTATGTTAGGTTAGAGATAGATATAACCTATGTTAGGTTAGAGATAGATAATGATATCGTTGTTCTAGAGGTCGTCAATTTCTAAAGAATCAGCGCCTACTCTACTGCGGGCCGCCCGGACGTTATATGGAAATTTTAGCTCTAAATGTACGGGGAATGTTTATGTGAAAAATACTTCATTAATACAAACTTTCGCACGTAAATATTTTCATTCTCTAAACCTTTACATTGTATAGAAGCTAAATGTTTTTAAACTATTTTTGAAAAATAATGGCAGTTTTGGAGTATTTATAATAATATTATAAAATATTATATATATATTATATAGTTTTATAAACTATATATTATATAGTTTTCTTTCTAAATATACGCAATTGCTACAATTTAAATAAAATATATTTTATTAAAAAACAATAATGTACCTATTTTATATTATTATATAAAGGGCGGCAACCTATAGACAGCCCGGCGTTAATAGCCCAAGTGTTGATGCACCGTTAAAAACACACAAAAACATAAAAGAAAAATAACGTATATTAATCTCATAATATAATTAAAACTAAAACTAAGTAATATATCTAATTTTGAAGAAAAATTGATTTTTTAATGTATATTTTATAAGTTTTAAATATTTTATTTTAAATGTTTAATTTAGCTTATGAGAAAATCCCCTTGCTGCTATGGAAATTAATTAATAAATAAAAAAAATATTAAAAATAAAAAGATACTTATGTAACTTTTTGTAAGTATTTATAAGATGTTTATTTATTCATAGCAACGGCAATTCGACTTATACGCTTGAGTGGGCGTTAACAGATTTTGGCGGAATTAAGACGTTCTGTATGTTTCAGAGTTTTGATTGTCTTCAGCCTTTTAATTGTCAATCATGAAACGATCGCATTACCTAGACTAGATTCATTATTTCGGGCCTTTATGGATCCTGGTACGGGCAAGAGGGAAACGGATATTTGATCCCCAAAGAAAAAAAATAATTTTGGCACTAAAATGGCCCCAATGTACAAATAACTACTAATGTACAACTGTGATAAGTAAACCATTCTCCATCCCTTCTACTTCTGCTGGCGATTAAAAAAATCAGAATCACAAACAAAAAAAAAATAAAATAAAATAAATAACCTGTTTCTTATTCTTGCATACTGGTTATATTAACAACTCATTTAACTCGTAAAAGCATTTAAATAAAAAGCAAGAAAATAGTTGTTACTTGCAATGTAGCGAGCTCGTAACTTTTAAAACTTTAAGCACAGGTTTCTTAAGTGGAGATGGTCTTATCGAAATGTGCATTAGTATATATATATATATATATATATATATATATATATATATATATATATATATATATATATATTTTTTTTTTTTTTTTTGAATATGGCATAACATTTCCAACAGCCACTTCTACATACGCCAATTACCCAATCGTTTGTAAGATATTTAAAAATAAATGTTTGGAAAGGCGAAAAAACTCCTTACCTATGTCTAAGGAGAAAATAATTTTGTTTTAACTTTTTCGTTTTCCGAATGTCAATTTTATAAGTAGTATATGAAAGAGTTTTTTTTTCTAAATCTCATAGTTGACCTTTTGCCTATTGTATATAAAACATTATCAGAAAGTACACAGTTTCAGTTAGAGGAATATAGATGATTCCTTCGCATAAAGCAGGAGGAAACGCACAAAAGGAATGGAAATAAGTAACAATTTAACCATTAAGAATGGTCGCTTTTCCTGAAAGGGAAAGGTATTATTGAGTACCGCTACGAAAGGAGTGCTCAAAGCGGGCGCATCTAATACTTGAAAAATATACCAATATTAATCGATTAGATATTAAAAAGATATTTGGAATCGATTCGACAAGGGGTTTATTATAAGGGGCGTTAGAGCGTGAAACTCTTTCGCTTTAACTTTAATATATTGAAGCTATTGGAAAGCAGTGTTGTACGACATGTTCTGGTGTATTGAGAGGATGGTCGGCACTTGGAGATAATAACTATGACGTCACAACTCTAACTAGTATAAGGGATTATGAAGCTATTATCGCTTATATGGAATTCTTAGCTCATAATTCTCTTCATTTATGTGCTTTGTGTTGTAACTTTCCTTCTTCCCGAAAAGAACGTAATATTCTTTGAGTTGTTCAGAGGGAATTTTCATTAGTGCTTGACAGTTAAATACTTAATACACGAAAACACGGATAAATATACAGGGTGTTTCAGGTTTAAGTGGCTAGACTGGAAATATGAACTAAGGACCTCAAAACAAGAAAAAAAATGTCCTCTGAAGATAAGACAGCAAACACTTTGTTCAGGAGATATTCCACCTAAAGATTTTCACTGATCTGTAGAACACAAAAAGTCCGTCACGCAGGAGCTGCATAACTAATCACTTTCCTCAGAATTTGGGTAGTGTAGACTGCTTTCCAGAACAATTTGCTTAAAATATCCTACATAAATAAAATAAAAACATGAATAGTTCTCTTTTAAATTTGTAATGAGTAACTGATCAATTATTAATTTGCTTCTAGAGTTATGTTTACACATGGTACCTATTACACGACGTAATAAATTCAAAAAACCTCATATTATCGTATTTTGATCTAACGCAGGAACAGGATACAGTCACTCTAGTGGTAGAAAGCGCTCCTTGCGGCGGCTTTGTGAACCTACGTCTGGCGGGCTTTTCTATTGAAATATATTACAAATTAAACCCCCGCTTTCAGCTCATGGCCGATTGACCGATTCAGCTCATTTTTACAACACTTCTTTCTCATGAGTTACCCACGACGTATACCGCGTTTCGTTACAATACAGCAGAAATTACGACCGGTATGAGTATATTAGGAATTTGGGTCCAGAGTAAACCCCCCCCCACCATCTAATGAACCGATTTAGTTTAAACAAATATTTACCTGTAGATTAGCACTACGAATACAGAGTTTCGTCGAAATATACCAAAAATCACGGCTGGCAGTGGCGAATTGGTATTGTGGGTCCGGAGTAAACCCCCCTTCTAATGAACGGATTTAGTTCATTTTTATATCTCACTTTTCTCTCTATATTACCACTACGAATACCAAGTTTCGTTGAAATATAACAAATATTACGGCTGACATAGTCAAATTAGTGTTTTGGGTTCGGGGTAAACCCCCCCTTCCGGTGGACTGACTTTGGTGGTTAACGAACTCGTTCAATCGTTTGCTAATTGAATGCTATATACCAAATTTGGTGACGAAAAAACAAAAACTCTGGCCGCTATCGCGTTAACAGACACATATATATATATATGCATATATATATATATATATATATATATATATATATATATATATATATATATATATATATATATATATATAGGGTTGGCAAATAAGTCCTTTCGGTTTTTGTATTCATGTTTTGTTTACAATATGTCACATTTATCTGATGCAATTAATCCCAACAGAGGATTGTTTATCCTATTTGTAATATGTAAACAGTTATGTCTGTCGACACTTGTTAAGATTAGGTCAGTATTCCGTTTGTGATCCAGCTGAGAAGATGGACAGTAATTTATTGCATTATAGGCATATTTTGCTGTATTATTTCAAAAAAGGAAAGCAAGCTGCAGAGGCTCATAAAAAAATATGCGGGGTCTATGGGGATAAAGCCTTAACAGAGCGCACGTGCCAAAATTGGTTTGCCAAGTTTAGGGCAGGGAATTTTGACATAAACGACGCACCACGACCTGGTCGTCCACAAGAAATTGAAAGCATTGATGTTAAGGCTATAGTCGATCAAAATCCTTCCCAATCAGTGCGAGACATTGCTGAGGCCCTAGATATATCACATGCAAGCGTAGAAAATCATTTGCGGAAGCTCGGCTACGTTTCTAGGCTGGATGTTTGGGTCCCCCACTCTCTGACCGAAGCCAACTTGGCAAAACGCATTTCCATTTGCGATTCCCTGCGAAAACGTCAAGAAAACGATCCATTTCTTAAAAAACTTGTGACAGGGGATGAAAAGTGGATTGTCTACGATAATGTGGTGCGAAAAAAATCTTGGAGACCTAGCAACGAACCACCTGGAACCACATCTAAAGCGGGATTGCACCCAAAGAAGATAATGCTTTCTGTATGGTGGGATTTCAAGGGTGTTATTTTTTTATGACCTGCTGCCACAAGGTAAATCAATCGATTCCACTATATACTGCTCACAATTAACAAAATTGAATGAATCAATTCGACGAAAACGCCCAGAACTGGCAAATCGAAAGGGTGTCGTCTTCCATCATGATAATGCCAGGCCCCACACTTCGTTAGTCACCCGCAACAAATTGTTAGCCCTTGGATGGGATCTTTTGCCCCACCCTCCCTATTCACCGGACCTTGCTCCTAGTGACTACCACTTATTCCGGTCTCTACAAAATTCCTTAGGTGGAAAACGGTTAGAAAACGAACAGGGTGTCAGGGAGCACCTTGATCATTTTTTCGCTAATAAACCACAGACATTCTATGAGCATGGGATTATTCAGCTGATGGAGAGATGGGGTAAAGTAATAGAAAATAATGGACATTACATTGTAGATTAAAATAAAAATTATGTTCAAAATGTACAATAGTTTTCTTTCAACTTAAAAAACCGAAAGGACTTATTTGCCAACCCTATATATATATATATATATATATATATATATATATATATGGATATATATAAATTTTAACGGGGGTCATATTCAGTGTCAGGTAGGATCGATTAAGATTTGAAGAAATTTTTCAAAAATTCCGTCATGAGTCCAACCTCAACAGCTACTTTCCTTCGGAGGAAAGTGCTAACAAAGGGTTTAAGGACTATACAGTTTATCGCCCTGGTCAAAAACAAATCCTAATCCTAACCCTAAAGATTTGCAATGTTATGAATTATTTACGTATATGAAAAAAACAAACCCGATTTATTTGTTCTAAGTGTTTTATTAATTAAATGTAAACATTAATATTCATAAATGTTCAAATTGAAGGTATGTCCGCTGATATAAACTATCGGCAACATAAGGATTAATGCTATTTGAAATTAGCATTGGCAACTGTCAATAACATTTGTCAGTTTGAAAGAGGCTTTCTTAGAGTACTCATCAATATGCCTTCAATTTCTACTAATGGTGAATATGCCAAACACAAACAACATGTAGGTGTTTGGTTTTTACATTGGTAATGCTAATGCTGCCCGTCGTGTATATGCCAGGCGATTTCCGAATAGAGGATTACCATACTATCTATCTTTACAATATTTTAATAGGTCCACATTTCAATTTTCATAATCCATTGACTTGTAACGGATTTATGTACGTTCTGGAAGAGGAAATATATAAGTTTGTGATTAGAACTGTAAAGGTGAAAAGTTATATAATGGATATTTTTCTTCTTCTTACACCAATCATATTACCAATGGACTTTATGCATTTGTCAACGGAAAAACATTTTATTTTGTTTCGTGTGAATATTTAAATACAAGTGTTAAGAGTCTAGTGATTTAATTAGCTGCTACCATGTTTTCTGGATAGTTCTTCATGTTTAGTTACTAAAAGTGATGTTCTATCATTTTCACAAAAAGTTGGATCAAGTCGGAAAGTCGGCTGAATCATTGAACTCAATTACCTGACGAACCTTAACTTGCCGGTAAACATCAAACGTTTTTGGTTTAAACTTTCACTTTCAAGGTACGACTTTCTTTTTGTTTTTCCTCCTATATATTTTTCATTAAGATATTAAAAATGAAATTATATGTGATTTTGAATTCTTTGTAAAATTGTTTAACATCTGCAGGTTCTCCATTTCATACTACTTGGTAAATCTTCCTTTACTTTTCCTCCCAATTATATCTTTTAATTTCTACATCAGAACGAATGCCTAAGAAATAAAAACGAGTTTTATCGCCAATACCTGGAAAGCTAAAGATAAATAATTCACATTTCGTTCGTCTTTTACGCCAATCTTTCTTCCCTATTGTATGTTTCTATATTGTCAGTTCTTTAGAGTACATTTCTCTCCCAACGAAGGGAGAACTTTGGGTTCCACCATATAACCCCGATTGCCGTGCTCTGTTGGCCGTTTGTTTTCTTAAGAAAAACGCTCAACAACTAGGTTATCAGCGCCTAGGATTCTATCTACCGAATGTTTTGAATGACTGGTGCCTGTGGTTGAGGATATGCAGGTCGTCCACATCCCCCAGGTCGGCTTCAGAGTACCAACTGTAGACCTGCAGTCCCAAAACATACCTAGCCACACCAAGTGGATGACTCTCCACCACTCACCTGTCAATAGCAAAAGGCAAATTCAGATATAACCATTCTGATGCTTAAAATCACTTTAGTGTAGAGCTAATGACGAGCCCATCAAGAGAAATCTAACAATTTCAACCTATATTACCGTTGACTGTAATTTATATTTTATTATAGTATATTTTATTATATTAATTTATTTCACTGTTATATATTATTATTGTAATTTATTTCTTTTATATAGCTGATTACTTGATTTATGTTAGTGTGGCTGATCTCCAAGTAGAGTTTCTAAATATGACCGGTTTTAGATTTTTCATTTATTTTGTTAAATTTCTTGAAAACAGTTGACAAAGCGTGGGAAGAACCATTTTTAATCAACATAAATTTTCAAGAACCAGGTTCAGACGTTAATTGCCAGAGCCAAAAAAAGGCATCTTGATCTGGGGCTTTATTTGGAACAGTCTGGGGCTTTACAGGACCCCGAAGGCAAGCCGTTTAACCAACAGTGCACGCAACATCAGGCGTTAGGAGAAACGTCTTTTAACTATGCAACACAAACGAACGAATAAGTAAAGAACAATTGTTTGCAGGAATTTTTTTAACGCTTGCAAAGGTGTTTATCAATAATTCAGGTCGAGTCTTAAATAAATTGGCAAAAATGCAGAAATGAAGTTACATAAACTGGCAGAGTGAGCAAGCATCCAAATAGAAGAACACTCTGTATTCTAGCTCTGAGAAGACGTGCCTCAGGAATGCCAAATAGGACGAAATGGAGTAATGAGAATCCCCTTGAGGCAGAAACCACTTGTTGCAATTCTTGCTCAACACGTGGATGTCAACCAGCTAATCCTCGCATGTACACAAATTTCAACTATTCTCTGTCAGGAAGCACTGCAAGTTATTACTTAATGAAATATTCTCTTTTAAACTTTCTTGCTGGGTGACTTCATCTCTTCCTACTTGCCGGCATATATCTGCGGAAATTTTGCTTTCAGATAAAGAACAAGCATCATGTACCACCTGAGGAAGCCGGCTGTAATGCCGGGGAAAATTTGTGGTTTAGGGAACCGCACCACTGGAGGTACATGCTGGCTTTAGGAGGATATATATATATATATATATATATATATATATATATATATATATATATATATATATATTAATGCGTTTCGTTCTTTTAGGCTTAGGGTCGGAAAAAGTAGTACTTCCTTGTGTCACACCACTTTATTTTTCATGCCCTACTTGTTTCGTGCTTAATTCATTCGCACCTCATCAGGGGCACTTCTTGCTAAGAAGTCCTCTCGTCTCCTCATGTACCTTCTACGGAGGCAGGGGTAATACTAGTAGTAGTATTACCTAAAAGAACGAAACGCATTAAGAAATATTTTGGGTCATCTACAAGAATAATAATATATATATATATATATATATATATATATATATATATATATATATATACACACACATACAATACGAGCTGTTTTGGGAGACCTATGAGTTATGAACTTCCTAGCCAGAACTTCGAGACGACGTCAAAGACGATTTTTTTCCTATAGGGAGGAAGAAAACACGCTAATCGTATTTTGAGCGTGCATTCATTTGTTTGTTTGTTTATTTCATGTGTTTGAATTTACCAATTCAGAAATTGTACTATTTAAAGGTTACTAGTCGTTACTTTATATACTGCCCTTTATCTGGAGAAAAGAGATAAAAGTCATAATTGGATCATTAATTTTGATTTTTGAACCAATTAAACATTAGAAAATAAAGGATGATTTCTTGTGCAATCCTGACCTTGTCGGTTGATAAACAGCGCTGTTATCAGGGACAGTGTTACAACACAGGAACCATTCTCAGTTAGTAACGACGCAGTTTTACTAGCTGTTCTCAAGTCATTCAACATACGCTATCTTAACTCAAAGCGCGATAATAAGATGATATTTGCTTCCAAATCTTTCCGCTGCTTTCGACGACAAAAATGTATTATGTAGTTACAAAATCGTTTCTTAAAGAAATACTTCACACATTAAAATATAATCTTACAATAATTAAAAATGCAGTCGATAAATGGTCGTCCAGTCACCGATAAAACATGCTCGACTAACATGCGAATTAATGACTAGACAAAATAGGCCTATGTGCGGAATATACATCACTAAAGTCGCTGGTTAAGATGTGTAATTTTTGAAAGAGATCTAAGCCAGTTTATCTGGCTTTCCCCTAACCACATTTAAACACGCTGTGAACAAATTTACTGACAGAGGTCATACTAACCTTCCTAATGATATTGCTACAGTTGTTAGGCAAAGTATGTATTGCTACAGTTTTTAGTATGTATGTAAACACTATACTGACCTATGAAGAATTATTTATACCTTTTAGTGCTGTGAGCGCAGCAAGGTTGTTGCTAAGGTGTACATAAGTAGAAGAAGAAAACTTTATTAACAAATAAGAAAGTGGGCTGCCCAACTTTATCGGGTTGTTGGCAACACAGCATGCTAATCCACCAGTTATTGTTTTTTCTTTATAAATTCGGAGGATGTTTCATTTGCAGTCTCTTCTTTTTCAGTGGTGAAAATATCCTCATTACGGAAACACCATTTTTTTTTCTTTCACTTTTTATTTCTTTTCTCAAAGAAAACAAAGGTCTGTCGGTTTTTTCAACTCAAAAAATAAAAATAATAAACGAAAGGAACGGTGCCCATTAATGACTATATATATATATATATATATATATACATCAGGTTTGTAGGTTTATATACATCAAGAACACAGAACTCGACAATCTTAATTTTCTTATTTTCTTTTGTATTCTACATAACCATGGAGCCCATGTTTGGAGCCCACTATATTTTTATGTGTTTCTGGACTGCTCGGTTCTTAGCTCCACCGTCTTGCTTGCTAGTTTTCAAACAAATTTCGAAACAACGAGAAAAGTATGAAACGCTTGTATTCATTTCTAACGTAAAAAAAAAACACACACACATTTTTTAATATATTGTCGCTTTCAGTAATGTTTAAGGCGTACAGTTAAAAATGAAAATTCTTTTTCTTTAAAATATAAAATAAATTAATAGATTAGTTATTACATTTATTTTGGAAATAAATGAGAGAAATGTAGCTTTTCAGAAATGTTTTTTTTATAGAGGTTCCTATATACAAGGCCCACAGAAAGGCACAAAACGTGTTGGGAATCGTTTAAATAATATATATATATATATATATATATATATTTAAACAAATGATAAAGCAGTTAAAAAACTCAAAGATTTACTACTTGAAGAATAAATATTTATATCCATAACCAGAATCAGGCAAACATAAATGTAAGCCTTATTGAGATACACGTATCGTCTAAAGCAATAGAGAAGTGAGTATATTTAATAAAGGTAAATCCCCGAAGAGTTGACTTCCCAACCACCTGTTGCACGGCCTAACCCCATTCATCCCCTCGCCTCCGAGGCTGAGAGGTGGTTAGGGGAAAGCCAGATAAACTGGCTTACATCTCTTTCAAAAATTACACATCTTAACCACTTTCAAGAAGGTAGTTGATTATGCTGAAAAAATATACGATCTTTTGTGTAATAGTCAAGTTCAATGCCTCTTTGCGCCATATTGTTAAGGCTCCTTGACAAATGTATACTATTAGAAACGAATTGTAGTTTATTAAACGGGATAAATCCATTCAATTTGTGATTATTTTTTACAAAAAATAAACAAAATTACAAATTGCAATGTTTACAAAACATAGTCCACGAATCCAACATGCATGGAAATAAACGAAGAAATTCACAACCTATAAGCTTTAGGTAAACATGTAACATGATAGTGCCTAGACCTACATTCAACTGCTGACTGCCAATCTAAACTTATCATACAATATAGTATCATATACAATACTAGCCAAACAATCTTGCGTAACTGGCAACTCGTCGGGATTAACACTACAGAGAAAAACCTAGGGCGAGCAAAGGCTACAGTTAAAGACTGGTCTTCATGGCGTAAAGAAGTAGTAGTAACCAGATTAGGTATAGGCCAAAGCCGTGTACTCCACGAGTATCTGATGTCTAATATGGGCAGACCTACCCTTCAAACATGTATGATTAAACACAGAATGAAACATACATATAATGACCGCGTGCCGCTTAGAACGAATCCTTGATGTCTTGACAGAACTTCATGGAGATCACAGCCACCAAACTGACGCAATACTGAAATACTTGAAGGCCACGAACACTTAGAACTACTTCTAACATAAACCAAAGTAAATATGAAACCAAATTTCGAATTAAAAATGTACTGAACGTTTAGAAATTGATTTCCTTCATTCCATGTTAATGGACAATAACATGTCTAATGCTGTAAAATTACTATTAATAGTGTTCTAATTTTTTTTCATCATTCGAAGGAAAAAAAAAAACGAATTCGAAGGTAAAAATAACACATTTCTGACTAATTTTAGAATAATTTTCCTTACCGATAGTTTCTTAAATAAATATAACAAAAAAAAAAAAAAAAATCCTTCTTTTGAAGTATAACTAGATTTTTTAATTGGATTCAAGAAGCTTTTCAAAGAGAAATAATAAAGCCCTTCTCAAAGTAGGTATTCAATAAAACATAATAGGAAATGAAGGGAAAGAGGGACAAAAATATCCACGCTCGAATAAAAGGTAAAATTATATTTCTCCCAAATTATTTTCTCTTTTATTTTGAAGTTTGTATAGTATGCGGTTCGCCTGGACAAGGGGTGTAATCTGAAAATCTGTAATTACATGTGTGGCTGTATCAATTTACAATATTGCTATCCACACACAGAGAAGACAACAAACCCTCTTAAAATAAATCGAGCTAAATATATGGAACATCCTTTTCTTCGACACTATTGATCTATTCGGAACTTGGCTCGACAAGAACGCAGTGTCTATTTTTGTTTATTAATGCAGGCCTTAGAATAATCCCACCGACCCGATGATGAATTAAAAACAAATACAACACTTAAAGTAATGACATTACTTTAGATTCTATGGATGCAAACTCCTGATTTTCGCTACTTTTCATACCTTCCCTGATCGAAAACCGTATTAGCATAGTGACGCGAAATATGCTATTGGAGAGCATATGTGGAAAATACTGCTTCTTCTAAGATTATCTCTCAATTTGTAACCTTCATGAGCTATATAAAAAAAATTTAACAAAATAAAAATATTCATGATCTCTTCTATTTCACCTCCTCCTACTTTCATCGTCTTCTGTGGCTTAAATAACCGCGTATATATGTGTATAAAAAAATAGATCCTCGTTAGCTTGAACATTTGGAATTCTTTCGGACAGAAAGAAAGGAAAAAATATTTTAACTTCCCATAGACTCGGTTACAATGTTAACTGATAATTGAGAATATAATAATTAAAGAAGAAAGGTTTTTAATGTAAAAGCTATTTTGAGATTTTCCTGTTCACTATTTCTTCTTTTTGCCAAAGAAGTAGAAAAATACATTCCGAAAGGTACAGTTTTCCAACTCTGGAAATCCTTGATAATACGATGAAGATTCGCAAATTCTGAAGTAGTTTTTACAGTCTATTTCTAGTTTTTCTCGGTTTTGGATATCTTTATTTTTCTAACTAATTAATTTTTTTTTCTACGACTGATTTTGGCTTTGAATTTTTGTGTCAGCTAGTTTTAAATTGTATTTATCAGTTCTGTAAGCTTAAAAATTCAAAAAGATGAATTATTATAAGATGGTGACCCATTTTTTTATATATATATATTTATGTGTGGCATAAGGTCAAATTCGAACACAAACACTCACGTTCTACACTACTCTTTTATTGTGCTCTACATGTTTCGCGATCCTATGACGACTCTTGGACTTCATGAATTTTATCCTATCTAACTTAAGATTAGATAGGAAAACAGGGAAAATTTAAAATTAAACCTAGATATTTGATGTACGTGTACTAGGAAAACTAGAAAGTGGGTGTGCCACTGGGACAATCCAACTTCACGATCAGTCAAAGTTCGAGGTCTTCAGTCTCCTGAACTATAGGTCTTCACCTTTCTTGCGTCAAGTCGGTAGGTACATTCTTTACAGTAATTCGTCGTTCCTCTTGTTATTAACTCTCCTATCCACGATACTGTACGTGACGGCACGACACCTTGCATTCTTTCGGTGGTCTTGCGGCATTTATACTGTCAGGCAACGGGAAACTTGTTGGATTTTGCCTCGAAGAAGCTGTACATCTGAAAGAGAATTACATTTGTTGAGGTGGGGAGTGCCACAAGCAAATGTTATTATTGGTTAATTGTCATAGAAAAGGACGGTAAATAATCAAGAGTTTTTATCTTTATTCAGTTTTAAAAAAATAAACCATTTTAATATACAATTAAGCAACTACAATTAATAAATTTTCCATGGAGAACAAGGATCATCAAAATTAACTATTAGATGTCAAAACACAATAACTGCAATCCAAACTCTCACCAAATTTATAAACATAAAATAAATGCTATAGTAACGACCAAGGAACAAGTATAGCAGCAATCGTGAAGGATAAAGCATTTCAGGCAAGACTAGCAAATGCTTCAAGCGGAACAACATTATATTTACTGGGTTTTATCAACACTGTTGGAAGAAAATATACTTTCGTCAGTGGCATTGATTGGAGTACTACGGGTGAACGCTTTCGACATTGTGTGTCGTTCTTAAGGAACTGTCAAGTTTTGTGAAGCTGAATTTTATAATTCTCAGTTTAAGAAAGTGGTTTAAACGAATGTTCAAATGAAAGAAGGACTACGGATGCAACAGAAAATCAGCCCAAACGACAATGTACATAATACAAAACCTCAACTAACTTACTCAGTTTTAAAGAAAAGTATCCTCCAATCCTATTACACTAATGTGCCATAGAAAAACATTTTACCTACATAGCATGTCGACTCTTGTCGATTTAAGGAAAGCACAGCGTGACTACATTAAACTAGATTCACTATTACATTGCTTAGAAAGCATGGTGTCCACAGCGCTAGTACACAATAATCCAATTTATGCAAGAAAAAGGCCTCCACCAAAAGGAATGCTAAAATGAGAGATTGCGTTAATATAAATATCGGACTAGACAGTATATTAATAGCGTTTAAAATTAAGGATGGTTTTACTTACATAAAAACTATTCGTAAAAAAATAAGCTGTATGATTCTGTTCAACACTTCCCACACAAGACGATAAAAGGAAAAGTAGAAAATTTGTCGCTGAATGGTGGCCGTAACCCACGTTTGTATTGTATGGACTTTTCACGGAGCACTAAAAGAGTAAGGATGGTATTAAGGCTTTCACTAACACATAAAGGCTGAAATGTAAGAAGCCTAAAGAGAACAGTGTTTAGATTCTATTCAGGAGAAATGAAAATAGTCACTTCCTTCAAGAAAAAAAATATTATGAGTGCTAAGCGTTTTCAACAGCTTTTGCCACCATCATCAGAGCTATAATGTATTCAACTTTTTGGCTGAGGGTTGAGAGCAACCTTCACTTTAATATCTTCCATTCCCAAAACGCTTAGAATATTAATTACACAGGTCTACAAAAATAATCTTTCTGAAATTTGATTTGATGATTTTGGTCAATCTCTATGCTCCTTGGCGTGCTGAAGCCGAACATGAGGTCAGTCCCTCTCTATCACGTAAGGAAATTGTTCAATCTCAAGTAAGGGCAGAGGTACTACCATTAAAAGAAAACAGAATTGGCGAATAAGAGTTTTCATTTATTTCCATGATCTTTTAGTTATTTCAATGTTGTTTACTGTACAAAATACATAAATCTGTAGAAATAACAGCTTCAGAATTAACAGTGGCATATTTAGTTATTATTTTTATGAAAACGTATTTTTTTTCTCTTGAAAATTTCTCCGTGTTCGTTTCCGGCTGTAGGACTCTTCAGATGATTCACGCTGCAGCATCCAACAATAGTCAGCCATCATGTTTACGTTCCATTTGCCCTGATACCTACGTTCCATTTCCCGGATGTCCTGATGGAACCTTTCCCCTTGTTCTTCACTTACTTCCCCTAAGTTTTCCGGAAAATAGTCCACATGCGAATGTAAGAAGTGAACCTTCAAACTCATGTTGCAACCTTTTAATTGAAATGCCTTCAACATGCGTTCCACGATACTTCTGTAGTTGGGATCCTTCACGTTACCAAGGAACTTCTCAACAACATCTTTAAAAGAATTCCAAGCTTCCTTCTCCTTCTCATTCATGGTCGGAGTGAAATGTGGATCTGTGAAAAGTTTCCGAATATCTGGGCCTCCAAAGATCCCCTCTTTTAGCTTTGCATCACTTAATCGTGGGAACTTGGAGCATAAGTACTTAAAACATTCACCTTCTTTATTGAGAGACTTTACGAATTGTTTCATCAGCCCTAGCTTTATGTGTAGAGGAGGTAGCAGGATTTTGTCAGAAGGAACCAAACTTCTCCTAATTACATTTTTTTGGCCTGGCGACAGAGCTCCTCGTGATGCCCAGTCTTTGTTTTTCCAATGGGAATTTCTGTCTCGGCTATCCCATAAACATAAAAAACAAGGGAACTTGGTGTACCCTGATTGCTGACCTAAGAGCATAGTAAGTACTTTCAAGTCTCCACATATCAACCAGTTATGCTCATTATAATGAATTCGTTCGAGAACTAATGACAAATTTTCGTATGTTTCTTTTAAATGTACCGAATGGCCAACTGGAACTGAAGCATAAGTATTGCCATTGTGCAACAAAACAGCCTTTAGACTTCGCTTTGATGAGTCTATGAATAGACGCCAATGAATCGGGTCATATTGTATACCAAATTGACCCATCAGACCAAGAATGTCTTTGCAATAAATAAGATTCTCATCCAGAGCAAAGTAAGGAACAAAAACTGCTTCACGGTGTCGATACCATGAAAAAGAAGTGCCTGGCTGTAATAAATTTTAGTTTTTAAGACGGGAGCCAAGTAACTGAGCTGCATCTTTTGGAAGTCCAAGATCTCTCACTAAGTCGTTCAACTCCTGTTGAGAAATAAGCTGAGGTTCATCTTCTGAACTGCTTGCTTTGAACTCACTGTGTACTTCATCGCTCTCCGACATACAGTCTTCTCTATTAGCTTCCCTATCTATACTGCCCAAGTCACGAGGGGGCTGAGGAACTGTCAATCCAGGACCGTGTGGTACCGGACGACTAGCAGATTCCACATTAGGGTAGTTAATGAGCTTATGATTTTTGGAATTATAGCCTTGAACATGACAATTACAAAAGTAACAGTCATTAACGTGGTTTTTTTGCTCCCTTCACATCATTGGGATAGCAAATCCGAAAGATTTTAACTCTCCTTTGTACCATAAGCGAAGTTTTTCTACGCAGCTATGACATACTTTGTGAGGAGCCCACACTTTATCTTGATCTCCTATTCTCAAGCCAAAATATGCATAATATACATTTTTGACAAAACCTGTTATATTTTGTTGGTATTTCTTAACTGTGTACTGACCACAGATAAAACAGAAGTAGTCTGGACTGGTAACACAACGACGATGAGACATTTTGTCTAAATGCACTTTCAAACCTTAAAATACGTTCTTAATCACTTTGACACAACTAAGAGACCTCAGTGAATGTGTTCACTTCAGTTGATACTACTGAACTGAGAGAATGAACAGAAATTTAGCTGCAAGTTCCAGATACAACAGGTTCAATCTCGTTTAGCTTCAGACGGTGACATCTGAGACCAAACAAGTACGTTCCTGTCTGAACAGGTCGTGCCTAGACACCCTCAGGCCTACAACATCTACTGAGGGAGTCATTGCCTACACCACCTAGTGAAAGATGTCTGTTTATAAAAAGAGAAATCGTTTGGAAAAAAAAAAAAAAACCTACTTCTTACTAAATTTATGTGTATAGCAGGTATATTATGTTCTATGGATTTGAAAAAAATCTGTACGTGATAGAGAAAAACGGACTTCATTCTCGGCCTCAGCACACCGAGAAACACAGAGATTAGCCAAAATGATCAAATCAAATTTTTGGTTGTAGACCTGTGTTATTTATGATTTGAATCATGTTTATGAAAAATTGTGTTTTTTCTTTTTATTTATATGCTTGTAAGTTTTGTATCTCAGGTCATAAGCGCATGACAAGAGAGGTCTTTCTACCCTGCCAAAATCAATAAAAACAAATAATAGTAAGGATTGAACTAATCAATATAACAGACAGTTGTTTGTTAATGTATACCCAAATAAGTATTGCATATTCATACCTTTGTGTTTATTATGAAAAAAATTATATTCGGTTCTACCTTGTTATTGTTTTGAATTTCCGGATTATTTAAAAAATTATCCGTGAAAATGTTCCCTTCCAATGAATGTCTCCGTTTTTTTTGTTCTTAAAAAAAGGGAGTGCTAATTATTTTATTTTGTCTTAAAGTAGTACATTAAATGCATTAAAATAGCCTTATAAGGCAGAAGGTCAATAAAACTACGCCACACACTTTTTATTTTGACTTCCCTACACGTTTTACTTTAGTCCTAGTCGACTTGAACACCGAAACTTGATAATAATGTCGGCACTGCTGGATTGCGGAAATTGATGAATAATACTTTGTATTGAGCAAAAGGTCAATTTGTATAACCAGCTGAACCCGCAAAATGGAACATCGATTTTTTTCGGTAAATTTTGTGAAAAATAATGGTAGTCTAATCTTATATTCGTTCATAGTTTTACTTTTTAAACGAGGGAATCGAATAAAACGGTTTTCGATATTTAAACCCGTTTTCGAAAAAATCTTGAATTTGGTTTTGGATACTTGAAAATGGAGGACTGACTTGAAACTGTTTCCCCTTGAAAAAAAGTAGGCTTAATGTAGAAAAATTGAAGTTAAAAAAAAAAATAAAAAATGGTCAGATATGAGAGTTTTGGTATATTTTTGAAAAAAAACACTAAAACGTTTGATAAATCATAGTATGTGTTTAAGAAATTAGAAGAGAAGTTAAATAGTTGAACTTAATGGATGAATGCGGTTATTTTTCATTCTTAAGATATCCTTCAATATTTTTGTACAATAGAGGCATTGTAGAGAGATCCTCTAAGCATCCTCCAAACTTTCCACTATCAGCAGACAATGCAGACTTTAAGTTCGACCTAAATTTATAGTGCGCTTCCCATTGAAGAACTTAGCTTAAGCTAAAGAACTTTGCCAGGGTTAATGTTCTTCTGATATAGGTAAGAACAGTTGTAGGAATCATCTCTGGTATATTTCCCAAAGAAGAGAAAACAACTTTATTTAACTAGAAAAACAAGAAAAAAAAATTAGTTGCCCAACTATATTGGGTTTCTTACTACACAACATACTAATCAACTAAAAAAACTGCAATAATTATAAAACTAACTCAAACAAGTAAAATCAATATGTAAAGATAAAACTACGAAAAAAATGGTAAAATGGATTTTAAAAATTTAAAAGAAAAATGAAAATACTTCTAATTACGGAAAATAAAAAAATATGATAAAAACAATAAAAATAAATCTAATATATAAATTGAAGGACTTCTGCCATGTATCCGGTTTTGAATAATGGCCAGGAAATCAACGAGAATTTATTCAGCTATGATTCCAGAAATCTGCCGTCTCATTCGGGAGTACAGTCCAGGCAACGAATGCTTAAATACAGCTATAGGTAAAAATTTTTGGAACACAATTTTGGACTTCGTAACTTTGTTTGGGCTGGATAGGAGGTGAACATATCAAAAGTCCCCGCCCGTAGCCTTTGTGCCGGGGGTTTAGAAGGTCCCATTTTTCGGGTTTTCACTTATATCTCGGAAACCCTGCGTCCTAGCGACATAACTATTCTATAACAAATGAAAGCTGATTAAATTTCCTACAAGTTCTATTCCATAAAGTTTTTCGAGATATCTTTAATTTTCGAAATATCCGCTCATGAAAGTCTATCTTTTTGGGGAAAAACACTTTTGCCGCATATTTTTCCCCGTTTTGACGGGATAACTCTTCAACGATGAACCCTAAAAATAAATAACCGTTATAGGGTAGTAGAGTATTGCATTCCCTTCAATAATATATATTTTAGCCTTTGTGCCGGGGGTTTAGAAGGTCCCATTTTTCGGGTTTTCCCTTATATCTCGTAAACCTTGCGTCCTAGCGACATGACTATTCTATTTACAATTGAAAGCTGATTAAATTTCCAACAAGTTCTATTCTATAAAGTTTTAGCGCGGTTACTCCCTACCTCCATAGGGAGAACCCGCTTATGAGGTTGACCTCTTGACGCAATCCGGAAGTGCCGACTAGAAACTTTCTCGTTTCAGACCCCAATGGTCACGAAAATATAGGTGGTTCGAAAATGGTTAGACGATAATTGCAAAAAATAAAATGCTTCTCCCCATCCCCGTGGGGGTGGGGTAGGAGTGTCAAATGTGCTGTCGTTCGAAAGGTCTTCAAAAAATAATTGATAAGTATTTTTTTTTACTGGCCAAATGGCTTGGGAAACCTTCCAACCAGAGATCTCGAGATTTTGCAAAAATTAAAAATGGAAAACTTCGGATACCCAAAAGTACCAAATGTTTCAACTTTCGGGGTTTGTGCCCATTGATACTTTTGTTCAGAAAGACTGTCAAACAAAAAAACATATAAAAAAAACAATAAAACAATAAATATCAACAATCATATATCAACAATTTACCTATTTATAAATGTTAAACTATTAAAGTGGTTGAATACTTTACAGTGAAACTTACATATGGTCTACAAGTGTTGAAAATTTCATGTTCGGTTACCACGTAATGTTTTCCTTTTGGAGTTATCGGATTCACAGTAGATTATATTAGTGAATAGTACATAAGTATAGTCTATGACTCTAACTAGTGCCTTGGTTATAGAATGGACAAAAACAAAGACGAAGATGAAGTAAAAGTTTCCTTCCTTCATCCCATAGGACCTTCTCCATCATTCAGCTACTGAAGAAGACTAGATATATTACGTCTCCCATTTACTAATTTATTATGTACTGTGAATCTCATAACTCCAAAAGGGAGTAATTACGTGGTAACCGAATATGAAATTTAAAGAAGTGATGAAACGATATCCCAGTACCTCCAACATTTGCAGACCTTGTGCAAGTTTCACTGTAATAATATTCAACCACTTTAATAGTTTAACATTTATAAATATGTAAATTGTTGATATTTATGTTTTATTTAAATTCCTAGTCAATTAAAATATTTTGAGTACAATATATCATTAAATTTTAGACAAATAACCTAAATTAAAATTATTACAACAAATTATTAAGGTATAATATTTTTTTTAAATAAGTTTTGTAATTAAGATAATGAAGTTGAAGTGTCTAAAAAATACATGCAACAGTAAAGTTTGGATTAAATTATACAATTATGTATTAAAAAGCTTTTATATACAAAAATACGT